>CM059314.1:7027500-7050000 GCA_030340665.1 Neosalanx taihuensis
GCCATCTTCCTTAAGGCTTCGCGTCTTTTGAAAAGCAGTCGTTTGGTTTAGACGGTCTCATGAAGAAGTCATTGTCCTGCTCTCATGTCGATAGACTATCTTTAAGCCAAGGGTGTTGCTTGCTTGGATGCTAATGAGCGATGTCAGGGGTGTTTGGCTCACCTTAATACCTGAGATTAAGACTCCTGTCCTCATGACTGCATGTATAAGTGACCTTGCTGTTTCCCAGAATGCCCCACAGCAGATGGCTACAGCTAAAGAGAGGATGTCACAGCCCAAAGATAACAAAGGTGCTGCGACCATCAGCACCTTCCCACAGAGAATGAATAGCTGTTGTTATGCTAAGCATGGCTGGTTTCTAATGAGCGGTTCTCTGTGGCTGTCTGGTGTTCTGACAGTTCTGAGGAAAGGTTTTTTTTTGCCTTTTGATCACATGACTTACCGTGCCTTTAAAGGACTGTCTGATCCATTTCTTTATTCATTATTTGACTATTTTTAGCTCAACACCGCATACAGTAAAGCATCCCTGTCAATCTGTGTGTGTTGTGTGTGTCTCTGTGTGTGTGTGTGTGTGCGTCTGTGTGTGTTGTGTGTGTGTCTGTGTGTGTGCGTCTGTGTGTGTTGTGTGTGTGTGTCTGCGTTTGTGTGTGTTTGTGTGTCTGCGTTTGTGTGTGTTTGTGTGTTTGTGTGAGTGTTTGTGTCTGCTGTGTGTGTTTTGTGTGTTTGTGTGTGTGTGTTTGTATGTGTGCGGGTGTGTGTGTTTGTGTGTTTTGTGTGTGTGTCTGTGCGTGTGTGTGTGTTTGTGTGTGTGTGTGTGTCTGTCTGTGGCCTTGCCTCCCTGTCTAATCTGTCTGACTGGCGTTTCCCTCAGGCAATCGTTGCACAGCGGGACATTGGCAACAGTAACCAAGGCAACGGCAGCAGCCGGCAACCCAATTAACACTTTTATCACAGGTGCAGATGACACACGTTCTTCAAGCAGGTTTAGATTGCATTACTTTTGTTCTTTTTTTTAAAATGTTTATTTCCTTTCTCTATTTTTGAGTGAGAGCTTTTGATAAGTAGGAATTGGGATGTGAACTAATAAGCAGCTTCAAAGCCCAAGATTTAAAAAAAAGTAACTCCACTGATATGATATCAGAGTTAAGTAATCAAAAGTATCTGACTTTTCCAACCATTGTCTCTGTCTCTCTGTCTCTGGATGACTGAGGGTCTCCACCAGGGACGTCTCTAGGTTTGAAAGAAAGGGGGGGCTTAGCCCCTGGCATTTTCTGTCGACGGGGAAGGGGGGGGGGGGGGGACTACAGTCGCACTGTAGTCCGATGTGAGCTAGCCAGCGATTCCCAAAGACACTTACTCGTTTTTCGAATTTGCGGGTTACATTTTTGACGCTCGACCTCCGCAGGGTTGGATTATTAACAGACGCTGCAGGCAGGTTTCAAACCGTGACAACAGGGAACGCCTATCTAGCTGAGGTCTCCTCCCAGTCCTCTGGGAAGCTCTGGAATAAGGCATCTCTGGCTCGTTAATCACAGTTAGAATACAGAGTTAGAATACATTCATCAGACGCTTTTATCCAAAGCGACTTACAGTAAGTACAGGGACATTCTCCCTGAGGCAAGTAGGGTGAAGTGCCTTGCCCAAGGACACAACGTCATACAGCCACAGCCGGGGCTCGATCTCACAACCTTCCGATCATGAGGCCAACGCCTTAACCGTTGACACATCTGCACATCCCCTGCTGTCACACATGTACAGACGCACACGCTAAACTATGTGTACGCGCGTGTATGCACCGTTAAGAACACGCATCCGTGTTCGAAGGTATGTGAGAAAGCGCTTGCGTGGGTTCCTAAGCGGAGTGTGTGTGAGCACCCGCGTGTGTTCCTGGGTGGGACGTTACCAGTGCGAGCAATGATGTCGATTGGTCCCTGAGGACCACATGAGGGTTTGGGCCCTTCCACAGAACTAGTTTCCATTCCAGCAGATACGCCATCAGAGAGAGATGAGGGAGGGAGGGAGGGAGGGAGGGAGGGAGGGAGGGAGGGAGGGAGGGAGGGAGGGAGGGAGGGTGGGAGGGAGGGAGGGAGGGAGGGAGGAAGGGAGAGAGGGAGGGAGAGAGGGAGAGAGGGAGAGGGAGAGAGAGAGAGAGAGTGAGAGGGAGAGAGGGAGAGGGAGAGAGAGAGAGAGAGAGTGAGAGGGAGAGAGAGAGAGAGAGAGAGAGAGAGAGAGGGAGAGAGAAACAGATCCATCTTCACTGATCAAACTCTAGAGATAAAACAAGTTTCCCTTCCTCACTCCGAGTAGAAGACAGAACTGGGAGAAATGTGTGTGTGTGTGCGTACACGTGTGTGTGTGTGTGTGTGTGTGGAGGCTGGGCAGTGTGAGGTAGAAGAAAAAGAACAAGAGGAAAAAGAGTGTGAGAGAAAGACGACGTCCTACAAAGGAAATCGAAGATGGAAGATGTTGAAAAGCTTCCTCCAGTTCAAAAGGTTCTTTACCGCATGGTCACCATACTCGCTGTACATTTGAAACCATGCGTGGACTGAAATAAACCTGCTGACACATCAGTTGAGCACCTAAGACAATAGCTACAGTGGTTCTACTGGATCTCTGATCTGAAATCGAAGGGAGATTTTGGTACAGCAACGCACCAACAAACCCACCCCTCATAGTCCACTAGACCGCACCGTTCTATTGTTCTACGTTCTCCAACTGTTTGTCTAGTCCTTACTTAGGACAACGCCGTCGGATCGAAGTCTTCCACCCTGAGACCGTGTTAACGCCGCGAGCGGAAGCCTCAACGAACTCTAACATGTCATAGACGAGGTTTCTCATCGTCACTCCTAAACTCAGATTGCCCCCCCAGCACGGCACGGCCCAGGGTTGCCAGGTTTGGATCAAAATAGCCGAAGTTGAAGCCCCCTCTCAGTCCGCTCAGAAGAGCTGGTTCCATAACGAGGCTTTTAAGCTGGAGTGGTAGAAGGGAGAGCGCTCTCCGGCGGGTCCACCCCTACTTGGCAGCATTGCAGGGGTATAAATCTTTGAACAACTGCAGCGGACGTCACACACACACACACACACCAGGCCCACCATCAGCTGACAGGGAGAGAGCGAAGGAGAGGAGAAGACCCAGGAAAGGGAGGTGTGTGTGCATCTGTGTCTGTGTGTGCGCGTGTGTGTCTGTGTGGTTTAATCACATTGTGGAGCGTGGCAGAACTGATACGATGAGGTTCGGGCCCTCTGGTCTTCATCGAATTGCGAATCGAGCGCGCGCGTGCATTTCTGTTGCGTGGAAGTTCGTGCAAGTGTTCACGCCGTATCCACATCGCACGTGCGTACATGTAGTGTGAGTTTGTGTGTTTGCGTGCAGGTGAAATGTGTGTGTTGTGCGTATTTGTGCCTGTGTAACAGGAAATGACAGTAGAGTCAAAGGTCAACAGCAGGTTATCGATCATATCTTTGTAGGCCCCTTCAAACCTTGACCCTGGGGACCGCAGACCCCCCTATAAGGCAGGGGGTCAAGGTGACAGCTCATCTATTCATCTACCAGTTACAGTTCCAAACTGACATGAATCACACTAATGAGTTTCCCTTCACAATTCCCTTCAAGGTTGACTATCTTACATTTACATCTTTACATTTAGTCATTTAGCAGATGCTCTTATCCAGAGCGACTTACAGCGAGTACAGGGACATTCCCCCCTGAGGCAAGCAGGGTGAAGTGCCTTGCCCAAGGACACAACGTCATGTCGGCACGGCCGGGATTCGAACTCGCAACCTTCTGATTACTAGCCTCATTCCTTCACCACTCAGCTTCCTGACTCCCCACTTGTAACCGTACGTTGATGGCTATTATCACTTAACTCAGCATCATAGAAGTCGTTTTTTATTTGAAAAAAATCCTACAGAAAAAAAACCTTTCAAGTGTGAGTAAATGCACTTAAAGCTATGGGCCATTGATTGCCCATGTTAACGTCAGGTCCGTTTTGTGTGAGGATTTAACGCTAGCTGGACCGTGTTGGATGTCCACCTACAGTTAGCGATAGCTCATTAGCCTAACTTCAGATCCTGCACAATCACTCGTTTTATGACAAACAGAATGTGGCAGCCTATATTTTTCACTCCCCTTCAATTATTGTAAACAGCCGGTCGCTAATCTTATTACAAGGCTGTGCTACTAGAACCAGGACATTACACCCAGCGTATACAAGATGACAGCAACCCTTAAGGCCAGCATCACTAAAACACCCCTCCCTCCGCTCACATTGGCATGCTAGGTGTATACTGCATTATGTATGCTATATGCTACTGTATTATACTGCTATATGCTACTGTATTACACATGCTGTATGCTAACTTAGGGAAAAATAGTATCTCATTGCACTACTCGCATCATTTGTATTATTTGTAACATTTGCATTCCATGTTACCTGTATCATTGCACTACTCGCTTCATTTGTATTATTATTGTATTATTTGTAACATTTGTATTCCTTGTCTATATGTATCATATCTGCAGTGTATCTTACATGGTATTCATTTTCATTTTATTAGTAGGCCACATTTATGTTCTATGTTTGCTCATTCCTGCCAAAGTAAATTCTATGTTTGTTTATCTTGCATAGCGAATAAACCCCCATTCTGATTCTGATTCTGATCTGATCTTGTTCTTTGTTTAAAGTCGACAAAGACAATTTTGACCGAGAAACAGATTGGTATGATTTTCTGCGCCAAGTACAAAGGTGCAGTAGTCTCTCAAACGTTTATCCTATAGATATACAGTGTACTAGTTGAGAACTAGAGGAGGAAAAACAGCTGAAATCACACAAGACAAAAGGGATTTGTAATGTCAAGTCTTTATTGGTATGTGCCGTACAGCAGTAAGGTACAGAGGATGATAATATGTCAACTACATTCAGTTTACTAAGCTTTTTTTCTATTTATTTATTTTTTTTCAATACAATTTTCCTGTTACGGTTAGCTCTAAAGTCAACACGCGAGAGAAACACATTCTAGAACAGAACCATCCACAACACACATACGGCCAGACTCGCTGACTGAGCTGCTGGTGTGGTAAGGCATTTTGACATCCTGCAGCATTCGTTTCCTTGGTTTGTTGTGTGTTTTTGTGTTTGTGTGTGTGTGTTTTTTGTTGCGTGGCACTGCTGTTCCCCACACAAAAAAACACAATGTTGTTGTTGTTGGAAGTGTACAGTTGTTTCACTTTAGACGTGTTTGGCAGTGCTGTAGTTCTGAGAAGTTTGTTTGTTTGTTTGCTTGTTTGTTTTTCTAAGGTGTGCTGCTATGCTCCTCACACATCTGAGAACCTCCAGTTGTAAAACATCCAGCTGATCCAGAAACAGAAAGACTTTGGACTCGAACCTGTGGCGGTTTTTACCCGTAACTTGTACCTGTAAACCTGCGTGAACCTTGACCTCAGCTCAGCTTGAAGCCAGTTCCTCTCAGCTTCTCCCCTCCTCGCTCTCGCTCAGGAAACGGTCAGTCAAACTTCCAGATTTGTCAAACTATCTCCTCCTATGAGTTTCCACAAGATACTGGGCAGAAACACAAACACACACACATGTACTGCAAAATGAATGACTTACATATTAATGACTTCAAAGAAAAGCATCAGCCATAGCCTCTTCAAACTGCAAACTAAATCTGAGGGTCAAGTCACTCTGCTGTACACTCTGCTGGCCCTGACAGAGTTAAAGAGCACACAGAAGTGTCTGAGTGTTTAAATCTGGCAGCGCACGAGGAGGAAAAACAAAACAAAAAAACAGACGAGTTTTGGTTTTCGAAGGATTAGCGAGGCTGGAACTACAACACGTCATCCGTTGTCGGTCAAGGTGAGAGCTCAGGACATTGTCCAGCACGCTGCTGTTGTTTATGGTTGTGTCGTCGTGTTCCCAAGGCTTGGTGACGCTGTGCGACTCTGGCGTTCAAATGTGCTTCAGGCAGGCTGCGATGGCACGTGTGCTGTGAGGGGGGGGGGGGGGGGGGGGGAGTGGGAGGGGCTAATGTTGTGCATACGATTCCACCACACCCCCCCTATCGATTCATTCAGAAGCCCATGCATTTGTGCTAAAACTTCATTCACTACTCAGACTTTTTAGTCAGTTGATTGGAGCAGGTCAGTGGACAGGATGATGAAGGGAGCTCATTCTCATTCTCTCTCTCTCTTTCTCTCTTTTTCTGTTAATCCCTTTTTTCTTTTCTTCCTGTCTAATTTTCCAGCCCAATAGTTTCTCCCTGTACTCTAGTAGTCAGCAAAATCTGATCGTCAACACCCGACGGGGTCAAGTTTGTTTCGCAAGTGCCCTGAAAAATAAACTTCATCATCATCATCATCATTGTCAATACTCGCACATGACTCGAGATCAAAAGTATTCGCTAGGTCACACTCAAAGCTCTAGTCAGTCACAGGTCTAGCCTACAGGCTAACAAGCACATATGACGTCATGGGGGGGGGGGGGTGAGGAACCACGAAGATGTTAAGCGAAAAGGGGGAGGGGCTTATAAGACTCCGAGTCATACCGAACCATCCCGTTGAAATGAACGACGGTCCGAATACAGTCAGTCTCCATGCAAGCATGAGATATACACATACGACCATGCAAATTATTATTACTAGGTTTCGCATTCTTACTCGCTTCAAGTTTGTCTTGATGGGTGGACTAGACGCGGTCAGGAGAGACCCTGGAGAGGATCGAACTCCTGGGTTGTTGCTTGCGTTGGTCTTCAGTAGGGGCGTGTCTCGAGCATGCTGAACTGAAATGACCAGAATCTGTAGACCGATTGACAGTGTCATATCTAAGGCCAGAGCCTGCAGATTTACTATGAGATTGTGTTCGACATCTTCCAGTTGCTACATGAGATTCACACGAAGGGATTATATAAAGGATTACAGCAAAAAGCTCAGTTCGTCTCGGTTTTGATATTCTGGCTTTTAGTAACTTTATGTGCTCCTTCAAGAACATACTTGAACTACTCCACAACTCTAGTTAAAAGTGCTATATTGTCATATGGTAGGTGTGGAAATGTGGAAAGAAATAGCTGTGAGCCGGGATCTTTCATATGATTTCGAATCGGTTTAGACGTGCATAATGACACGCGCGCGCACACAATCCCCCTTGGAATGTGTCGAAAAGGAACGTAGCTCGAGCTCGGCAGTGCGAAATCAACACAAGCACAGGGGCGATAGGAACCGTCGATTGTCGCACCGTACACGCCCGCGTTAATGATCACCGGAAGTGCGAAAGGCTGTTGTCTATACCGTGAAAGTGAGTGATAGAGAGTAGAAAGAGAGAGAGAAATAACTGTGGTTGGATAGTGAATGGTTAAGAGTCAGAGTTAAATGGATTCCTCTCTTTAGAGCACCCCTGTGGCAGAGAAGAGAGGAAAGGAGAAGGGGGGGGGGGGGGATCCCCGATTCAAAACCAATCCCTGAACTCCACACACACACACACAGGGATCTGAGACAAAACTATGGTGGAAAGTGCACCCGACCAATCAGAGGCCTGTTTAGATCCCATACAATGCTCCTCCCCCCCCACTCCTGTTAACTCCTCTCCATCTCCTCTAACTCCTCAAGTGTGAGTTCTTGCCATGGGTTTGGAATCGGGTAAGGGGACGGAGAGGGGGGGGGGGGTTAGGGGTGTTCTTAGTTTTTGGAGCTGGCGTCGGAGGATTCCTGCTGCTTCTCGGTCTTCTTGGTGGTCAGCACTGTCTCCTCGTACATCTCCCTCTGGGAGGAGGAGATCTTCCCGGACTTGCTCTGGTGCTCGTCTTCCTTGCCCTCCTTCTTGGAGGTCTTGGAGCCCCCGGAGGAGGAGGAGGAGGTGTACATGCGGGACTGGTAGTTGTAGTTCTGGCTGCCACCACTAGGGCTGGAGTAGGTGATGCCTGTGCTAATGCGGGTCTCCTCCCCTTCCAGAAGTTTCCTGGAGAAGGAGAGAGAGACAGAGACAGAGAGAAAGAGAGAGAGCGATAGAGAGGGAGATAGAGACACACAGAGAGAGAGAGAGAGAGAGCGATAGAGAGGGAGATAGAGACACAGAGAGAGACAGAGAAAAGGGGGGAGACAGAGAGGGAGAGAGATATATAGAGACACAGAGAGACAGAGAAAGAGAGACAGGGAGAGATACAGAGCGAGAGAGAAAGAGACAGAGATACAGAGAGAGAGATACAGAGAGAGAGAGAGAGAGAGAGAGAGAAAATGTTTAATAGCCAAATTGTTTTCCTCCTGAAGGCATGTTTCTTACACCTTCATAACACTGCAGTAGGGGCTAGTGTTAGCCCTGTACCTGTAAGCGGCTATTTCGATGTCCAGCGCCATCTTGACATTCAGCAAGTCTTGATATTCCCTCAGGTGACGAGCCATCTCACTCTTAGTGGTCCTCAAATCATTCTCCAGCTGGGCCATGGAATCCTACGTCCACAGAAAAAGGGTTGACAACGTCCAGAATAACGCGTTAACTTTGCAAATGTTACTTCATTGTTGTTGCATACTTGCTTAATATTCGCTACTGATAGAGATCATGTAAAGGAGATCAAACAGCGGGCAAAGCAGCTGTTCCTATTGACCTGAGCGATGAATCATTTCAGAACCTTGGACAGCGAATGATCGTGCTCGGTGACGTCACTTACTGCTTTTATTGCTAAATAAAGTTTTTTTTGTCTCTCTCCAGATCTTATCATTACATCTTATTCTATTATAAACTTGATTTAAGGTAGCCTAACCAGTAAGGTCATACTCTGGGGACACAAAGTTAACGAATCACCAGGTATTAAACAATGTTTGATCATTTTACTGTGGTGTTTTAATATTGTTTTACTGCATGTTATTTTTATAATTATTTTTTGTGCCTGATTTTATTGTAAAGTGTATTGAGATCATGTACCATGGTGATTTTGCACTTTAAATAATAAATTGATTGATTGAACAAGATATCTGACGTCATCACTAAGTAAAGCTGCACCAAGTCGAACAATCCAGACGATTAGATATTCACAAGTATATCAAATTGAATGTAATAAACGAAATACACGTACTTTATGTACTTAACCAAACTATACCTCAAAAAATATGACCTTCATAACTGCTTCTTAAAGTTTTACACCACACAGGTTGAAAGTAGAAAAATAAAATAACAAATATGTTTTTTCTAACCTGGTAGTTGCTGATCTCCTGACTGTGCCTGTCCTCCATCTCCTGCAGCTGCCGCTCCAGAGACTCGTTGGTCCCCCTCAGACTCTCAATCTCGATGGTCTTAGACTGCAGCTGGCGCCTGAACTCATTGATCTCCTCCCTGCTGGCTCTCATCGCCTCGTTGCTCCGGGTGGCCTGCTCGTTCAGGTCCACGAACTTGGATTTGTACCACTCCTCTGCAGACTGCAGGTTCTTGGAGGCCATGGACTCGTACTGGCCTCGGATCTCCTTGAGGGCGGAGGTCAGGTCCGGCTTGGCCACTTCCATCTCCACCGACACCTGGGAGGCCTGGATCATGTTCATCAGCTCGTTCACCTCCTCCTCGTGCACCTTCCTCAAGAAGTTGATTTCGTCCAAGAGGGACTCCACTTTCTTCTCCAGGTCCAGGCGCACCATGGTGGCGTCGTCCACGTCCTTCTTGAACGCCTTGAGGTTCTGCTCGGCCTCCTCCCGGGCTCGGTACTCGTCCTCGTACTTCCCCCGGAGCTTCTGGAGGTCCTCCTCGATGTTGTCGCGCTCGATCATCAGCTGGGACTTCTCCCCGTTTACCTCCTCCAGCTGGGAGCGCAGCTCGCGGATCTCCTGCTGGTACATGTCGGCCAGGCGGGAGGGCTCGTTCTGGCGCCCGCGCAGGGCCACCAGCTCGGTCTCCAGGACCTTGTTCTGCTGCTCCAGGTTGCGCACCTTGTCGATGAACATGGCGAAGCGGTCGTTGAGACCCTGCATCTGCTCCTTCTCGTTGGTGCGGATGATCTTGAACTCGCTGTTGAGCACGGTGCTCTGGGTCAGATCAAAGTTGTCCATAGCCATGGGCATGGGCAAGGCTGAGTAGGAGCGACCGGACCTCTTGTAGGAAGAGGAGCCCAGGGAAGAGGCGCTCATCCTGGACTGGGAGCTGGACCGGTAACCGCTGCGGGAAGCGCTGGTCATCCGAGATGGGGAGGCTGAGAAGCGGGGAGACTCCCCGAAGATCTTCCGGTAGGAGGAAGCAGAATGCATGTCAGATCCGTAGTAGCTCATCTTGGCAAGTAACGAGAGAGGGAGCAGAGCAGCGGACTGGAGCTCCTTATATAGAGGGACCGTCCCAATCAATAATGAACGTAAGTTGATCGTAACTTCCCAAGCAAACCCACCGCAGATGCGTCAGGTGACGAGAACTTATGTTTCAAATAATAATAAAACGTAATATTTAACGGTGAACTTGCGATTTAAAACAGTTTAAACGAGTTGCTGCCACGCCCACTACCCCCCTGTACCTGCCCCTGTAGGCTGAACTCTGCGGATGGAACTGTCCAGTTTTGGCGCAGTGCTGATGTCAGCAAGAGAGACTTTATCAGCCTCAGACACACACTTTAGAAAATGGACTGACACTTTTTCCTCACAGAGAACCCCCGTGTGTTATAAAGTTGTAGGTGGGATGAGACATTTGCTCTAGGTTCTAGTTGTACATTAAGTTAAGCATTTTGACTCGTCATTAGACAACTAGGATGAATGTAAAGTATATACCTACACAACTGCACAGACCTGAAGGTTGTTTCCAATGGCCTTTAATAGTATAAAGACAAGACACATACGTCATTTATCTGCGTTTATTACAGTTTGATACAGCCGAGATGATGTTTATCATAGACTTTTGATAGTGTACTCGACACACTGCAGTGTACTGCTGCTATCTGCTGGCTGAAATAAGAACTGCAACAACTGGTCAGGACTGCTCTGCAATACTGACTACATTAAATACACCTAAAGAACAAATGAACACCAGGGGCCTCTACTACCCATTAAGATTTGGCGTTAACAAGGTAACTTCAGGTTTAACCCAACACAGAAACCTCTGAGTTAAACCTGAAGTTACCTCGTTTTGCCAAATCTTGATTCATGGTACAGGCCCCTGATATTGACAATGACCTGGATGTCTTAACTGGATAACTTGTTTGAAAATAACCTTCAAGATCAGCCTACAAATGCACCTTCACTTGTGTAGGGCTGTGTATACATTTCGGGATTAAGATCAAATCCATTCCGTTTGTGTCATTTATTTGTGTCAATCATGCACTTTGTGGAAGTGTTGGCTGGACATTCATTTATGGTTTAATTCATTCATCCATTGCCTTTAATTACATAAATATCGTAGCCCCTCATAACGAATCATGAATATCATTAGTCCAAGCATGACACACACTGCCCCTCCCCTTTACTAATGCAAGATGAAGCAAAAGACCGCCCACTATCTCATAACTACAACCAGCAGAGGAGCTCGACTTCACTTAGACCCGTACAGATCAGTGCATCAGAGCGCTCCTTGTTTTGCAAAAGAACCAGCAGCATTTTTCCAGGTTATTATTTTTGGATTTCTGCTCTTATTTTTTTCCCTTGCTGCCGCGCATGCGCAGATGATCTGACGGTGCAGTTGCTTTATCGCTGAACAGAGAAGGTGAGTATCCACAAATATGAGCACTAAAGCCGCTTTTGTTCCTCTAAGGTTGACGGTCAGAGATCGACTTTGACCCGCTACCTCCAAATGAAGCAATGCAATGGAAATGTACCTTAACAAGTGGCGACAAATCATGTATAAAATGTTAGCGTATTACAAACAAGCTATAGTAGCTATGCTATCTGGCCCCTTTGGTACAGAGAGTCCTGATTCACTGGAGATCAACTTCTGGTGTCTTCATGCCTTAGTTCTCCAGAAGGGAGAGGCTGAAGTGGACTAGTTAACCACAGCAGCATCAACAGGGGGCCTGCAGGTCTTGCAGCCTGGATCAGAAGATCTGAAAGGTTATGTGACAGATCATCCCCTAGCGGTAACTATCTGTTCTGCACCATATTGACAATAGTATTGTTGTCTGGAAACTCACCCATCTGTCTGTGCTGGTGTTATGAGCATGAGGATCAGAGTTCCTCATCTTAAAGTGTCAACCGTTCAAGTGTTATTCATGTTCAGCTGAGGGTCCGGAGGCCCAGATCGACCCGGAGAACCAGAGGGACCACATCACCATCTCGGTGCTTAACCGAAGCAGTTAGAGGCCCCGTTTAGTTAGACTGTGCTGGGGACCGTGTGGTACTTTGTGGTACTTAAGTTTACAGCACTTCGGACAGACAGTGTTGATTTGTCAGGACAAGACGTTCGCCCTCCTCCCTGGAGGCTTCGGTCTGTTTGTGCTCCCCCCAGTCTGTAGGAGTTATTATACGGTGAAAGCTGACCTCTGCATTCCCCCCTCCTGCCCCCACCCCCCCCCCCCCAAACACACTGCGTTTCAGAAACCATCAGCCCTTGAAATAGCTCACATCTCCCAGAAACTCATGCATTTTTTCCATCAGGACATTTCCTCCCTGGCCTCCGAAGGCCTTGTCTGTTTAATCAATAACGTAGATGTTAAAACATAAGATGCTTTAAATACGGAGGATCATTATTTTCGGGGGGGGGGGGGGGGGGGGGTCTTTCAAAACATCAAATCAAGCTCAAGTTTGATCCCAAGAGATATCAGTATTAATCCATTCCTATGGCGTTATAATGCAAACATCTGCTAGTTGACAGCTGCCTGCCAGCTACTTTCTTGCGAGCTTCCCAACGTTAAGCTGTTCATTAAGCCATCCCAGGTTGATTACATTAATCAGGCTTCATTCGGCCACTTTTATCCGTCGTTACTCAGTCACGCGCAGGAAATCCCTGTGAACGAATGTGGGTCGTTTGTTTGCGATGTACGGTTCCTGTGACGAATCTGGCCCTGGCTTTAAAACACAGGGTTACGAGGGATGAAGCAGGATTGTAGGGCTCGGACATTCTTTAGTTTACAGAACAAGCACACCCCTGGGTGGGTCAGGAAAGTACAGTTAAACCCGTTCTGGTTTCTCTGTGATTTTTCTTTCTGCATGACAATAAATCTATAGTGCTACAACAGTGGTTCTTAACCTTGTTGGAGGTACCGAACCCCACCAGTTTCATATGCGCATTCACCGAAACCCTTCTTAACGGGTTGTGTCATCACGAATAATGCAAGTCGGATGTGTGTCTTGACCGAACCCCTGAGACTGACTCGCCGAACCCCTGAGACTGACTCGCCGAACCCCTGAGACTGACTCGCCGAACCCCTGACACTGACTCGCCGAACCCCCTGAGACTGACTCGCCGAACCCCTGAGACTGACTCGCCGAACCCCCTGAGACTGACTCGCCGAACCCCCTGAGACTGACTCGCCGAACCCCTGAGACTGACTCACCCCTGAGACTGACTCGCCGAACCCCCTGAGACTGACTCGCCGAACCCCTGAGACTGACTCGCCGAACCCCCTGAGACTGACTCGCCGAACCCCCTGAGACTGACTCGCCGAACCCCTGAGACTGACTCACCGAACCCCTGAGACTGACTCGCCGAACCCCTGAGACTGACTCACCCCTGAGACTGACTCACCGAACCCCTGAGACTGACTCGCCGAACCCCCTGAGACTGACTCGCCGAACCCCTGGGGTTCGATCGAACCCAGGTTAAGAACCACTGTGTTACGAGAACCAATGGAATTGAAGGTGTTCTGAAGACTTGAATATATCTGGTGGAACCTTGTTTGACCCTGTTATAACACGCCACTGACCCCCTCTCTCTGTTCCCTCCTCGACAGCCTTGAAGATGACCACTTCCTGGAGTGACAGACTGCAGAACTATGCAGATCTCCCAGCCAACATGGATGGCCTGGCCATGAAGAAGTACAGGAGAGAGGCTTACCACAGGTATACGTCACGTTAGCTTCAGCTAGCTAAGCCAGTGTCATTGAGCAGCCGCAGACACTGAATGCTACGGTGCTAACTGGGCTAGCTAGGCAATCGCTGATACTTTATCGGATAAGTTAATACAAGCAGGTTCTACGAAGGGCTATGAGTCCACCTTACCGTAGAACAGTGGTTCTCAATCCTGGTCCTCAGGGCCCACTGTCCTGCATGTTTTAGATGTTTCCCCCTTCCAACACACCTGATTCAAATGAAGTGTAATTATCAGGCTTCTGCTGAGCTTCATAGTGACTCATTCAATTGAATCAGGTGTGTTGGAGCAGGGAAACATCGAAAAACATGCAGGACAGTGGGCCCTGAGGACCGGAATTGAGAACCACTGCCGTAGAACTACATGACACAAGTGAGTTTCCATTTCCATTTAGTCATTCAGCAGACGCTCTTATCCAGAGCGACTTACAGCAAGTACAGGCATATTCCCCCCTGAGGCAAGTAGGGTGAAGTGCCTTGCCCAAGGACACAACGTCATGTTGCACAGCCAGAGTTCAAGACCTTGGGGCAAAGGCACTTCACCCTACTTGCCTCAGGGAAAAATGTCCCTGCACTTGCTGTAGGTCGCTTTGGATAAAAGCGTCTGCTAAATGAATACATGTAAATGTAAACCGGGGTACCGCCCGACTCCCCAAATCGCTGACCTCAGTCCTTCAGTGACATGAGCCTACAGGACTTATAGTCTTATAGTGCTGTCCCTCCACAGTCCTCTCTATCCCTCAGAGAGATTGTTTAGTGGTTCTTTGTTCAACTGACTCCAATGTAGGGTTTTTAAGATCGATGACTTGAAGCAGACAGTTCGGTTTTGCGTTGGATCTTCTTAGGTCACAGAAAGGCTCCGTACAGTCTAGTCCTAGATTCGTATCTTTTCTGAAAAGCCGTAATGATTCCGGGGAGAGTGCACTCAATTGGCTGACACACATTCTGGTCTCTGGGGGGGGGGTTTAAACTTGTACTTCCTGCCTGAGGGGCCCCTTGAAAGCAACAACTTCCTGTTGAGCATGACACGAATCCCGGCCACATGGTGTTCGCCCCGCTCCGTGTCCAAATGAGATAAATAAGTCATCTAATTGGTTGATATTCAAAAACAATGATCCACTCATGAAACAGGTTACAGTGTTTAGGCAGAAAATTTCTTTAAAGTAATTTACTTTTAGTAATTGGTAAATGAGAGACCACTAGAAGCTAATGATAGGACAAGGCTTCCAGAGTGTTTGGGCGAGAAGAGTGAATGGGTGATAAGGGCTGTTGTGCAACATCTTAACCCTTACTAAATGTGTGTGGTGTGTTTGCTGGGGGTGGAGTTACAGTCAATTGCATCATTCTGTCACAGCAGCTCTGAAGCTGTCAGTTTATTTGATCTGTTCCTGCTCTGTCAACAACACACACACACACACACACGTGCCCACGCACACACTCACGCTATCTCCTTCTGCGACTGATGGATTCTTTTCCCTTTAACCTAATCACTGCCGCTGAAAGAATGTAGGCTATCTCGCTATCAATGATCCGTCTTTTTGAGGAAGAACAATGATCTTATTAACGGCTAGCTTGAGTAGGGGCAGGGGCCGACGGTCACACAGTGAAATCCCACCAGGTTCTGGGGGGGGGGGGGGGGGGGGCTTGGGCTCTCCACCCATAAGATAGCAGAGGTCTTGGAAAGAGAACAATCTGTCCAGACTGTCGCTCCGCGGCGGGACACGGCTTCTCAGCTCGCCTTTCTCGCGTGACGCGTTTGAAATGAGAGAAAACAAGAAAATAAAAATCCTTGTCAGCAAAAGTTCCAAGTCTAGGAGGACTCTAGCAGTGCCTCTTACTGTACCCACCCCCCTGCCCTCTCCCCCCTCTCCCACACTCTGTCAATACCAGCTCAGCAGGATCAGGCATGCCAGCACTCATGAAGCAACCTTTGTAGCACGTTGTTGACATGCTGTTAACCTGATCATGGACTGGTTTCAGTGCAGTTCACATGAAGGCCCCCGTGAACTTTAAGACCTGTTGTACTTTGAGTCTCGATGCAGACAAACCGACCGGGCAGCTCGCTGTTCAGCTGATAGTGAGCCTGAATAAAGAAAGATCTAAATATAAAGCCGTGGTATTGGCTCGTCGAGGCACGTTTCACGTTGTTTATTTCTCTGTAAGAAAAGGTTACGGTCGTGTCGCAAAGATGAAAGACTGACCGACTGACTCCGACTCCTAAAACCTTCAGAATCCTCCAGTTCGAAGGCCTTGCTTGGCTTGCCATTCAGTGCTAATGACCCCCTACCTAAGAGAGGCTCGCAGCCTGCCCCCCACCTGACTTTTGATTGTTCTGGATATCTTTGACGGCTAGCAAACAAACAAAGTAAAAAAAAAAATACCCCCCCCCCCCCCCCTACACCCAACAACAACTAGCCCACAACAGAGAACGACGCGGAAAGGCCACAATCGTGTTTGTTTTTTTGCAACAAGTCAGGGGAAAAAACACCCGTGTGAATGGCAAGGAAGGGAAGAGAGAAGCGTCTTTGTGTTCAGGCTGTAGTTTGCCGTCTGTTTACCACGGCCAGGCGGGCCAACAGGGGGGTCAATCGCACGTTTAATCGCGGTCAGAATGCATCGCCAGTCTTCAGGAGGGTCCGGATCTCAATGGCAGCTGGTTCACTATGGAACTGCCGCGAGGTAAGACTGGGGTTTTGGAAACGTTTTCGAAAATGTGTGAATTCATTGGATCCTTGTTTAAAATCTTATTTTTTTTTCTTTTTTTTTTATTGTATTCGTTTTCATCTGACGATTGCTTTATTTCTGACTTTTGGTTTGTGTGTTTGACCTGTGTACGAGATGTACGTTACAGCCTTTTTGAAAATCCATTATATTTCCAGAATATCTGTACATTTCAGAATCAGAATTTCAGAATAGGCTTGAGTTGACCGTAGTTGCGTGTCCGGAAACATCTGCGTACCTTTAGTGTGGCTGGCGTTCCCTATTGACATCATCATCTGTTTGTTGTGGCGTTATTGACCTCAGCGGTTGTGCTCACAGCCAGGTCTTCTGAAAGATCCAGGCTACAATAGCAGTGAGCAGGGAAATGCTCAGAGGAAAGGTCCGTCACTGATGAAGCTAAGCCAGGCTGCTTCGACACCGGGCCTTGCAGAGGTGGGGAGGGGAGCTGGACGAGGCTAGCTAGCCCGGACTCAGCCAGGCAATGTAAACAATTCAGACCACTCCTGACAGGTCCCCCACCCGCCCCCCCCCACCCCCACCCTGCAGATTTAGCACCAGTGACAGTTGAGCTGGCTCAGAGGACGATAGCCATTCCAGGCCAAGCTCTCACTGGCTCAGCCTTGCAAAGACTCCCTAAAGAGGAGCTAGCCTGCCCTGCCTGCCCTGCCTGCCTGCCTGCCTGCCTGCCTGCCTGCCTGCCTGCCCTGCCTGCCCTGCCTGCCTGCCTGCCTGCCTGCCTGCCTGCCTGCCCTGCCTGCTCTGTCTGCCCTGCCTGCCCTGCCTGTCCTGTCTGCCTGCCTGCCTGCCTGCCCTGCCTGCCCTGTCTGCCCTGCCTGCCCTGCCTGTCCTGTCTGCCTGCCTGCCTGCCTGCCTGCCCTGCCCTGCCCTGCCCTGCCCTGCCTGCCCTGTCTGCCTGTCTGCCTGCCCTGCCTGCCCTGCCTGTCCTGTCTGCCTGCCTGCCTGCCCTGCCCTGCCCTGCCTGCCCTGTCTGCCTGTCTGCCTGCCCTGCCTGCCCTGTCTGCCCTGCCTGCCTACCTGCCTGCCCTGCCTGCCCTGTCTGCCCTGTCTGCCTGCCTGCCCGCCTGCCCTGTCTGCCCTGCCTGCCTGCCCTGCTTGCCCTGCCTAGCTTTGACAAGTTCAACCATCAAACAATAACCTCACGCCCTCCCCCGCAGCCGCCTAGCGAAACATCTCTGTTATTCGTACTTGTTCTCAGTGCAGGCTGTGAATGCAGCTGGGGGAGTCCTGATGATGATGATGATGTTAATAAGAGGAACGGGACGACGTTGTGCATGCGTCCGTCCGCCCTATGACCTCGCACCCTTAGCCTTCCGCATCTTGACGGCGTGGAAGAAATCGGGTTTCCTGTGTCCTTATATTAATCACTACTGAACACACCTCCTCTGAAGACCGTTGTAACGTCATTACCTCCTGACTGTCCTCTCGCCTTCAGACGGGAGAGAGATGATCGAGACCTAAGCCTTTGTACTGTCTTCATTTTGTGGTCAGAGGTCTGGTCATTCCTCTCCCAATCTGCAGGTTGTGAAGTACTTATTCGATCCAGAACTCAACTGAACCGTCCGTCCGTTCACGAAGAGACGGACAAAACGCTCTCTCCGTCGACGGTCCCACGTCTCTCCTCGCGCGCCTTCTCACCGCCGCCCCCCTCTCTGTGTGTCGTCTCCGCAGAGTCTTTGTCAACCGCAGCCTCGCCATGGAGAAGATCAAGTGTTTCGGGTTCGATATGGACTACACTTTAGCAGGTAAGACCCCCACCACCCCACCCCCCCCCCCCCCCCCAACCCCCAGCAGCATCGGCTACTCAAGCCAGGTCGGCTCGGTCAGCTCTCGGGTTGGCGTGGCGACCGCGTTAGCCGTATCGATCGTCTCCCGCGGGGACGAGCCCGCTGGTCGCTCGGTAAGTCCGGCGTGCGCGTTTGGATGTGTGTGTGTGTGTGTGAGGAGGTGAGGTTGTCCTTCGGGCAGCAACGTGAAATCCCAGAAATCCCAATCCCAGAGCGTCCCGAGAGGTATTCAGAATGCGAGGGGGGTGTCCCAGCGCTGTCGCCACCGCCACCGCCGAAAAACCGGACAACAAAGACGATCGGCGCCTCTGGGGAACAGACCTACTTCAGCCTCACACGGACGAGGAAGCCAGAACAGACTCTTTCCTCATCGCCCACCGTGGCGAACCTACATGGTACCACCAGTCTGCTCAGCACTTCACTAGGCCAACTCCGGGTTCGCAGGAAGTCAACAGATACCTCGTTCCCCCTTGACCAATGGTCTGGTTTCGCCGACCCTCTTTGGTCGGTGCGGCTCACCTTGTTTAGCCGGATTCCAAACTTGACACCCCCCCCCCCCCCCCCCCTGCTCTCGGAAGATTCTTAACATGCCTGAGTGACTCAGCTACAATCTAGCGGTGACCCCTAACCAAAGTGTATTGTGGTACTGGGATCTATAAATACAGAACTTCCCCTGACTTTGAAGAAGCTGCTCAGCCCCAGCCGTGGTTGCTGGACCCCGTTAGAAGATCCACCCTCCACCCCCATGTCCCAGCCCTGTCTGCCCCTGCCTCCCCCCAGCCTCCCTCCCCCCCCCCAGTGTACAGGGATTTCGCAGAGGCCCAGCTGTTAACATGCTTCCCTTTACGGGAGACCCATAACCAAGTGACAATGTTTACAGGACGGGAGAGAGGGTATCGAGTCTCGCTCTAGATGGCATCCCCAGCGCCCCAGCGCCCCCGCGCTCCCCAGCGCCCCAGCGCTCCCCAGCGCCCCAGCGCCCCCCGCGCTCCCCAGCGCCCCAGCGCTCCCCAGCGCTCCCCAGCGCCCCAGCGCTCCCCAGCGCTCCCCAGCGCTCCCCAGCGCTCCCCAGCGCTCCCCAGCGCTCCCCAGCGCCCCAGCGCTCCCCAGCGCCCCCGCGCTCCCCAGCGCTCCCCAGGGCCCCCGCGCTCCCCAGCGCTCCCCAGGGCCCCCGGGCTCCCCAGGGCCCCAGCGCCCCGCGCTCCCCCACCTCCCCAGGGCCCCCGGGCTCCCCACCTCCCCCACCTCCCCAGCGCCCCCGCGCTCCCCGGGCTCCCCAGCGCCCCCAGCCCCCTAGATTCAAGATGGCCGCCGGGTTTTACTTGGTACTGGCGGTGAGGTCACAGGCTACATCCAGTTTGTCGCCGGATAGCGCCTCGAGCATGTTGTTAGTTTGAGAGGAAGACCAGGCCACATAACAGGTCACTGACCAAACAGGACAACCATTAGCCGAAGGGTAAACCTGCAGGATTCATACCAAACATCTCTCCATTGCGAGACTGATACAAGATGATCCTGTCTTTTGGTTGATTCCGATTCTGATGACAGAGCGCGACATCGCAGTGCATGTTGACGCGTTGGTGTCAGGGGAGGGTAACCTGTTACCATGGTAACCAGACCGTAGTAACCCACCTACAGGCTAAGCAGGCCACCTAGCATTCTGCGGCAGGGTCGGAGGTCACCTTACCCCCATTCCGGGCTAGCTGCTGACAGCTCCACAGCTATCTTTATTTGACCGACGTTGTCAAACTGTCTGCCCCCCCCCCCCCCCCTTGCCGTACTGCAAATCACCGTGGTAACCAGATACCCCCCCCCCGGCGGTCGTCCAAACTCGCTCCTGCTCAACGCCAGACTTCACCCGGAGTCGGAAGGAAGTTAGCGGGTGAAATCCCTCCGTTCGTCTGATTTCATATCCGGAAGGAGGCTCGGACCATTTCTTCGGTTATTTATCAGATATGTTTTTAGGTGACCTTAAGCCCCTGGCATGGAGAAAGTTAGGCTAGTGCATAATCAAGAAAATGACATGGTAATCCAGTTTAATAGTGAATTGCTAAGCTAGGTGACATCGTTGGGATAGACCGGGAGTTGGACAAGCTATAAAAAGATCCGTCAGGAAGCAGGCGGCAAGCCAGCCAGCCTGTCATGGACCGTATGTAGGGCAGCCAGTCAAGTGAAAATAGACAGCCGTCATAGTAGGATGAGTTAGGTTGTTTACTTCACTGAGGGAGGGAGGGAGGGATTACACTTACATTCAGGTCTTAAGTGACCGGGGCTGTCAATTCAAGCATGGTAACATCCAACAGCACACACACACACACACACAGACACACACAGACACAAACAGACACACACACGTACGCACAGACACAGACAGACACACACATACACACACACAAACACTCACACAGACACACACACAAACACTCACACAGACACACACACAAACACTCACACAGACACACACACAAACACTCACACATACACACACACAAACACTCACACAGACAGACACACACACAGACACACACACACACGTATGCCTCTCCCTGTCCGCTCTGCGGAGCTTCGTTCCAGTGTGACTTTAGGAGAGAGTGTAATTATCTGTCAACAAGCCCATCAGCAGCGGAGGAGGTAACAGATCCCTGCGTCTAGAGTGACCGACCCTCCAGAGGTGTGTGTGTGTGTGTGTGTGTGTGTGTGTGTGTGTGTGAAATGGGAGCGTTGGTGTACAGAAGGAGTGTTCGGACTGAGCGTGGCCCCAATAACCCACTGCCAAGGTCATTGCCAAGCAACGGTCAGCTAGCATCTGCACCGCGCCCTCGAAAACGGTGGGCTTCCAGAAGCCTCCGCTGACAGAGACCCGCCACCTCGACCTTCGCACCCCGGCGCGGTATCTGTCACTTTCCCCTCACGGCAGCCTCTACCCACCCCCCCCGCCCCCCCCTCCCCGGCCTCCACCCTCCCCCCCCCCCGGCCTCAACCCTCTCCCCCCCCCCCGGCCTCCACCCCCCCCCCCCCGGCCTCCACCCCCCCCCCCCCCCGGCCTCCAACCTCTCCCCCCACCCTCTCTCCCCGACCTCCACCCTCTCTCTCTCTTCTCTCCTTCTTTTCTCTCTCTCTGTCTCTCTCTGCCCTCTCTCTTTCTTCTGTCTCTCTCTCTATCTCTCTCTGTCTCTGCCCTCTTTCTCTCTCCCTTTCTCTCTCACTCCCTCTCCCAGTGTCTCTATCTCTTTCTCCCGCTTTCTTCCCTTTCCTCTCTCTTCTCTGCCCTCTCTCTCTGTCTCTTCTGTCTCTCTGCCCTCTTTCTCTCTCTCTCTCCTTTCTCTCCCTCTCTCTCTCTCTCTCTCTCTCTCTCTCTCTCTCTCTCTCTCTCTCTCTCTCTCTGTCTCTCTCTCTCTCACTCTCTTTCTCTCTTTCTCTCTTTCTCTCTCTGCCGTGTGACTGACAGCCCGGCTGACCAATCAGGCGTGCCCCACTGACATGCACAGAGTTAACCTTCGGGAGGCCCTGCCAGGTGCGTGTGTGCGCGCGCGCGTATGTGTGTGTGTATGAAAGATGGACCAAATCCACCCAAGGTCAGCGTTCCAGAGCCTCTCCAGAGACCGAGAGAGACGAAGAGATAGAGGGGGGGGGGGAGAGTGGGAAAAAGGGGAGGGGGGGATAGAAGGGGGGAGAGAGAGAAGGGGGGGAGAGAGAGGGGGGGGGGGGGGGAGAGAGAAGGGGGGAGGGAGAGAGAGAGAGAGGGGGGAGAGAGGGAGAAGGGGGAAGAGAGTGGGAAAAAGGGGAGGGGGGAGAGAGAGAGAAGGGGGGGAGAGGGAGAACAGGGGAGAGACAGGGAGGGAGGGTGTCAGAAAGGGGAGAAAGAGAGCGGGAGGGAGAGGGAAGGAGACAGAGAGGGATGATGGGAAAGGTGAGGGAGAGGAAAATACTCTCGAAATAGGTTTCTTTGTAGCAGCACAGAGCTCGAGGAAATGGAGGGAGGGAAGGGATAGGAGGGGAGAGAGG
>CM059314.1:7055000-7057500 GCA_030340665.1 Neosalanx taihuensis
CTGCTGGTTCCTGCTGGGTTCTGCTGGGTCCTGCTGGGTTCTGCTGGGTTCTGCTGGGTTCTGCTGGTTCCTGCTGGGTTCTGCTGGGTCCTGCTGGGTTCTGCTGGTTCCTGCTGGTTCCTGCTGGGTTCTGCTGGGTTCTGCTGGTTCCTGCTGGGCTCTGCTGGGTTCTGCTGGTTCCTGCTGGGTTCTGCTGGGTCCTGCTGGGTTCTTCTGGGTTCTGCTGGGTTCTGAGATGCACATTATCATCCTCTTCTGTTTGGTTCACACTGATGTTCTCTTCTAGGGAACCCTGAAGGTGAAGACGGTGGAGAACCTGGAGAAGTACGTGGTTAGAGACGTGAGTACACACACACACACACACCTATACCACCATCAGATAACACACACCTATACCACCATCAGATAACACACACACACACCTATACCAGCATCAGATAAATCACACACACACACACCTATACCACCGTCAGATCACACACACACACACCTATACCACCATCAGATAACACACACACACACCTATACCAGCATCAGATAAATCACACACACACCTATACCACCGTCAGATCACACACACACACACACCTATACCACCATCAGATAACACACACACACACCTATACCAGCATCAGATAAATCACACACACACACACACCTATACCACCGTCAGATCACACACACACCTGTACCACCATCAGATAACACACACACACACACCTATACCAGCATCAGATAAATCACACACACACCTATACCACCATCAGATCACACACACACCTATACCAGCATCAGATAAATCACACACACACACACCTATACCACCATCAGATAACACACACACCTATACCACCATCAGATAACACACACACACACCTATACCAGCATCAGATAAATCACACACACACACACCTATACCACCATCAGATAACACACACACACACCTATACCAGCATCAGATAAATCACACACACACACCTATACCACCGTCAGATCACACACACACACACACCTATACCACCGTCAGATCACACACACACCTATACCACCATCAGATCACACACACACCTATACCAGCATCAGATAAATCACACACACACACACACCTATACCACCGTCAGATCACACACACACACACACCTATACCACCGTCAGATCACACACACACACACACCTATACCACCGTCAGATCACACACACACCTATACCACCATCAGATAACACACACACATCTATACCACCATCAGATAACACACACACACACACACACACCAGGTCCATGTTTGGTCTATGTACCAGTAAAGGTGTTTCCTGTTGTTAAATGGCGTTCTGATTGTGTTTGTGTGTGTGTGTTTGTGTGTGTGTTTATGTGTGTGTTTATGTTACGCGTGTGTGTCCTGCAGGGGAAGTTGCCTCTCCTTCTAAGCCGAATGAACGAAGTCGCCAAGGTCTTCTTGGCCACCAACAGTGACTACAAATACACTGATGTGAGTACACACACACACACACACACACACAAACACTCACTGACACAACAGTGACTACAAATACACTGATGTGAGTACACACACACACTCACTGACACACAACAGTGACTACAAATACACTGATGTGAGTACACACACACACTCACTGACACACAACAGTGACTACAAATACACTGATGTGAGTACACACACACACACACACTCGCTGACACACAACAGTGACTACAAATACACTGATGTGAGTACACACACACACACACTCGCTGACACAGTGTTCCTTCACAGTGTGTGTGTTCCCTGTTCTCTCCCACAGAAAATCATGACCTACCTGTTTGACTTCCCGCACGGCCCCAAGGTAAGAGAACATTCTAGAACGTTTTACCTGTCAGAACACGGCTTCGGATCAGCGTCACCTGAAGGACCTCGCTGACACGACACAGTAGATCAGGGGTCCCAAACCCTGGTCCTTAGGGGCCGCTGTCCTGACAGGTTCTAGATGTTTCCTGCTCCAACACCCCTGACTCTAATGAAGGGGTCGTTATCAAGCTCTGTGGAAGCCTCATAGTGACCCATTCATTAGAATCAAGTGTGCTGGAGCAGGGAAACATCTAGAACCTTCAGGACAGCGGCCCCTGAGGACCAGGGTTGGAGACCCCTGCTGTATACTGTCTGCGCTGACACGCGTGTGTGTGTATGTTCCAGCATGGCACAGCCCACCGGCCGTGGCAGTCCTACTTTGACCTGATCCTGGTGGACGCCAGGAAGCCACTCTTCTTCGCCGAGGGCACCGTGCTGAGACAGGTGGACACGGTGAGGTTCCACACACACACACACACACAACACACACACTCACACACACACACACACTCACACACACACACACACACACACACTCACAAACTCACACACACACTCACACTCCCACACACACACACACACACTCTCACACACACGCACACACACTCTCACACACACACACACTCACACACACACTCACACTCCCACTCACACAC
>CM059314.1:7062500-7080000 GCA_030340665.1 Neosalanx taihuensis
GTAAGGACGACAGTCCTAAAGAGGCTGTGCTGGTTTATTTAAAGATGCACAAAGAAACTTTACATGACGAAATCTGCTGTCTTTGCTGTGCGTCGTCTAACCAGTATTCCTCTCGATAACTGTTGTAATATGAATGTGAGCCGCTGGGCGCTGGCGTGGGAACCGATATTGGAAAGTATGCTGTATAGGGTACAAAAAGGGGTCAAAAACGTTTATTTTGAAAGCGCGACAGAGAAGTTATCAGGTCGAGGAGGTCCGTCCTGTTGAACTCAGATGTTGATGGTGTTCAGGCTCCTCCTCCTTCACCTCCTCCTCCTCTGCTTCCTCCAGAAAGTCACCCACGACATGGACATGTGCTACGGCATGATGGGAAGCCTGTTCCGGAGCGGCTCCAGACAGACGCTGTTCGCCTCGCAGGTGATGCGCTACGCTGACCTCTACGCTGCGTCCTTCATCAACCTGCTCTACTACCCCTTCAGCTACCTGTTCAGGGCCTCCCACGTCCTGGTGAGTGGGATGTCACTTCCTGTGTGTTGGGGGCGTGGCCGATGTCACTTCCTGTGTGTTGGGGCACGGCTGATGTCACGTCCTGTGTGTTGGGGCGTGGCTGATGTCACTTCCTGTGTGTTGGGGCACGGCTGATGTCACGTCCTGTGTGTTGGGGCACGGCTGATGTCACTTCCTGTGTGTTGGGGCACGGCTGATGTCACTTCCTGTGTGTTGGGGCACGGCTGATGTCACGTCCTGTGTGTTGGGGCACGGCTGATGTCACGTCCTGTGTGTTGGGGCGCGGCTGATGTCACTTCCTGTGTGTTGGGGCGCGGCTGATGTCACTTCCTGTGTGTTGGGGCGCGGCTGATGTCACTTCCTGTGTGTTGGGGCACGGCTGATGTCACTTCCTGTGTGTTGGGGCACGGCTGATGTCACTTCCTGTGTGTTGGGGCACGGCTGATGTCACGTCCTGTGTGTTGGGGCACGGCTGATGTCACTTCCTGTGTGTTGGGGAGCGGCTGATGTCACTTCCTGTGTGTTGGGGCGCGGCTGATGTCACTTCCTGTGTGTTGGGGCACGGCTGATGTCACTTCCTGTGTGTTGGGGCACGGCTGATGTCACTTCCTGTGTGTTGGGGCACGGCTGATGTCACGTCCTGTGTGTTGGGGCACGGCTGATGTCACTTCCTGTGTGTTGGGGCACGGCTGATGTCACTTCCTGTGTGTTGGGGCACGGCTGATGTCACTTCCTGTGTGTTGGGGCACGGCTGATGTCACGTCCTGTGTGTTGGGGCGCGGCTGATGTCACTTCCTGTGTGTTGGTGGGGGAGAGGCAGGTTGGGTGGATCGAAGGCCCTGTTTTTTGCACCCTCCCTGGTTTTACCCTTCTGACAATACCCCCCCCCCCCACCCCTTCTCTCCTGCCCCTGTGCCCCCTCTCTTCTCCAGATGCCCCATGAATCCACGGTGGAACACGCCCACGTGGACATCGACGCCGAGTCGCCCCTGGCAACCCGCAACCGCCACTGCAACGACTGCAGCGAGCTGGACTGCAAGAGGAGCCAGCTGACCCGCTCCATCAGCGAGATCAAGCCCCCCAACCTGTTCCCCCAGACCCCCCAGGAGATCACCCACTGCCACGACGAGGACGACGACGAAGAGGAGGAGGAGGAGTGAAGAGGAGGAGGACAGAGAAGGAGGAACAGGTGTTTCAGGTTTTTGGAAGAACGAGTCTACGATCAGGCTAGGCTACTTTCCTTCGTGTATCGCCCTGTACCCCCTGACCCCTACACCCTGCCCCCGACCCCCTGACCCCTACACCCTGCCCCCGACCCCCTGACCCCTACACCCTGCCTCCTGCCCCCGACCCCCTGACCCCTACACCCTGCCTCCTGCCCCCGACCCCTGACCCCTACACCCTGACCACCTGACCCCTACACCCTGCCTCCTGCCCCCGACCCCTGACCCCTACACCCTGCCTCCTGCCCCCGACCCCCTGACCCCTACACCCTGCCTCCTGCCCCCGACCCCCTGACCCCTACACCCTGCCTCCTGCCCCCGACCCCCTGACCCCTACACCCTGCCTCCTGCCCCCGACCCCCTGACCCCTACACCCTGCCTCCTGCCCCCTACACCCTGACCACCTGACCCCTACACCCTGCCTCCTGCCCCCGACCCCCTGACCCCTACACCCTGCCTCCTGCCCCCGACCCCTGACCCCTACACCCTTTCACCTGGCCCCAGACCACCAGCCCCAGACGCCCAGACCAGACTACCCCTAGACCCCCTTCTTCCTGCCCCAGAACCCCTTCTTCTTACCCCCAGACCCCCTGCCTATTACCCCCAGACCCCTTCCCCAACCGGTTCACAAAAGGGAGTGACTTCCCTTCTATAGGAGGCAAAGAGCCTAGCTGGAGTGTGATTGAATAGAATACTATAGTGGAGAAATGGAAACTCCATACTTTTAATTCATATATCTATCTATATTTCAAAAAGGAAAATGGAGGGAGAGAGCTGCAGAAAAATATTCAGAACGAAAGCTCTAAGGATATCTAAATATCAGACCAATACAAAAACCTTCAATGCAACGGTGCTTTCATTTGAAAAATCGTCCAACCTGTCCTGCCCATAAGCTCATGCAATGTCAGGTTTTATCCATTTAAAGACATTTCTGATTTCATTTGAGTGGATTTCAGGACGGATTTCAAACGGTTGTGCAATGATGGCTTCGGATGCACTTTTTAAACACGTATGCAGGAAGAATGAAGATGTGTTGTACGCAGGCTGTGCATGTATGGCTTCGGGGTTGGGGGGGGGGGGGGGGTGGGGAACACATGACACAAGACTCTCACGCCGTCTGGCTGCTTTCATCTGGACCAGTTTCCATCCCCCAACCACGACGAAGAGGTCATCATTCATCTGTGTCGACGACGATGGTCCAAGGTGGAGCGGCCTTGTCTTAACAGCGTCGGGCACGCGCGCAAAAAGTCGATGGTTTCACCGTTTTCTTCAAGAAGGGAAAAATCTCGGACGGTTCTTCAGCTTCCGGGTGGAAAGCTGAAAGCACGTTTCAACCAGCAAACGGTCTGTTTTTATCGTATCGCAAGCAATGACGGTCCAATTGAGCGTTTTTTTTGTGTGTGTGTGTGTGCGTGCGTTTGTGCCGTCTCGTGTTTTTAATTGTGCCGTTGACGATTTTAATTGAGATGTTTTTTGTTTTTTTTTACTTTTTTGGTGGGGGAGGGGGAGGGGGGGGGTTAAGTCTCTGCCAAGTCTCTGTGTTCGTGTGCCTGGATGATTTGCGTCGTCTGCAGAGGATCCTTCTGCACAAGCGAAAGCACAGAGTTGCGTCGCGTCGGGGGGGGGGGGGTTAAAACGGAGCGCGAGCCAGCGCCGCGCCGCGGCCGCGGCGGACTGGGGACAGACTCCCGTATCCCGCCGCGACGGGACGAATGACGCTTGGGGATCGGAGCGCGTGAAGCGAGCGACAGAGAACGAATGAGAGCAGAAATAAACCCCGCCTGTGGTTCAGTACGGGGCATATATGCAACAGGCATCCTTTTTTTTGAGGGGGGGGAATGCAAACATTGTTACTAGGCAACTGAGAGTACTACGGAGTTAACCACATGCTGGTGTGCAGATAATAAGCTCCATGGCAACCATGCGCGGCGCTGTACAGCACAGTAGGACTGCTGATGGAAGCAGCTCTGTAGGATCTATGAAGCTGGCCTAGCATCCTGACGCACACATTATACACACAGCTCAGCGTTCGAGAACAGCACGCTCATATGGACAAATATCCGTGACAAAGGTTAGAATATTAGAGATGAACCCCTGTATGAGGAGATGGTGGAGAGACTCTAACACGCAGTATTGATACAGGGGACGTCTGAGGTGTTTTCTCCCCTGGGAGACTCGACTTGTTCCGGAGAGTTCTAGATGCCTCTTCTGTGTGTGCGCGTGCGTGCAGTAAAACCCAGACGAGGCTGGTGGGGGGTTGGGGTGGGGTGGGGGGGGGACAAGTGACAGGGAACAAGTGACCTTGGCATGTAAAGAGGCGGAGCATGTAGGCTTGGGCTGGGGGGTGGGGGGAGGGGTCAGGGGTCAGCGCTGTTGTCGGCTTATGTCTTTGACGCCGCCGTTTTGACGGGGGCGGGGTCGACACAGCGGCGTCCGACGAACCAAATGTGGCGAGAACGAGGCAGGGGGAGGGGAGGTGCCGGTCTGCAGAGGGATGTAGTGTTCTACAGCGTTAGGGAACGTTGCTAACCCAGTGAAACCAGCAGCCTACCTGCTATCAGATCCCGTAGAGGGGGTACGTTCAAGATCACCTGATTCTTGTTTTTATACATCTATATTTTTGACTCAATGTAGACTAGCTTTCGGTCTAGACTCCTGTTGGACGGACCAAGAAGCTTCCTTAATGTGACGTCTCTTGAACGGAACCCAGGGCGCCTTCTCTTCTCCCCACCTGCGCCCCAACCGTCCAGAACCTTAGTGTACCCCATATCCCTGTAGCACAAGGGTGTAGAAATACCTCAACCAGTAAGGTATGCAGTATGATGTGTATGCAGGATAGGAACAAGGCCTTGGAAGACATGGAATGGAACTTCAAAGATGTATTTTTGGGACGTTGGATATGTAAACATAGCTCTCACTTTAATTTTAGACACATAGTTTTGTAATCTAGCTGTTTCGATTGGCTCTTCAATTCGGGCCGTGGAAGGAAAGGACCTGATCGGTTCCTTTTTTGAGGAAGAAGGTTTGAGACAAGGAAGGTGAATGGGGGTTTGATCTTATGCGGAAATCTTATGTTACGATTTAGATGAGTAGAATCTGTTTGAGGAAATTTAGGTTCAAGATAGTTACTTTTGTATTATTCTTTACTCTGTGAAACGTTTATATCCCAAGTATTGTTTTGTTTTTGAAGATTCATAACTGGAAATGCCACAACTCTGGGCAGCTGTAATACTTATTATGGTTGGTAGGTATATTTTGAAGATTTTACAATAAAGCTTGGTAGTTGAGATTTATCTGAAGTAATTTTCTGTGAAAAAAAAATTACAACTTCATAAGCCATTATTTTTGCAACTAATTTTCCGTGCAATATGCATGTAATCTAATAGCTGGTCAGTGCATTAACAGGCAGTAAGCCTGTGTCCAGTTAAGACTGCTGTGTGGAAAAAAAAACATTACCAACTGAGTGATGTGGATGAGGACACTGAATGCATGTGATGATATACGTTGCATCAGATTCCCCTCCCAGTTTATTATTGGTTTACAACATTGTAAATAAATATGATCATTTTCATATCTCTAAAAAAAACTGATCCTTGATTTTGGTTCTTTTTTGTCATTGTCGACATTTTGGGGTTTAAGAAACTTTTTTTTTTTTTTTTGTACTGTATTAGCTTCAGTACATCTGAGCTACTTAGCTAGTATGATCTGGGAGAAAACTTAACACTACAAAAGATTTGTATCTGTTTCAATGACTTGTCCAGTTTGTATCCAATACAACAGAAGGTGCCAAAAATCATGCTTTCTGTTATTTTAGTTCAAATAATATGTTCATGTCCTGGTTTGGTTTGCAAAACAGTTTTGTTTCCAGAAAAAAATATACAAGAACATTTAGATAATTACATGTATATGTACAATAAAGCTCATTTTCCATAATATTTCATTGTGCTGCTTCTTAAAATATATGTTTGTTCTTCCAAACATTGAATGAATTCCTGAGCACGGCGCTTTTGCAACAATTCTACGTCATGTCGTGCCTTTTTTTACATATAAATATTTTAGCTTGCTCAATTTCCAGTTGGGCATCATTGCGTTACAGTTTTTTTCAGTCGCTAACAGACAGTTGTCCAAACAGTTGTCACAACTAAACACAATTAGCACATCATCAGTCTTTTTTGGCCTTACAGTTCACATGTTTCATGGCTTTTTCACACAATATGGAGTCAGTGTTAGAGTCATTTTTAGTAATCCCATATTTGCTGTTACAACTTTCATAGAATTGATACAATTGTAGCTTGTGTATGTGCTTTTGAGTTTGTCTTGCAGAGAGAAGACGTGCTTTGAAGTGGAGATAACCATTTGGGTTGATTATCTGCAAGAGGGGGGTTGTGTCCTAAAACCCAGGCCCAAACTCAATCAAGCCATAAGGCTTCGACAAGCACATTCTTAGATTGCATTTGTGTTGATTGATGGACTTTGGAAGTGTTGTCCACACTATACCTGATGCTGAACTGTGAACTATGTAAATGAACTGTGAGCTTCCTAATAAAAAGAGGAGCCTCAGAGATGGACATTGGGAGAGCAGGCAGAGCAGGGGAGATGCCAAGAAGGGTGTCTCTGCTTGACTGTTCTCTTCAGGAAAGAGCAGGAGGGGAGATTGCAAAAGTGCATCTCTATCTGACTGTTCTCTCCATGTTTGTCTCTGTGTCTGTGTAAAATTGTATCATTGTATCCTTGCTTCATTTGTCTACATTACTAGTATTGTTTTATGATTTTATATTGCTTTTATGTAACTTTGTCTTTCTCCTTCGTGATCTAGATTTAGATCTGAACCCAATAGTCAGTGAACACATTTCCACAACGCTTACATTTTCTTAACAGACAAGCTATACCTCCCAACAAAATGATGGATCGTTTGTGTAGTGATTACCCAGTGGTCTAATGGATGAGGCATCAGCCTCCGGAGTAGGGGATTGTGGGTTTGAGTCCCATTTGGGTCGTATTCAGTTTCCGTTTCATCCAGAGGTCTGTGCGGTCATTATCAATTGTGCGTGTTCAAGCTGGTTTATTGATGCTCGCTGGGGAGTCAGATGGCTCAGCGGGTTAAGGCGTTGGCCTCATGATCAGAGGGTTGTAAGATCGAACCCCGGCTGTGGCTGTGTGACATTGTGTCCCTGGGCAAGGCACTTCACCCTACTTGCCTCAGGGGGAATGTCCATGTACTTACTGTAAGTCGCTTTGGATAAAAGTGTCTGCTAAATGAGTAAATGTATTAACAAATGTTAACACACAACATCCCACAATAGTAAAAACAATCATCCAAACCTTAGGCTGCTTTCACATATGTTGGTGCCCCATGACCACCCCCCCACATGTTTCCATGACAACCAGCCTAACACGCGGAAGCTAGCGAGATGGAGAAAAACAAAGCACGTCTGTTTACCCTGGCGCTGGTTATTAGTTTTTATATAATTTGTTTATTAAACTTTTGGCAAATTGTTCAGTTTGAAAATGAGACCCGTCTGCGTCGGGAGAGGAACGTGCTGATGCATTACGGGACGCAATGCCAAATTTTACGACTCAGGGGAACTCTTTCTCACGGAGCCGTTTGCTAACACCTTGTAAACATCACTGTTTTTGTGGGTGGAAGACAGCTGTGCATTAATAAAATCATCGCTCCAAATATCCAGTAGACAGCGAATCTCAGCAGCCCATTGATCTATTATATTAAGCAGCCGACCAAGATTGCCCACGATTGCATCTCCCTGCCATGTTTGTTGTTTCCCTCGATACAACATCCGGCTCACGTCACGACGTCACGAAGTCCGGTGACGTGAACAACTTCCTGTATTTGGTTCGGCCCGAGGTCGAGCAGCGTTCACGCCACAGATGGGTCGCTCCAGAGTTCGGCGAGAGCCGCTCCGAGACCACCTGTTTAGAGCGCACCAGAGAGCGCACCAGAGTGCGGCTGTTGTGTTCACACTGACCCGAACGAACCGTCCTCGGAGCGACACGTCATTTGGGCTGACCTAAACAGTGTATGTGTGAAAGCACCCTAAGGCTGTTTTCACATATGTTGGTGCGCACTGTGGTGCGGCTTTGGAGCGCTCAAAAATACATTGTATCATTTTTCAGTTAGTGCGGTCCGTGTTCACATGTTTTTTTTGTTACTGTACTCGAAACGCCGCACCGTACACCATGTGACAACTGTCAACGCTATCATTGGTCTCTGACAGCTCTGACCCCCATGACCACCCCCCACATGTTTCCATGACAACCAGCCTAACACGCGGAAGCTAGAGAGATGGAAATAAACAAAGCACGTATGTTTACCCTGGCGCTGGTTATTAGTTTTTATATAATTTGTTTATTAAACTTTTGGCAAATTGTTCAGTTTGAAAATGAGACCCGTCTACGTCGGGAGAGGAACGTGCTGATGCATTACGGGACGCAATGCCAAATTTTAGAGTCGACTCTCGAACGACTCTCACGGACTCTCTCTTTTACGACTCTCACGGAGCCGTTTGCTAAACACCCCGTAAACATCACTGTTTTTGTGGGAGGAAGACAGCTGTGCATTAATAAAATCATCGCTCCAAATATCCAGTAGACAGCGAATCTCAGTGACATGTGAAGAACTTCCTGTATTTGGTTCGGCCCGAGGTCGAGCAGCGTTCACACCACAGATGTGTTGCTCCGAGACCGCTCCGAGACCGCTCTCAGACCACCTGTTTAGAGCGGTCTCGGAGCGGCCGTTTAGTGCGCACCAGAGTGCGGCTGTTGTGTTCACACTGACCCGAACGAACCGTCCTCGGAGCGACACGTCATTTGGGCTGACCTAAACAGTGTATGTGTGAAAGCACCCTTAGATACAGTATAAAAACATCTGCTTCTGCAATGATATTAGTCCAAAAACAACATATCTCAGCTGAAAAAAAAGAAAAACTCGAACAATAAAGCAACATCACGACTCGCGTCCCTTAGGTAGACCACTGTCCGTCCGAGACTCACCTTAGATTTGTAATTTGTTCGTCTAAAAGCTTGCAGAAGAGCAGGCCCAGTGAGAGATGGAGGGAGAGGTGCAGGAGCAGTGAGAGGAGCAGTAAGAGGAGCAGGGCTTGGGAGAAGAGCAGGCCCAAGGAGGGGGCAAGGTAGAATGCACAGTGGTGGCATTCCAAGGGCTGCAAGAACAGTACGGTGACAGTCGGTGATGAAATTCGGAGTAGACTAGTAATTCTGCAGGGCCTGTTTAGCCAAATCCTGACCAGCAACATCTTCAAACCTTCCAACCAAATAATTTGACCATACAGATAATTGTGTTAGGTCATTTAACTTTAAGATACTGATATCAAAAGGTACAATGGCTGCAGTTTGTCTTAACACCGTGAGATCCTTGTAGTCTCACCTATCCATTATCTCGTTGAGGATGAGGAGGGCCAGCTTGCTGTCCACATTCTTCAGGTTCTTCATGCCCTTTTTCTGCAGGGCGGTCGCGGACGCAGGAGTTTTTGAATTGTTGTCGGTTGCTGGCTTTACCCTTTTTCAGTTTTTAAGGCTAACAACATAATTCTGATGTGGTTAAACATTATATACCTCACTTATATGGCTGACAGTAGAGTGTTGTGTGCTAAAATGACCCACAACCTTAAATGGACTTAGATTAAAAGTTTGGGAGGAAGAGAGGGCTTTGAGACTCCTCCTTTAACTCAATCAAGGATTGTTGTATAAAGTCCTCTCTCCCAGAGAGAGTTGTTTTCCACTGTATCTCGTCTTCCTGTTCTCGCGCTCCCTCACTTCCTGTGCCTTTGTCTCTGTCTCCAGCTGGTGGCGTCGGCAGGCTGAGAGTCTGTGCAAGGTGGTAAAGCGCATGGGCACCTTCTGCCTGGGCGTCATGCGCTGCCAGGGATTACGGAAGTGCATGAGGAAGGTCATCAGACCCAATCAGGTCCATCCTTTCAGCGATGGCATGCTGCCCGTGTAACTTCCAGCATTACTCCCAGCTCTCCTCAACCCCCCCCCCATCTACCACACTCAGCCCCCCCATCTACCCCACACTCACCCCCCATTCAACCCCCCCCCCCACACACACACACACCCCCATCTACCCCACACTATCTGTTTACTGACAAATAAATGCAGTTTGCATTTAAATTCAAGGGGAGCAGTGTCTTTTCACATTTGGTTGAAAGTTTAAACTGCATGTGTATGAAAAACAAAAAAAAGGAAATACGCAGTCTTTTTCTCAAAACTGTGTTTTTGTCCACATTTTTCATTGTATGGACATAAGTGCTTTACTTGTTGACTGTCAAGCACTAGGCGCAAACCTGGCCTCCGTAATAGTCTCGCGAGATGTGGCTGAGTTCTACTGCGTTGCCGGAAATGGTGACTGGAGGGCAGGGATTATAAAATAAGATACTTTTGTCATGCTTTTCAAACTATTTCAGTTAAAATACCTACAGTTTGGGTGTATGTGCTGTTGTATTTATGGCGCTGGCCACTGTGAAAGAAATAGGCATTTCCTGTGTGTTTACATTAATCACTAATCAATAGAACTAGCCATTGGACACTAGTTGGTATATTTCTCATGTGAGCTTGCTATTAATAAGAAGTAGATTGTACTTATTTGTCAGGGTTAGTAAAGGTTTGGGGTTAGGAGAAAGAGAGCTCCAACTATGATCTCTGGTCAGATAGTGGTCATGAGTTTGGAGCTGTGAATCTCTTTCTCTGTAGTAATGTCATCACTGCTTGACTGTCACTATCTATGTTTACATTCTTGTGCCTTATAAATGACTGCATGTACCCTAAGTGAAAACAAGTGTTATTCTTTGATAGAACAATTTCATTTTGAGTCAGATTTCCAGTGTTTTGGTAAAAAACGGTGTGCAGAGAAACATGTTTTCTGTCTTGAAATGGAGAGTTAGTGTATATTAACAACAAAATGTGTTTTTGAGAAGAAAATGATCCATTTGGCCAATTGTGTTTTGTAGGTGTCAGTCTGTGTTAAGAGTTTAGAAAAAGTATCCAAAGTATGGGTAAGCACTTGTTAGCGATTACAAAAAACTGTAACACAAGTAGAGGAACCGTCGAGACGAGTTTGACCTGACATGGAAAACCTGAAAATATTAACAGCTGGAAAAACAACAACAACAACAACAAAAACAAAACAAATAAAAAAATCCAAAATGATTAGTCTTTCTGTTAATCATTCATCTTTTTATTGGACCACCAAGGACCAACCGGAGAGTGCGGTAATGACCTCAGGCTGAGGGGGACATGGACGAGCTTATAATACACAGTAGCAGCATCTGGAAGCACGGAGGACAGGTATGGACACAGATGGAGAGCTGAGCACATCGGAACAAGTCTGAAAAGGTCCTTCACACGTCTGCTGTTGCTAAGGGGACGTGGATTATTTTAAGGGGGAAACATTTTGCCAAACGTCAGAGGAATGGAAATGGAGCACATCTTATCGTTGTGTCGTTTTTCTAACTGAAGCATTTCGATTGACAGTGTAAAGTAGTTTTTTCTTCTTTTCTGGAATTGTCGGGACTTATTTTGACACCCAAATGACTCCTCTTAAAACAGGTGTCAGAATAAGTCTCATTGTGATCATTTCATCTGACATAATGCTCTCCCTGAAATACAGTAGTTATTAAAGTAAGGCATTGTGAAATACACATAAACCGTCAACTATATGAACTATCTGGAATGATTGTCCCAGCAGAGCAGAGTTCACCTGATGCATAGGAACACTTGCAAGTAAACAACAACAAAAATAAAACAACTTCTGATCTGGTCAGTATTATAACATATCTTACATACATAGTTACACGTATTAATTCTGTTTATATCAAAAGGAAAAATCTGTGAAGTGGCTTGTGGGGAAACTTGCCAGGCCAGTACGTTTATATAATTTGTTTACATTCAGTAGCTCAGTTTGCCTGCTTCAGACATAAAGGAATGGCGCCCACTAGTGGTCAGCAGTTGGACTTTCTATTATAAGCTTTTAAGGCGTTGGATTTTATGCTGAATGACAACTTTGAGGCAGATGTGTAAGAGTATAAGCACAAACTTCAGCGTGCATGTACACGAATCTAGGGTGAACTGGATCAATATATCTTTATGTTAGAAGATAATATCTAAAAACCATATGAAATAGACAAGGAAATGAAATAAAAACAATTAGGAAGCCATTTTCGATTGGGATTAATAAAATATAGAAAACACCTTTCGTCTACGTGAAAAGAAAAGTAGTTTCAAAGTGACTATTTTAGTGATACATCTCTAATTGCAGTTAACAAAGGACTTTACATTTGAATTGACATCCATCAGGGTCTTAATACAGTGTTTCCCAAATAAAGCAAGTGACGTCTGGAAATCTAACAGAGACAAAAAAAAGAAAGATTCCCTTACAGATTTAAGTGAAAGTAACAATTGGTGTGTGGCTAAAATTGAAAAGAAAAGCACGTCTACTTTACAATAACGTCCATCCATACAGTACATCAGTAATGAGCGTTACTACTGAAAACTCAAATTGACCAACGGGTGGAATTTAAAGGGAGTTTTACAGAGCAGAACTTCAACATGCCATTATAATTCCTTAATACGTGTTTATTCAGTACCAAATACTACATGTATGTCACTTAGCTCAACATGAGCTAGTATCTAACTGTATCAGGCTACACACACACGCCATGTTTGAAAGGGGGACACTTCTTCAGCAGTCATACCCGGACATGGTTTAATGACACGTGTTAGATGGTCAGTAATACTGTGCAATTAACAAGGTTGATTATTCATGAGAGCTGGAGTCACCCATTCACCCCCTAACCCCCTAAAACCACAGTGTTAGGGACCCGGAGGAACATTCACGTCGAACTTAATTTTGTCAGACCGACATGTTAGAAGACATGCATCCGTCTTCAAACGAAAAACAGCATCAAAGTTCAAATGAGGCCAAAGGGTGGATGATCCTTATACTACAAACATAAAAAAGGACAATTTATTTGCAAACTGACCAACAACCTTTTTTTTTTTTTACCAGTGGACATGTTCAGCTCAGTCATTCTTTCGAAATGAATTTACAGACATACTTACAGTACATACATACAAATACAGCTGTCAATTTAAAATACAGTGATTCTTTAATTCATAATCATCTCTTTAAATAGAATGTGATTCATTGCACTTTGTTAAAATAATTAATCATGATTTCTTTTTTTTTAAAGGCAATAGTGTGATTTTTTAAAAAGGTGAAAAAGATACTGTTCCATAAGCCTGATTTAGGGTAATAGTAAAAATAACAAGATCTGTAATATACATTTATGCAAAAGACCCTCACCTACTCATATACATACATGTTTGTGAAACTGCACATACATATGTGGCAGGTCCTTGATATGACATATGCAGGACACGCAAACATCTGCGAACATGCCCATGCGTGTTTGTATGCCGCTATATGTCATATCTATCTCCGAGCTCACATATATACATAGAAATATAAAATAAATAAATACAAGAAAACGTTCTTGGTTCGTGGTTTCGTGGTGCAGGTCAAACCGGCCTCTACTACAGTCTTTGACGCACCGTTTAGTATGGTCGCTCTGGCACTTGTCTAAAGTCCTTACTGTCGTTTCTTAATCAGTCCCTGAAGATGGAAAGCTGTCCAAGCATGTGTGTGTGTGTGTGTGTGTGTGTGGATGTGTGTGAGTGTGTGTGTGTGTGTGAAGACAAGCAAACGTGTGTGTAAGTGTGTGTGTGTGTGACAAAAGAGAGAGACTCGTAGGTAGTATAGACAGAGGCAGAAAGAGATGGTTTCCAGAAATTGTGTGTGTGTGTTTCTGTGTATAAAGAAGACCAAAGCCTTTGGCCTGGAGAGGGAACATGTTGGCTCACTGACAGTCATCCCATCTCATAATGTCACGGGAGGTGATTGTCCAAACGGCTCCTCCACACTTACAGGAGGTGGGGGGGGGGGGGGGGGGTCTTAGGGGCAAGGGGGAGGGGGGGGGAGGTTGAGGTTAGGTGCCCCACAAAGTACTGCCCGTTTCCCCCCGCCAGCCCCCCAGGGGGGGGCCATCTCCACCCCCCCTTGTCCTCCCTTTCCTCACCCCCTGCTTCTCCTCCGTCGAGGGGGGGGGGAAGGTTTGGAGCCCAAGTGTGAGGTGGAGCAATGCGGACCCAGAGCCGAGGGATGGGTTGGTGTGTGTGTGTGTGTGGGAGGGGGGGGGGGGTTGGTTGTCCTCCCTCCTCTGCCCAGCCTCCACCTCCCCTGTAGGGGGGGGGGCGGGGGCTAGATGGGTCCCTCGTGGTGGGGGCCGTGGCTGTGGTTGGCCTTGTTGTGGCCCACGCAGTTCTGCTGCTGGTTCAGCAGGTTGGACGTCTCCGTGACGGTGAGCGGCGGCACGGCGGCGGCGGGGGGGAGGGGGACGGCCGCCGGGACGGGGGGCGGGTCCCCGTCGTTCAGCTCGGTCAGCGTCAGCTCGATCTTGGTGAACTCGCTGTCCGTCGACTGGGGGGTCTTGTCCATGCGGGACGCCATGAGAGCGTTCTGGTACTGCTGACGAGTCACCTGAGGTGTGTGTGTGGGGTGTGTGTGTGTGGGGTGTGTGTGTGTGGGGTGTGTGTGGGGTGTGTGTGGGGTGTGTGTGTATGGGGTGTGGGGTGTGTGTGTATGGGGTGTGGGGTGTGTGTGTGTGGGGTGTGTGTGGGGTGTGTGTGTGTGTGGGGTGTGTGGGGTGTGTGTGTGTGTGTGGGGTGTGTGTGTGTGTGGGGTGTGTGTGTGTGGGGTGTGTGTGTGTATGGGGTGTGTGTGTGTATGGGGTGTGTGTGTGTGTGGGGTGTGTGTGTGTGGGGTGTGTGTGTGTGGGGTGTGTGTGTGGGGGGGGGTGTGTGTGTGGGGTGTGTGTGTGTGGGGTGTGACAAAAAACAGGTAAGAAATATGACTTGTGGATAATGCGGTCAATGCAGAAGAAATATGACTTGTGGATAATGCGGTCAATGCAGAAAACGCTAGACATGCTTGGCGCAGGGTAACACTGGAGATAATGTTGTTTGTAATAATGGGTGTTTATTCTGCAGATGGATGCCTGGCACAGACAGGATGCTTCTGGGGTGTACAGTAAGAAAAACTAAACCTGCTATGATAATCCCAGAGATTCATTAATCATATTTTACGAGTGCAAAACAATAATAAAATAAATCATGAGTCTGCATACATGTATATGTGTGTGTTTGATTATCCCATGTCTACCTGTGTGTGTGTGTGTGTGTGTGTGTATATCTCACCTTGATGAACTGCAGATCAGACACTGCCCTGACAGAATAGTCCGGAACGTAGATCTGCAGGAAGGTGTTCAGCTGGTTGTTGCTGCTGCCCAGAGTGGGAGTGACGGCGTCGATGCGGTCGCTCCTGTTCAGGGAGTCCGAGTGGTTCAGCCCAAACGGACGGGGGGGGGACTTGTTCTCTGCACCAGGGACACAGAGGGAGAACAGTGAACACACCCCCCCGCAGCGGTTCGGTCCGAAACAGCGACAGGACCGGTGACAAGCTCCCGGCGAAGTACGTTCTACTCCATTTGACCAGCAACAGCGGAGCTCCGTGCTAGATGACAGACCTACGGCGAAGTAGAGCGAAGCTGCGCGTGGAGATGGGAACCTGTCACCCCCCTCCCCACCCCCCCCCCCCCACCCACCCCCTCCCCACCCCCCCCCACCCCCCAGAAAAACGCACGCACGCACTCGCAATCAAACCGCCACGCGCGCGCACACACACACACCCACATACTCACGTCCGCCCGCGCAAACCCACACCACACACGCAGGCCCAAAGCGTGGAGGCGTTTTAATTAAAGCCAGCTTATGTTTTCCACTCCTTGAAGTAGCCGGGGGGGGGGGGGGGGGGGGGGGGGGGGGGGGGGGGGGGGGGGGGGACAACAAGTGGAAAAGAGGGGCTTGGCGTCGGGGGGGAGGGGGGGGCAATCGTGCTAACGCTAACGACGCTAATGCTGGAATGTATGTAATCCTGGGGGCCGGGGAGGTGCGTGCCGGTGGAGGGGCGGTGCAGGGGCCCAGCGGCCGGGCCTGAAACCCGGCCGTGCCGACCCGGGGAGACCGCCGCCTCGCTTCCCCTGGATCTGGGGGACGCACGCCCCGGAAGGGCGCGTCTGGCGCTGAGGGCGCGGCCCGCTGCTGGCGTTGGGGCGCGCCAGGTGCGCGCGAAAGGGGGCGTGTTTGTGTGTCCATGTGTGCGCGCGTGTGTACGTAGGTGTGCGTGTTTGTGTTCCTAAGCAGCGTGCGCACGAGAGACATGCGAGGGCGTCGGGGGGGGGGTTTGTGTAGGTGCCTGCGTGTGTCTGGGGCGTCCGAGTGTAAGTGCTTCCATGTGTCTGTGTGTGTGTGTGTGTGTGAGAGAGAGAACTTCAGTGACACTGCAGGGGGTCCTGACTCATGCTCTTGTTTACAGAGTCAGGGGGTTAATAGGCTAAGGGGGAGGAGCTTAACTCTGTCAACTAAACCCTATCACTGAGGCCTCTACTACACCAGTCACACACACACACACTCTTACACACCACGCAAGATCCCAAACGAACAAATCATGTCATGCTGGGCGTTCACAACTCAACATGTCCAAGTGGAATAGGAACAGGAAGCTTTTGAAGAAGTCCACATGCAGCTAAGCAGGAGAGAACAGCCAACACAGCTCTGCCACAAGGCTGCAAGCATGCTGGCCGCGCGCACACACACACACGCACACACACACTGACAAGCTGGTTTTCGGCGCCCTCGAGGAAACGTTTCGCCCCCCCGGCGGCGATGAGTCGGAGGTTGTTACGCGTCAGGCGGGAAACAAAAGATGGCTGCCGGGCGACGTTAGGCGGAGGAAGATGGAAGCGGGGGGGGTGGGGGGGGGGTGGAGGGGGGGAGGGGGGGTGGGAAGGCGGAGGGGACAGACACCCTACCTGGAGATCCCGCCAGAGACTCTGCCCTACTGACCACAAAGGTACGAGACAGGGAGAGCGGGACTGGGGAGGGGGGGGGAGGGAGAGAGCAGGGGGTGGGGGGGGGGGGGGAGGGGAAGGGAGGGAGGAAAGTAGAAAGCCAAGGGGTAGAGGGGGGGGGGTTTGAGTGGTTTCGAGGGGAGGGGGGGGGGGAGGAAGGAGGGGGAGACAAAGAGAGACGATCACGTCACAAGAGGGAAGACAGCGTTCTAAAAGTTGAACCCCACCCCCCCCCCACCCCCACCCCCCCACCACCACCACCACCACCCCCCTCTTTCTCCACAGAGGGGGGTGCAGTGGCACTCGGTCACCAGCAGGTGTCTCACAAGTCCCGGACGATAAAGAGATAAAGAGGAGGAAAGTTGACGATCCGCGGGAAATGACGGTTCACTGTCTGCAAAAATCCATCGCCGGGCTTTTCCTTCTGTGTCGAAGCGAAGTGTTTGTCCGACCGGAGGAGCGGGTCCGACGTGGGCGTGTTTGGATGAGGTGCGTGTGTTTACCTGGCGATGCGGTGAGAGCCATCATCCCGTAGGAGGAGAACGCCCCTGCCTCGAACTTCATCCCCTCCTTCCCCGCTTCCACCTCCACCTTCCCCTGAGAACCGTGACAACACAGCTGAGGTTACGCAGAAGCTTCGGTTTCACTTTAAAAACATTCTGTCCGTCTCTTTAAACTGAGTCGTGATGTCACAGGTACAGAGTTTTTTTTACTCTGTAACAGTTTTTTCATTTTTATTTCTCCTGTGTATTTTTCTGGTTCTCTTCCGCT
>CM059314.1:7082500-7262500 GCA_030340665.1 Neosalanx taihuensis
GCCGTAAAGACGCACACAAACCAACATAAATTAGCGGCCTTACATTCACTTAGCAACACAGAAAACACACTTACTCATTCCATACACACACACGGTTTTCCACACACACACACACACACACACACACACACACACACACACACACACACGCTCCACAGTGAGGGGCTGAAGACACACTGGGGGAAGTCAAGCAGCAACACAGCCCACTTGCCTGTTGCTAGGAAACGCAGTGTAGCCAGCAGGAGCTGAGGTGATATTTTAACCTTCACTTCGTTCTCGGTGGGCTTGAAGGCAGAGAAGTCTTGCTTCCGCTCGCGATGGGTGATTTTCTTCTTGGTTTTGTTGTCAGCTGAAGGGGGGGGGGGGGAATCGAAGTGGATGGGTGAGGTGGGGGGGGGGTGGGGTGGGGTGGGGTGGGGAGGGTGGCGTTCAGAACTTTTCAGGAAAAATTGTTTACTTGAGTTGTTCTCGTCAGTCAGACTACATGCATTAGGATGGTGGAGTGGTTTAAGCACCGCTAGCCTTTTAGTTACCCAAGCTAAATATATATTTATATTTTTAAAGAAATAGTAGTTCCATTTCAGGAACAATCACTGGTGAAATCATCAGGGGTCAACTCTGTCGGCTTAACACATTCCTGGCATGACTCAGGGCCACGATATTTTCTGTCAGAAAACTGAAGAAAAAAAAACCCAGACTGGAAATCAACAGTCACCCTTTACACGGGGGGTCGAGTTGCGCTCACGTTCCCCCCCCCCCCCCCCCCCCCTTAAACAACACACGCAACAACGCACCACCAGGTACGGCGGCGCTTTCACCGGTGAGACCGGGACGTGGAGAGAGGAGTCGGGAGTGCGAGGAGGCCGGCGAGAGAGACCGGACGGCCGCCAAGCCCCCGAGGGGGGGGGGGGGGGGGGGGGGGAGGGGGGAGCTATCGGTTTGTCCGGGCACCTACTGTACAAGTCTGTCTCATCCAGGATCTCGGACTTGATGATCTCCTCGATGACGTCCTCCAGGGTGACGATGCCCAGCACCTCGTAGAAGGGGTCTCCTTCGCCCTCGTTGTTTACGCGCTGGACGATGGCCAGGTGGGATTTACCTGGGGGGGGGGGGGGGGGGGGAGGGGGAGGGGGGGAGCACGCGTACAGGTACACACACGCGCACATATACGGCCACCCCACGCACACATACAGCCCCCCCCCCGCACACACACACACACCACACACACACACACGCACACGCACACACACACCAACACACACATAGAGTTGTTTAGTCGATGGACGTCATACACAGCACTGATATAATCCTGTTCAATTGGCGTCAATCTGATTATTAGTACGTACACGGATCTTTCAAGTTACACAAATATTTCAAAGTCTGGTTAAAATGAATGTGATGTCATACCATCCCACATAGTGTCAAATATGGCTCTCAGCATGACAAGGTCAGTATGAACGCACAATATCATGCTGATCCTCAGAACCCAAAGAGGAACCCGCGTGCTTGACTCAGAACCCAGGAGAACCCCAACACAGAGAGCACTGAGGCGGAACCCCGGCCCCGCTCTCCGTAGAACGAGCAGAACCCCCTCCGCATCGCTCTGCTAGAACGAGCAGAACCCCCTCCGCATCGCTCTGCTAGAACGCGGGCAGAACCCCCTCCGCATCGCTCTGCTAGAACGCGGGCAGAACCCCCTCCGCATCGCTCTGCTAGAACGAGCAGAACCCCCTCCGCATCGCTCTGCTAGAACGAGCAGAACCCCCTCCGCATCGCTCTGCTAGAACGCGGGCAAAACCCCTCCGCATCGCTCTACTAGAACGAGCAGCACCCCCTCCGCATCGCTCTGCTAGAACGCGGGCAGAACCCCCTCCGCATCGCTCTGCTAGAACGCGGGCAGAACCCCCTCCGCATCGCTCTGCTAGAACGCGGGCAGAACCCCCTCCGCATCGCTCTGCTAGAATGAGCAGAACCCCCTCCGCATCGCTCTGCTAGAACGAGCAGAACCCCCGTCCGCATCGCTCTGCTAGAACGCGGGCAGAACCTCCTCCGCATCGCTCTGCTAGAACGCGGGCAGAACCCCCTCCGCATCGCTCTGCTAGAACGAGCAGAACCCCCTCCGCATCGCTCTGCTAGAACGAGCAGCACCCCCTCCGCATCGCTCTGCTAGAACGAGCAGCACCCCCTCCGCATCGCTCTGCTAGAACGAGCAGAACCCCCTCCGCATCGCTCTGCTAGAACGCGGGCAAAACCCCCTCCGCATCGCTCTACTAGAACGAGCAGCACCCCCTCCGCATCGCTCTGCTAGAACGAGCAGAACCCCCTCCGCATCGCTCTGCTAGAACGCGGGCCAGAACCCCCTCCGCATCGCTCTGCTAGAACGCGGGCAGAACCCCCTCCGCATCGCTCTGCTAGAACGCGGGCAGAACCCCCTCCGCATCGCTCTGCTAGAATGAGCAGAACCCCCTCCGCATCGCTCTGCTAGAACGAGCAGAACCCCGTCCGCATCGCTCTGCTAGAACGCGGGCAGAACCCCCTCCGCATCGCTCTGCTAGAACGCGGGCAGAACCCCCTCCGCATCGCTCTGCTAGAACGAGCAGCACCCCCTCCGCATCGCTCTGCTAGAACGAGCAGCACCCCCTCCGCATCGCTCTGCTAGAACGCGGGCAGAACCCCCTCCGCATCGCTCTGCTAGAACGCGGGCAGAGACCACATCTGCTTTCCCAGGACCCTCCTGTGTGCTGTCTGGACCCCCCCCCCCCACCCCCCACAACCTACCCCCCTCTCCCCCACTCCCCCCCCCCCCCCCCCCCCCCTTTCCGTCGTGCAGAATACTGTCGAGCAAAAACGCTAAACAAATTCTTTGCCTTTTCTCAGCTTGTGATCATTTAAAAGGAATTTTCCAGAGGCCCCGGGCTAATATTAGCCGCCGCGAAATGAAGTTTCCATTCGGCGCCGGGCCGACGTTCTCACCGGCCCCCTGATCTCTCTCTCTCTGCTGCCCTCTGATCAGATCAGGCCAGCCGTTTACATGCAGATGGGATACAGGGTTAACGCTGAAGAAAACCTGTGTGTGTGTGTGTGTGTTAGTCATTCAGAGTGTGTACAGGAGGATGTGTGTTAGCGTGTGTGTGTATGTGCGTGTGATGTGAAAAAAAAGTTTTGACTTTTCGAAGAGAAAATCGATTTCCATCCCCCACCTAAAAACAGCCGCCCTAACAGAGAATCAGGTACAGCCTGTCCCTGTGGCAGGCTGGGCACAGGCCCCTCAGCTTCATCTCTGTCAGGTACAGCCTGTCCCTGTGGCAGGCTGGGCACAGGCCCCTCAGCCTCATCTGTCAGTTACAGCCTGTCCCTGTGGCAGGCTGGGCACAGGCCCCTCAGCCTCATCTGTCAGGTACAGCCTGTCCCTGTGGCAGGCTGGGCACAGGCCCCTCAGCCTCATCTGTCAGGTACAGCCTGTCCCTGTGGCAGGCTGGGCACAGGCCCCTCAGCCTCATCTGTCAGGTACAGCCTGTCCCTGTGGCAGGCTGGGCACAGGCCCCTCAGCCTCATCTGTCAGGTACAGCCTGTCCCTGTGGCAGGCTGGGCACAGGCCCCTCAGCCTCATCTGTCAGGTACAGCCTGTCCCTGATGCTTCGTTTCATCTGCTGTCCAATGAGAGCCGCCCCCATTGATCGGTTCACCTCATGCTGCGAGTCGCTGATTCGGTGTGTTCGATTAACGCTGCTCTGAGCAAGGGTAACCAACGGACCAACGTCAGAAGTGACACCGCTTTCGAATGCTCGACAGCCACGACTGAATCCACGTGAACGTTCAGAAATCATCCCCACGCCAGAGTTACACGAGGACAATTGAAGAAAAAAATGACGAGGCGAAATGAATGATCGGTCGCTTCTGGAAATCATGAGAACGTCCTCTTCACTTGCGATCTCCTGTTTCAGTTTCCTCCCTGGAGGGGAAGTGGAGTGGATGGATTTCAGAGAAAGGAAGTAAATCACACTGGAAGTACTCCTCCAGGAGCCTTAGAAACCCGTTCCACGAAAGCTACTGAATACTTTTCCCGCGTAAATATTTATGGTGCCCTCGACGGAAAGGGGTTAATTTTTTTGTTCCATTGATTCCTGTCTTTACCAAACAAGTACAAATATACAGACGTCTCTCTCTTTCGCTCACTCTCTCACACACACACACCCCACACACACCACCCCCACACACACACACCACACACAGCCTCCTCATTCACACAGTAGTTCAGCTCTCACAATCACCTTGTCGTCCCATCAGATGGCCAAAAATCGAAACGGGGGGGGGGGGGCGCGGCAGAAGAGGGAGTGTTTGACCTCCTGACCCCAGGCCGAGTAGCGATTGGCAGAGCATGTCCTGGCAGAGCATGTCCTTCATGAGGACAGAGCACAGTGCTGGCTCCATCTGGGACCCCCTGCAGTCTGACTACCGACCCCAGAAGACAGGAGGACTGGAGGACTGGACCAGGGGAGCGGAGGAGGCAGGGGAGCAGAGGAGGCAGGGGAGCGGAGGAGGCAGGGGAGCGGAGGAGGCAGGGGAGCGGAGGAGGCAGGGGAGCGGAGGAGGCAGGGGAGCGGAGGAGGCAGGGGAGCGGAGGAGGCAGGGGATTGGAGGAGGCAGGGGAGCGGAGGAGTCAGGGAAGCGGAGGAGGCAGGGGAGCGGAGGAGGCAGGGGAGCGGAGGAGGCAGGGGAGCGGAGGAGGCAGGGGAGCGGAGGAGGCAGGGGAGCGGAGGAGGCAGGGGAGCGGAGGAGGCAGGGGAGCGGAGGAGGCAGGGGAGCGGAGGAGGCAGGGGAGTGGAGGAGGCAGGGGAGCGGAGGAGGCAGGGGAGCAGAGGAGGTAGGGGAGCGGAGGAGGCAGGGGAGCAGAGGAGGCAGGGGAGCGGAGGAGGCAGGGGAGCAGAGGAGGCAGGGGAGCGGAGGAGGCAGGGGAGCAGAGGAGGCAGGGGAGCAGAGGAGGCAGGGGAGCGGAGGAGGCAGGGGGCCGATTCAGGAGCAGAGTAGGAGACCAGCGCAGCCCCACTGCTGGGACGAACATCAAAGACTGGAGTCACGCGAGTGCAACACACACACAGTCACACACACAGTCACACACACACAGTCTCACACACACAGTCACACACACACACACACACACACACACAGTCAGTTCCAGACAGGAGTATCAATCCTCATCGGTCAGATTAGAGAGGGGGACACAACGTCTCTTGCACGCCCACACACTCTCTCTGCAGATATTTAGGATGACATGACTTTGGTCAAACATTAAGCTGCATAACGAAGTACTGACTAAAAGTTTCCATGGTCCAATACATTTGGGACAATGTAGCTTTTACATGTTTATTATACAACTACTGAGAACGCACATTTGGCTAGAATAACCTACGACTATAACCTATAACCTAAGTCTTCCAACACGATTATTAACCAATCAAACAGCAGGCCCCATACCATCCAACCCATCACCTGACCATCCAACCCATCACCTGACCATCCAACCCATCACCTGACCATCCAACCCATCACCTGACCATCCAACCCATCACCTTACCATCCAACCATCACCTGACCATCCAACCATCACCTGACCATCCAAACTATCACCTGACCATCCAACCTATCACCTGACCATCCAACCCATCACCTGACCATCCAACCCATCACCTGACCATCCAACCCATCACCTGACCATCCAACCCATCACCTGACCATCCAACCCATCACCTTACCATTCAACCATCACCTGACCATCCAACCTATCACCTGACCATCCAACCCATCACCTGACCATCCAACCCATCACCTGACCATCCAACCCATCACCTGACCATCCAACCCATCACCTGACCATCCAACCCATCACCTTACCATTCAACCATCACCTGACCATCCAACCTATCACCTGACCATCCAACCCATCACCTGACCATCCAACCCATCACCTTACCATCCAACCATCACCTGACCATCCAACCTATCACCTGACCATCCAACCTATCACCTGACCATCCAACCCATCACCTTACTATCCAACCCATCACCTGACCATCCAACCCATCACCTGACCATCCAACCCATCACCTTACCATCCAACCCATCACCTTACCATCCAACCATCACCTGACCATCCAACCTATCACCTGACCATCCAACCTATCACCTGACCATCCAACCCATCACCTTACTATCCAACCCATCACCTGACCATCCAACCCATCACCTTACTATCCAACCCATCACCTGACCATCCAACCCATCACCTGACCATCCAACCCATCACCTTACCATTCAACCATCACCTGACCATCCAACCTATCACCTGACCATCCAACCCATCACCTTACCATCCAACCTATCACCTGACCATCCAACCTATCACCTGACCATCCAACCCATTACCTTACCATCCAACCCATCACCTGACCATCCAACCCATCACCTGATCATCCAACCCATCACCTGACCATCCAACCCATCCCCTGACCATCCAACCCATCACCTTACCATCCAACCCATCACCCCGTCATCCAACCAACCCTCCATCACACACACCATCCACCATCCAGCCCAACAGACACCCATCCATCCAGCCCACCAACCATGCATCAGAGTGACCCCCCCCCCCCAGTCCACCTCTCCATGTCTCCAGCCCTGAGAACTCCTTCAGGCCCCCACACCATCCCTTCCTCCCATTCCCAGCTTATTTATGGAACTTTGCTTTGTCATATTTTTCCATAGCCAAACTCCTACTATAAATACACACATAAGACTTGGGGGAGGGGGTGGGGTGGGGGACATGGAGGCAGAGGTTGGGGTGGGGGGGGGGGGTTAGTATTTGTCGTGAGCACTCATCATGTACAGGGTACATACACACACACCCCTTTTCTCTATTTTTCCAAATATTTGAGCTTTGACAAATATAGTGTAATCTCAGGGCAATGGGAATGGATTGGATAACGTCTTATTTTAAATCTGTCCCATGAAAAAAAAAAAAAAACACAGGAAAGTTTCCAGTCATTTTGACCCATTTTTCCATTGAAATGGACACTTACGTTCCTCTGAAGTCACTTCAGCTCCGCTATTTTTAGCTTTATCTTGTTCTGCTAATGTTTAGGCTGCTAGACTCCAGCGTCCTATATTAAGATGTGATGGATTGTGCGGTCTAAGATGTTATCACGCCGCATCTGAAACACTGTCGGGAAATAGAAATCATCCCAGTGGCGTTCCTGAGGTGCGTCGCTCGATTTGGGCTTCAAGGTTCAGCAGCAGACGTCATCCTACCAGCGAACACACAAACCAGGCTGCAATAAAACATTTAACAGGCTCAGTTAAAAGTCATTAACCAGATCTGATCACCTTCTATCTCATACTGACAGGATCAGGAACACACTATCAGCAAAGAACCTATCAGATCCAAAATGTGCTCGTCTGTCTTCGTCTCTCAACCTATCCAGCTGATTCATTCATACACAATGAGCCTACGTCTCCAACTGCAAAGATATCCTGACCTCATCAGTATTGGTAAATACTAAATGGGCCAATTCACTGCTGCACTAACGTTTGTCAACAGAACCCAACAAGCAAACAGGAGGGGACGCCCCTGTGGAAGTGTATCTATGTGTTCTCGTCAAGGTTTCAGTCCAGCCAGCAAATTTCCTCCCTCTCCACAAACCCCTCGCAGATTTAGCTTGTGTCAAAGCTAACTGCGGTGAAAGCCCCCACCCCCTGCCCCCCCCCCCCCCCCCCTCACACAGTGACAGATGCTTGTGAAACCGAAACCCTGCATGAACCACCTATCGATTGACTGATTGATGGATGGGCCAATGGTTCGATCCGGAGGAGATGGTGGAAAGCTCCTATTGGCCGCCCCTCGCCTCTGACTCTCCTAGGCCTCTTATTTTGCTTTGGCCACTGTTTACCCACAAACCTCTGGTGCTGAGCATGATATGGATTAAAGGTGCTGGCTGGCCCAGTGAGGTTGAGACAAGCTGACCTTCCTCCCACCAATAAGAGGCAGTGGTCACAAGATCTCTCTGCTGCTATTGGGCCACGGAGTTCCGACTCCCAACACACCTGCCACGCATGCATGAATGTACGCACGCACACATCCAGCCACTCACTCGCACCGGACATTGTTGTTCATAAAAGGAGGCAGGTGTGGGTGTGGCTGGTTGAGTTTGTTGTTTAAGAGTCCCTGGGGAGGAGGTTCTTGTGACTCTTATGGGAGGAGGTTCTTGTGACTCTTAGGGGAGGAGGTTCTTGTGACTCTTATGGGAGGAGGTTCTTGTGACTCTTAGGGGAGGAGGTTCTTGTGACTCTCAGGGGAGGAGGTTCTTGTGACTCTCAGGGGAGGAGGTTCTTGTGACTCTTAGGGGAGGAGGTTCTTGTGACTCTTATGGGAGGAGGTTCTTGTGACTCTTAGGGAAGGAGGTTCCTGTGACTCTTATGGGAGGAGGTTCTTGTGACTTGTAGGGGAGGAGGTTCTTGTGACTCTCAGGGGAGGAGGTTCTTGTGACTCTTATCGGAGGAGGTTCTTGTGACTCTTATCGGAGGAGGTTCTTGTGACTCTTATGGGAGGAGGTTCTTGTGACTCTTAGGGGAGGAGGTTCTTGTGACTCTTAGGGGAGGAGGTTCTTGTGACTCTTAGGGGAAGAGGTTCTTGTGACTCTCAGGGGAGGAGGTTCTTGTGACTCTTAGGGGAAGAGGTTCTTGTGACTCTCAGGGGAGGAGGTTCTTGTGACTCTTAGGGGAGGAGGTTCTTGTGACTCTCAGGGGAGGAGGTTCTTGTGACTCTTATGGGAGGAGGTTCTTGTGACTCTTAGGGGAGGAGGTTCTTGTGACTCTTATCGGAGGAGGTTCTTGTGACTCTTATGGGAGGAGGTTCTTGTGACTCTTAGGGGAGGAGGTTCTTGTGACTCTTATGGGAAGAGGTTCTTGTGACTCTCAGGGGAGGAGGTTCTTGTGACTCTCAGGGGAGGAGGTTCTTGTGACTCTTAGGGAAGGAGGTTCCCGTGACTCTTATGGGAGAAGGTTCCTGTGACTCTTATGGGAGAAGGTTCTTGTGACTCTTAGGGGAGGAGGTTCTTGTGACTCTTAGGGGAGGAGGTTCTTGTGACTCTTAGGGGAGGAGGTTCTTGTGACTCTTAGTCACAGACTAAGGAACCATAAAGTGGAACTGGTGAAGGGAAGAGAAACTTTGAGTCAGTCAGAATACAGATTCTTGACTGTTCATTACTCTCACAAACAAGCAACTAGTAAGCAGCCATATCAGAACTGGCTGTTCTCTTTGGGATTAAGGTAATAGTTCAGCTACTCTTTGGTGATGATACAGAAAGCAATACAACTTAAAACATGAAAACATTTGCATTCTTGGTGTTCTCTCTCTGTTTTCCAGCTTCACAACTAATAATTAATACCTCAATAAAAACAATTAGTCCTGAGTGAAATCCCTAAAGCTAGAGTAAAAGCTAAGCACTAATTAAAAAAAAACCCTCCTGTGTTAAGCTGGGGGAATGTGACTGTTTTGTAGCATATACCGGTAACTACAGAACATGTCATGTAGAGTTAAAGCACATGTAGACATTGCAAAACAACGCAATGTATCAATTTCAGAAGAGAATCTAAACATTACTCCTCGAAAATTCTGGGAGATTCTTGGATAGCTGTGAGATCGTAAACCGGCCATTTAATACCCTCCCTGACACTGAAAGCGTGTTCAAATCCCTCAGTTGATTTTTAAGCACGATGGTTGTGGTGTTTTTTGGCCCCTCTGGGTCCCCGTCCGTGTTTTAAAAGGGGGGTGTTTTTTCTTCTTCTGCTCCTAAATGGAGGGACAGACAGTGTGCCTGGTGTTATCAATGAAGCCAGTCTCCCTGGCACTCTTTCCTCTCTCTCTCCCTCTCTCTCTCCCCTCCCTCTCTCTCTCTCTCTCTCTCTCTCTCTCTCTCTCTTTCTCTCTCTCTCTCTCTCCCTCTCTAACACCCTAAACCGAAGCTTGGATGGCTTCCATGTCAGGGCATTAGGCCTGGAAGGTTTGTGTCCCTTGTAATTTACAACAGCCAGGGAAATGGGCAAGAGGACAATATGGAGTGAGAGGGAGAGAGGCAGAGGAAAGGGGGTGGGGGGGGGAGGGAGGGGGAGGGGGAGCTGAAATCCCAAGAGCAAGCGGCTGGTCGCTTCTTCTTGAGCTGAGCAGAGCCCCAGGGGCAGCTGGGAGTCGGTAGATCTGCTGGGAATCTGGTCGAGCAGGTCCAGAACCCCGCTGGATGTACTGTATCTTGGTGTGTTAGAGAGGGGGAGGGGGAGAGGGAGTGCCGAGGATGTGATAGTGAGGGAGAACAAGGACAAGAGTGGTGTTTTGACACATTACGGAACATCGAGAAGTGCAATATTTTGGTGGATTAAGGTTGCTCACTCGAAGACATCCAGACTAACGGATGCAGAGGTTAAATGATGAGGTCAACGAACATGCTTGTTATGCATGTCTGCATCAGATGGCTGTTTTTCTCTGAATTGCGCCACCAAGACAAAGATAATGATGATAACCATCATTATCGTCATCATCATCATAGTCGTAGTAATTACCGCCATTTCCGTCATTTCATAACTATGACGTAATGCATCTGAAGAGGCATAGCCTCAAATGATCATATCTTAAAGACATAACCGCAAGGAAAACAAACACCAGTCAGTCTCCATCATCTTCCCAGACTAAACGAAAATCTTTCGGTTGCAGAGGAAGGTCGTCGGAGCGCAACGCGCAAGGTCAAGCTAGATCCTGTCGTGGATTCGGTCAAACTCGAAGAGAAGGTCGCTATGCTGACAGCGCTTCCTTTTTTGAGATGTTCTCCAATTTCAACGGTCTCGGTGAAAATCAATAAAAGCCCTATCAGCTCTCGGACTTGGCCGAAAGAGATGAAGTTGAACTAGTTTATCAGTGTAAGCTGAGTCACTGGTGTGTCTGGAACACAGACTGAATAAAAACAAGGATGGAGACAAAGGCATCTGCTGATGTTTACAAAGTTGCGCTATTAAGCCGACTAGCCACTGTGACCGAATATTGCTTGGTCGTTGAGTATTAGTTCACTCATTAAGTATCGCTCGCTCTGTTATTTTGGCTCAGGCACAGAGAGGGGGTCGCTGGAGGATGCCTGCTAACAACTTCCACTTGACCTGACGGATTCTTGGAAATTCCTACGAATTTCGTCAGACTTTAACTGGAATTCAGTACCCGTCAGTACTTACAGGCTAGTTATTACTGGATGTGAACCACATCATTTGTATCCTAAGCTGGACCGACCATCTGAATCATGTTTCTCCTATCGTCAGCAGGACAGTGACACTGTAGGGCCGGCGTTAGACACACACTGACACGATTCGAGTTCCTGCCAGGCACATCATGCCTGCGACAACACTGCGTAGACCAGACTTCATTCATACGTTCGGGGATTACAGTGGAAAGTTGTGAATGGACTTTAGTATGAGTCTAGTTCCAGCGCCCTATGATAAAACTCCTCAGCTGTCTGCTAGAGGTACGTTCTTAACGCAGCCTCAAAGTATCTCCGCAATTTGTCTCTGAGGATGTGTGCGCGACCTGTAAATTCTTCTCCTCACTCCACACAAAACAAAGTGAGATTCCTCCATTCAAGACTCCCACTGAAGTGACCTCCATGAGGCCATCCTACAAGGTTCTTGGCACCCAGTAATAAGACCATTCATACAGCCTTACACAGAACACATGGAGAACTCTTCTCTTTAAGCGCTGGACAAGGGAACGGCCAGTGAAGCTTGGGTGCAGGGTCATGTTTTGACTCCTACGACTACATAAAAGTAAAAACTTGTGAGAAACAAATCTTTCACTGGGATCGTTCAACAGTACCACCGTCAGTTTCGCAACGGCTGCTCAACTAACCGTCAACGTAATATGTTCAATCAATATCTACTTCCGAATATTTACTCCTCTTCAGGTTGTGGATGATCATAAATGTCGTGGTTAACAGTTTCTTTCATATATTTTTTTAATCTTTACTGTAAATATCCTGGGGAGAACACTAATTGTTTGATCAAAATTTCCTCATTGGCTTCTCTTGTCTTGAAATGCATCGCGCACTGCATCGGTAACATTACAGTTTCGGTGACACATAAGCGAGCAGCAGAACCAGTTACTGAGTCGTTATTTCAGCCTTCCGCTGGCTGAACGCTGACATGCCAAGTGGGCCACATTCGGAGGATCGGGCCTCCTCAAACCAATGCCAATTTCCCCAATGACAGCGATTACCAGTTGTTAGCATGAGTGGGGCCATAAAACTGGCAGCTGTGACGCCATTGTTGCATAACGGCACGTTAACTTTTTCAACGCGTCTTCGTGAGTGCATTTGCGAGACGTCGTGTCTTTGACGTTGTAGGGATTTCCCCCCCCAAAAACACTCGTCTTTACGTTCAGATCTTTGAGGGAACAGCAGTATATATTATGGACCATGGGAACGTGGAACCTATAGGCAGGTTGTAATGCCAGATCAGACAGGCTTTGCCAAATGCATTCAGGGTTCGATTCACGCACCTCGACTGTGGTACTAATCAGGTTTTAAGTCCTTCTCCATGTTGTACCAGAATTTGAAGAATGTAGGCCATTGGAAAAGCCTAGCTTTGAACACTAAGGACGCGGGAACACTGATCAGAGTTTCGCCTTGGGACACTTGACAACGATCACCTTCAAACTCTGAATGAACTTTGACCCCACAATCAAAAGTCACAGCCTCCTGAAAGAAGAGTCCAAAAGTCAGTTTTCACTCATTTTTCAGATTTAAGGATCTTGATCTTCACACCAGATTGACTTCGGTCCCTGGTAAAGAATTGATGCCAAGTGATGAGGTATGTAAAGTGATCAGGTATTTAAAGTGATCAGAGAGTGATCAGTGCAGATAACCAGTCAGGGAATCAGGTGGCTGAGTGGTTCGGTTTGAACCCCTGCTCTGCTATCATGACGTTGTGTCCTAGGGCAAGTCACTTCACCCTACTTGCCTCAGGGGGGAATGTCCCTGTACTTGCTGTGAGTCTCTCTGGATAAAGAGCGTCTGCTAAAGGCCCAGAAGGAGAGACTTCCTTTGGTTCAAAAAAGGGGGTCTCCCTCACTGGAACCCTGTTCTTGCCAACATGACGCCACTTAACTTTATTTCGGGGGTTAGCACAAGAGTCACCAGGCTCAAACGAGCATTCCTCGACACGGAGAAAGTTCAAGACGGACGCGTCGACGAATGATCGGCACTCTAAAGGGACGATAAACCGTCATGGTGAATCGCTACAGAGCTGGAAGGGGGTTTCAGCGTCGTAAGGTGGCTGGACATGAAAAAGGGAGCGGAGAAAGAGTTTCCCTTTAAGACAGAGACAGGGAAAGGATGCTGGTTGAGGCCGCTGAGACTGAATTAAGCATAGATTGGCCTATATTGCAGAAGGAAGGGAACTAGTTCAAGACGTGCCAGAACTCATGTAGGCTGCTCTACTAGAGACCTCTTTCACTAGAAAGTGAACACTGATGCAATACCACTCTGCTTAACATCCAGAACAGGAGCCAAGTTGATATACTGGCACTGCTGTACAGATAATTACATAAAAATGAGAGGTTAAGAAGGTGCGAAAACAAGCATGGGTCACAAAGGGGCTTTGAGGAATGATGTCTGGTATTATGTGTTGATGTCCTGTAACTCACTGTGTAAATTACTGATAAGAGATTAGACACTGGGCCAAGGGTCAAACAGGTCACGGAGTTCAGGAATAAGGTGAGTGTGTGTGCGTATTACACTGGTCACGAACATCCGCTGGGCTTCCTTGTACTGAACAAGCACCCTGTTTCCTCCAGGCAAAGCGTACCTGGTGGTACGAAGCTGAGGGGGTAGTTCTTGTTTAAATCTGCCCCCCTCAAGATAACAGCCTCTCCAAAAATATTGACTTCAGAAACTGGGGCTCAAACTGGGGCTCAATGTTGATCTGAGAAACGATGAACATGTGACTGTTCCTGAGTCAGTGTACTCGGTGTATTTTCCACTGAAAGGCACACGCACACCTATTTGTTTGTTGTTAGTATCTGTTGCTTAATCTTTGGCCTTCTGTCAGTACACAAAATGTTTCTACTTCAGACGGGGAGATGTTAGTGGGGGGATCCAGAACTCCCGGAACTTTCTGTGTAAGTTGAATCTGTCCTGACTGAAAGGTAATACAGTGGCAATAACGCAGGACCTGGACTTCATCAGAATGTTTACTAGATGAATAGCAGCCTACCACCACCAACAACAGTACTTAGTGTGTTTATTTTGTGCTACTTCTCCAAATTCCAAATGATTTCAGCCTCAGGAAAGACTGATGGCATCTTTCTCAAACCTGAACAGAGCTTCAAGGACTCCCAAACTGCAATATCAAAAGCGAAAACAAACAAGGCTTTTCCAGGTGCAACATTAAACTCCCTTCCATGCCTGGATTTCATTATTTATTCCCTCCCTCCCTCCCTCCCTCGCCTCCCTCCCTCCCCTCCCTCCCAGCCCCAAACTTCAGACGACCATGGTTGCTTGGCTCCGCAAGCAGCAGTCAAATTAATTAACAATGACTTAACAATACAAAGCACTTTGAACCGAGCGTGTACCGTGACTCCAGCCGGATTGACGCCGACCTTTGACCCCACGCCTCCCTAATCAGCGGCTGGAGGGTCGCTGATTCCAAACCCACAGTAGCAGCCTCCCCCTCCCCCCCCCCCCCCCCCCCCCCTCTGGAACAGGGCCAAGCCCCAAGAACTCATGGACCCTGGGGACCACAGAGAATCATCTGACATCTTTTCCATTTGACCCGCCCTTGTTTTGCTGTTTACCCAAGCTGGGATTTATTTTACAAAGACAAGTCCAACATTTTGAACTCTACTAGTCCAAAATCTACAAGTCCAACTTTCCAATTGTGACTTTATTCAGTCTTCTAATCGGTGAGTGTCACTTCTTCTTGTTGATGTAAACATCAAGTGTAAGCATGTCCTTCGCATAGAGACTCACTCAAATCACTACAGCCATGACCCGCAGCCCCGGCCAGTCAGGGTCAAGGGTCACGGCCACCATCTCCCATGGTGACAGGATTATGGCAGGATCTGCCAGGGGTTAACAAAGGGCTGTACCACCTCATCACAAGAATCTGCTGGAAGTTTCCACGCCGACAACAACCTTTGGCGTCCCAACTGACACAAACTACGACTGACTACGAACGACTCGATGTAAACATGTGAAGGAGTAAAGAAGTATGACCTCGTACAGATTCATTGTTTAGCCTTTTGAAGTATTTTCCAGTAATGTGACTTAGCATGAAGGTTGTCCTTTTAATCCTCTTAAAAAGGAACAAACAAATGTATCATGAATATATAATGCCAACAAGACAATGATTTATTGGATGGAAAAGGCTGTATGACTTCAGACGGTCAATATCATTTCCTTGGAAAGACTTAGGACTATAATCACTGCTTCAGGTTTACGAGCAAAATCATCGAATGGAGTTTTATGTGTTGCTGTAATTGGCTGACCCATGGGTAAGAACGGCACCTTGTCACATACAGAGAAAATAGACTATTGGACGTTCACGACGTTCACGCACTTTCATGCTTTCAATCGTCTATCTGAGTGCGCGCGCGCGTGTGTACATGCAGGTGTCTTTGCGTGTCAGATCTGCATGCATACACACCTTCACCCCCCCCCCCCCCCACACACACACACACACTGAGGGGGCTTGAGGGTGTTAGGGGCAGTTATTCATTATCCACACGACTGCATTCCAGGGGCTGGACAAAAGTAGTTATCGCCACCATCACTTCCAGGCAAAGGCACCAGAGTAAGAGATTTAAGCAGGTTCTCAAACATGATGCTCTAACCTGATAACTTTAGCACTGCTGTAGCACCATTCCCACATGGCCTCTAATACTACGAATCACAGGGAGGAGAGGGAGAGAGAGGGAGTAAAGGAGGGAGTACAGGAAAGAGGGGGAGGGGGGGAGGGAGTACAGGAGGGAGGGGGGAGTACAGGAGGGAGGGGGGAGGGAGTACGGGGGGGAGTACAGGAGGGAGGGGGGGAGGGCAGGAGGGAGGGGGGGAGGGAGGGAGGGAGGGAGTGGGGGACGGAGGGAGTACAGGAGGGAGGGGGGAGGGAGGGAGTGAGTATGGGGGGGGAGCACAGGAGGGGGGGAGTACAGGAAGGAGGGGGGAAGGAGGGGGGGGTACGGGAGGGAGGGGGGGGAAAGAGGGAGTACAGGAGGGAGGGGGGGGAGAGAGAGAATACAGAAGGGAGGGATGGGGTGATAAAGAGAGAGAGAGATATATAAATAGTGTCTGGGTGTTTGTGCATGTGTGAGAGAAGGGGAGGCTGTTATCAAGGTGGAGAGGAAAGAGGGAGAGAGAAAGAGAGATGGAGAGAGAGAGAGATGGAGAGAGGGAAACTGGGAACATTAACACCCGAGGAGGTGATGGAGCGATAACAGCCTGCTCTCCCTCCTCCCTCTCTCTTCCCAGGAAACGCAGCAACAGGTGTGCCTGTGTGTTGATGTCAGTGGTCAGATAAGCAGTGGATGACTGAAGCAAAGAATGCAGCAATACTCACTACCCCCCCCCCCCCACACCAGCACCCCCCAGGACCTGAAATTCCTGAAAATGTAGTTTTAAGGATGTCCCCACCTACTCTCCCTCACACACACGCACGCACGCGCAGAAGCAGTCCTTGTGCAACAGACACCTGTTCTTCCCATTCATTCATTTGAACCTTCAGTTAAACAAGCGACTGTCCAGTAAGAGATCCCCCTGAATGCAAACCAGTGATCATCTGCGACTGAATAACCATCGAGCAATGGACGTGCGCCTCACCTTTCTTGAACTCCTCCAGCATCGCGTCCAACTTAGTGTCATTAAACACAAAATGCAACGGATGACTGTAAAACTTCGTGATTGTTTTCAGAGGGGTGCAATCGTCCGGGTCAACGAAAGCCAGGTCCTTGACGAACAAAAGATCCACGATGTTCGACCTCTCGCCCTCGAAAACCGGTATGCGCGTGTAGCCGCTCTCCATGATTTCGGACATAGTGTTGAAGTCCAGAGTGGCGTCACCTGGAATCATAAAACAATCCCTTAGCGGGGTCATGACGACCTCCACGGTCTTAGTCCTCAGCTCCAGCGCGCCCTGAATGATGTTCAGCTCCTCTTTGACCAAATCATTGTACGGATCCGTGACCCGGAGCATCTCCAGTAGCTTTTCCCGGTTGTACACCGTCCCTATCTCCTGGCCCAACAAGTAATCTAAAAGTTTGCTCACCGGATATGAAGCTGGGAAGGTGAGCAGCATAAAGAACTTGGTCAGGAATATTGTGTTGGCTCCCACAGCGAGGCCGTGCCTGGAGCAGATGGCCTGGGGTACGATTTCCCCGAAGATCACTATTCCAATCGTAGACATGACCACCGCGATCAGCCCAGACCCTGCAATATCATCCAGCAGGATGGTCAGGGTTGTATTCACCAACACGTTGCCTAGGAGAAGCGAGCAAAGCAAGTAATTCCCTTGGCTCCGGACCGGCTCTATCTTTTTGGCGTAATTCTTCTCTTTCTCCGTGCCGCAGTTCTGAACTATCTGCAGCTCCATGGGGTCCAGGGCCATGAGCCCCAGGTTTAACCCGCTGAACATCCCGGACAGGCACAGTAACATGGAGATGAAGATGACCTGTAGCCAGAAAGGTAACAGAAACTTCTTCTCCTCCACCACGACCACCTTGGTGTCGTCTCCATCGTGATAGATCCAGGTGTTCTCGGTCAGAGGGTCATGCAGCCCGGCCACTGCAGGTGTCGAGGCTGCGATGCACAGATAATAGGCTTTACTCCTCTCTGTCTTCCGCAGGGGTTTGACGTCTATCTCAATGATTCCAGACGTCCTGCGGCTGAGGACGATCCCAGGCCGGATGATGATGTCCGAGGTCCTGATCCCGCAGGGGTGCAGCCCCCCGGGCTTCTCCTGGCTCTGGGTGTCTCCAGACTCGCTGTCTAGGCTGCCGATCACCCGGGTTCTCTCGTGTTCCGTAAAAGCAATTCTGGACCAGGTCTCGTTGTTCAGGTTCTGGCCGTAGACCCTCAGTTTCACCGGAGATCGTTCACTCACCTGCAGGTACCCACCCGTCATGTAGGAAATGTCGTCCGTGTCTTCGAGTCGGAGCCCGATGATGATCATGTCATCCGACCCTTCCTTGCCCCTGGTCGGGGGAACCAAGCAGACAGTTAACAGGATCATGGTCAGTGCTCGAACCCGGCTCAGTGACGCCATTTTCGCAGTGGGCTCCGGGGCTGACGGTTCTGCCATGTTGATCATGGGGCAACAACCTCCTCTTGAATGGAAAAGGGGGCTTTAAAAAAAAATCAGAGCCAATCGGAGGTGGGCTTCATCTCCGCTGCGGAGGATCGCCGTGACTTCTGCATCGGGACCTGCTGAGCTTCACTGCGCCTCCGGAACTGGTTCCTTCTGTTAGAGCGCAGGGCTGGCCAGCTCGTGCCTCCCCCGGGGTTCTCCAGGGTTCCATCCAATCCCGTGCACAGGGGCGGGGTGTTCGCGGGCCGCTTCCAGCAAATGGAATTCCAAAAACAAGCGCACCTCATACGAAAAGCAATGAGAGAGGACTTTTCCTGGTGACTTTTGCTGATGGATTTCTGGTGCCATCCTTAATGATGTCTTATAATGAAGGATTATTATAATGATGTCTTAATGAGAGATGCACAGCCTGTTAGACGAGGTAAAGGTGCTCTGTTTCACCAAGCTGTGCTACACTATAACCACGATTTCTGCAAAATACCATTCATTCGAAAGGATCGCCTCATGATCAAGTGGTAGATATATATGTAATGCAATACACACGTCTAACAAATACGATCTACACACATTGTCAGCGTAGTGATACAATGGTTAGTGTTGAATAGTAACCGTGGATTGTTAAATCTGAGTGTAGTGGCTTATCCTGTGCATCAATCCTATCCTGCCCCCATTATCCACCCCTCTGTCTCTCAGTATCCATGTTAGTGACATCATGATCATGTTGAAGTGGAGCAGTGATTTATGCAAACGATTCATCATGTTGGTGCAATTCAATCAGTCGTGTGAAATATTCATGAAAAAATCATGTAGCCTAATGTAACACATATTCACTTGACATGAAATCACTCTTTTTATTTAAATAATTCAATAAAGGGCCAAATTGTGGTGTAGACTTGCCTTATCAGGCTACATAACATTCCTCAAACAGAAATAAGATGTATAACAGATAGAAAACTACGTATACCATAACAATCACGTAATTACGTTTATAAATTTGACAGATATTAAACTATTTTTTTCCAGATAGTAGCCTATTTAGATGTAGGCTTCAATATGTTGGTCCTTAATCAGCTCCGGTCATTTGCAGCAGGCAGACTCAGCTCCACAGCGCCGCCCGCTGGTCAGCGGTGGACTTGCAGTCTCCAGCTCCAGAGCCAGTTCGAATGGATTCACTGTGCCGACCTAGAAAACCATAACTTCATTGTCATTCATGTGTTTCACCCGTTTCACTTTTAATGTCTGTCTGCACACTGCGTTCAATTCAGTGTATTCACTGAGTCCACATTCAAATGGCATTGAACACAGTGTGTCTGTATGAAAAACATTTCTCTTAAAACTTTCAACGGCCATGTGGACAATCTTTGTGCTTTTCGCTCCACACAAGCTGCATGTACCTTTAACGTTTGACAACACAACCAGTTACTGGGCCTGGGGCCTGGACTATCAATCAAGATTTGGCGTTAACGAGGTAACTTCAGGTTGAACTCAACCCAGAAACCCCTGAAGTTGCCTCGTTAACGCCAAATCTTGATTCACAGTACAGACCACTGTTATTGACAAATGACCTGGATGTCATGAGCAAATAATGACATAGATAAAGTGTCTTCAAATAGATGGTTCAAAGTTTGAAACCAAATGAACCAGTTCGTTTTCAATCAGGCCTGAACCACCCAAAATAAACCACCTGGATAACCATTTTCTTGAAGAAAAAAAAAAAGAAGAAAAAGAAAAATACAGGAAGATTCCAGGAAACGTGAAAGGAAAACACCTCCTGGAAAGTGTCAACAAACCAGAAATAGTAAAGTTGTGACCATAAGGAGCCGATAAGATGACATTCCATTAGTGGAGGAGAGGAACATTCTTTCCTGTCCCAAGGTCCCTCAGCATGATTCCAGAGGCTGGTTATGAGTCTGAGGCAGCTGTCTGACCTTGTCTCTCCAGCTCTGTCAGACACATGTGTATGTATGTGTGTGTGTTTGTGTGTGTGTGTGTGTGTATGTGTGTGTGTGGTGAGGAGAATGACACCAGTGTCTATCGAGGTGTGTGCATGTTTAAGTTTCCTGCGAACACAGTGTCTGTGAGTGATTGTGTGACTGATTGTGTGTGTGTGTGTGTGTGTGTGTGTGCAGGTGTTGATGAGAAACAGGGGTGTGTGTGTGTGTGTATGCTTGGAGAGAAAGCCTGTTCCTTCAGTATGTGGGTGTGGCACACGCAAGAAGCGGATCCATCTGGTTTCCCCACACTGCCCTCTAGTGCTCGGCCGACTCCCCCTGGAGTCTAAAGCACCTGGTTCTCCGCACCTCCTGGAAGGTCAGTCCATCCCAGGGTCGTGTCAGCAGGTCAGCAGGACTCACCTTTGGTTTGACCCCACATGATCCAGCTGGAGCCCCGGCAGGCTGGAAGGTGAACTCCTCACGGAAGCGAGAACGAGCCAGGACGTTAGCCACCTCCGGCCCCACCTCCGCCACCTCGTCCACCTGCGTCGAGGAGAAGAGGGAGAGGGAGGGGGAGTCGGGTGGCTCAGCGGTTAAGGCGTTGGGCTCATGATCGGAAGGTTGTGAGTTCGATTCCTGGCTGTGGCTACATGACGTTGTGTCCTTGGGCAAGGCACTTCACCCTACTTGCCTCAGGGGGGAATGTCCCTACACTTGCTGTAAGTCGCTCTGGATAAGAGCGTCTGATAAATGACTAAATGTAAATGTAAGAGGGAGACTAGTGAGCGAGGCCATGGAAGCAGATGAAACCCAGAATGCTCTTGTGGCTCTTCCCTTTGGCACTTGTTTGGTTTCACACAATGTTTGTTTCATAATCAGCCAATCCTCAATATTTGGGGTCTATCACGTTGTTACGATCAGTGATCGATGCTCTTCTGTAAAGCTCTCTCTTGGAAGTCGCTTTGAATAAAAGCGTCTGCTAAATGAATACATGTCAAATGTAAATGTAATGCGAATAACGTCCGTCTGGAAAGGATAATGGAATAACCATGAGACACCAGACAGAGCGTCTGTTTTCTCCGCTAACCTTGAACGTGTAGCGGCAGTCGAAGCTCAGACTGTCTTCCGCCCCGGTGATGTTGCCGTTGTAGATGACCAAGAAGCCCTCAGATCCGGCTTTAGGAACCTTGAAGAGGCGATAAGTGGCCGAAGCAAACTTGAAGTTTCCTTTCAACCCAGAAAACAAGAGAGAGAAAAGAAAATGAACGGTTTAAACCCAGAAACAACACATTTAGAAAGAAAAAACAAACATCTTAGATAATGTGATGTAAGAAACGTCTAGATATTTATTCCAGGCTGATTCATTACTGTAAATAATGACGACGATCGGAAGTTGTTATTTTAACGAGCGTTGATCTTAACGAACCCAGGAGAGCTTCCAGGTCCTTGTTGTCCACGGTGATCACGCTGGCTGTGACCAATTGCGGGGTGCTGAAGCCGACCTCCTCGGCCAATCGCAGAAGATCCTGCCACCATAGGGCTCCGCCCAAACACTCACCTCCAATCACAAGGGCAGAAGAGAGCATAAAAAAACTATGCGATAATCATCAGCATAATATTTAGCCTGTGCTGGTCAACATTGTTGTTGTATCATGGTTTGATTAGTCAATGCAGACCCTCATTCGTCCATTGAGAATGACTCCTGGATGGGGGTCAACACTTGATTTTGAAAACAGCGTCCAGATGACTACCTCCAAAACCTGTTCTACACTGGTCTGATTAGCTTGATAGAACTGGAAGTATTGACCCCCCTGGTGAGGGAAAAGGGAGGGGGGCGTCTGGCTGCACTCACCCCACAAGACTGCGTGCTCCTGAATGTCAGGTGGGAGTCTTCCACTGCTGTAGACATCGCTGAAGTACAGCTCACCCCCCTCCTGGAAACACATGCAGGGTTACACCGACAGCTCATCAGAAAGCTGCGGGTTCGAATCCAGGCCATGCCAACACGATGTGTCCTCGGGGCAAGGCACTTCACCCTGCTTGCCTCAGGGGGGGGAATGTCCCTGCATGTGCTGTAAGTCGCTCTGGATAAGAGCGTCTGATTAATGACTGAATGGAAATGGACATGTGGCCCAAAGTGACACACAGGGAGATAAGATTACGGGTGCTTTTTACGATATGTTGCAGAGTAACGGTATATAGATTTTATAGGTGATGAGCTGATACCTTAAGAACTTTGTATGCTTCCTTCAATACTCTCCTCTTGTCCGGGGACAGATTTACCACACAGTTGGATCTATAAACAACAACAAATTCAACAGAAACAAACAATTACTATTTATATATGTATATATATATATATTTTCATATCGTCCGATAATTAGCGTCAGATAGCTCAACGGTTAAGGCGTTGGCCTCATGATCGGAAGGTTGTGAGATCGAGCCCCGGCTGTGGCTGTGTGACGTTGTGTCCTTGGGCAAGACACTTCACCCTACTTGCCTCAGGGGGGAATGTCCCTGTACTTACTGTAAGTCGCTTTGGATAAAATGAATAAATGAATAAATGTCAAATATAAGACTCCTTGTTATCAGTCTAATGGTATGATAATCGTATGTAGCTTAAATGGTTGACTTGATGTCCTCTCCCGACATGGCTCTGTTTGAACGCGGTTGATCCAATGGGATTTCTCACATGATCACATCAAAGGAGTTCTCCTCTAGTCCAGCTTCAGTCAGAGCCTCGATGTAGCCCTGGACAAAGTCCACATTAGGCTTCTTGAAACCAAAGTCCAGCATGTGGTGGTCAATGAACCTCCTGGCAACCTCAAGCTAAAGCAGAAGACACAGGAACTGTTCATAGGAACACTGGCAACAAGCACACTTTGTTTGGTACAGACCAATCCCCACCATCAACCTGCATCATTTTGGTTGTCATTTGCACTATATGTTCATTTTGCACATCTGCTCATTGCATCATTTGCACTAACTCTCTGTAAATTCTGTTTAATACTGTAGCATCTTGTACAATACAGCTGTACATTTGTCTAAAATCACTTTAATCTGTACATACCTTGTATATTCTGATTATACTGTTCATACTGTGTATACTCTGAGTATACTTATATTTATTCTATTCTGTTGTAATAACTGTTTTGCACTTCTGGTTGGATGCTAACTGTATTTCGTTACCCTGTACTAGTACCTGTGTAATTACATTAAAGTTGAATCTAATCTAATCAACATCTGGGACGAAACACTCTAGCTAGCTGGTTGTTTTTCCAGGTGTTCGGGGCTACGTTGAGTCTGGTCGGAGGCCCTTGCCCGTACCTGGTCTGGGGTCATGTCGATGCCGGTGACGTGGCCCCTCTCTCCCACCAGCTGGCTCAGCATGTAGCAGTCACGGCCACTGCCACTGCCCAGGTCCAGAACCCTGCAGCCTTCCAGGCACTCTGGAACCACCAAACCACAGCCATAGTACCTGGAGGAAGAGGGGAGTGTGTGTGTGTGTGTATGTGTGTGTGTGTGTGTGTGTGAGACAGAGAGAGAGAGAGAGAGAGAGAGAGAGAGAGAGAGAGAGAAGACACTGAATGAGTATTCATTTATGAATACCAAAAAGTACGAATAAGATTTGACTTTGCGTGTGTGTTTTAGAAAGAGATGGTAAGTGTGAGAATGCGCGCGTGTGAGAGTGAGTGCGTGTGCGCGCGCGCGCGTGTACCGACTTGGCTGTGACCTCTGGGTGAACCCTGTTCAGCGCCTGCCGGATGTGGGCGGGGATTGGTTGACTAGGTGCGACACACGCGTTGCTCTTAAGGTCAGAGGTCTTCTTCAGGATGTTTCCGTAATAATCCTGAAGTAGAGCGATGAAATGATTTAATATAATACATGACACAAACTCTAGTCTAAAAAACATGAATAGTGTCTTTCTGCGCATGTCAACAATTTACCTTGACGTCAACATGAGTAGAGCAACCCACATATCCACTGGGAGATTCCCTAAAGCGATATCAGACATGCATACATTAATAACGTATCGTTTAGTCGGCAATGTTTATACTTACTCAGATTATTCTGACAATGTTAAACAAACTCGTAGCTCCAGGATCAGAGGAGCATCTGGATGAGTGTACAGTGTCGCCTGCAGATGTACTGTCACCAACACAACGGTGGCCAAATGCAAACTTACCCACTTTTGGTACCTTCGGTTTCTGCCATGACACCTTATAATAAAACCATGAATGACACCCTGGCGGAAGGCATGTCTATGGGTGAAGGGTCCAAATACAATTTTCACTTTCTCCTTCGTGTATCTATGTAAATGTAAAAGTACATAGCCAGGCCTGTATACACCACCCCCTACTGGATCCTAATGGACACACAGTTTAAATTCAATTTCCATGTATTCATTTAGCAGACTCTTTTATCCAAAGCGACTTACAGTAAGTACAGGGACATTCTCCCTGAGGCAAGTAGGGTGAAGTGCCTTGCCCAAGGACACAACATCATACAGCCACAGCCGGGGCTCGATCTCACAACCTTCCGATCATGAGGCCAACGCCTTAACCCACTGAGCCATCTGACCCCCTCATTTCAATGTTAACATTACTTTTATCATGCAGTATTCCTGTATACGTTATTATGTACCACTGTATCACAAAATGAATGTCAATAAACCAACAAAAACGGCATTTCAGGGTATGTTTATTGAACGTGTCTGTGTCTTATGCTGGTGATGGGTCACATACAGGACACGTGAAAACAAACACGATCTGACACTTGAAATACCCTTGAAGCTGAGAAGAAGAACCTAAATAATGTCTTTGGCTTTGCTGCCCCTGAATACAACTTCGAGTGTCAGACAACACTTCTGTGTGTGTGTGTGTGTGTGTGGGGGGGGGGGGTTACAGGGGCTGTACCAGTGCCCACTTCCACCTCCTGGACTACAGTAAGGTAAGAGATCCACCTTTTATTCTGCTTGAAATACCAGCAATTACTGAATACATGACAGGCCATACATTATCTGGACCATGGACGTAGAATTGACTTATGACCGGTATCTTCTCTTTCACACTATACAATAAATGTGCCAAATGTACTTTTGTTTTACCCTGTGGTTACCCTGGGACACATCACCCCCACATCCCTCCCCCCCCCCCAGCCCCCCCTGGTTCCTACGCCAACGGTCCTGACAGCTGATAGCTTTAGCTTGGGGCTTTGATTCGTGGGTAAGAAAATCGCAGAACAGCGTTAAACAACGTCTAAACCACATGTCAACAATGTGACAACCAGTGATGTGGTTTGTATACAAACATCGTAGCTTTTGTCTATTTTCATTCGGATGATGTGCTTTGCAGATATCGGTGAGTTCAGATATGAATATAAAACATTCTGTAAAGATATCATGATACTATATAAGCATTACAAGTCATGTACAATACCTCAGCATCATCAAAACATTAAGGCAAGGCCATGTAGTAACAGACAATTAAATGCACACTTCTAACACATTTATGTCCAATTATATGTAAAATATTGAGAGTTCTAGTAACAATAACTTTTAAAGTGAAGTGACTGAAGGCCTCTAATAACAGCTATGAACACAGAAATGCTTTTTTTCTGGCAGAGTACAATCATTGATTGGATGGCGTGAGCCATCTTCGACAGAAAGGGCCAATCAGGGGCCTTGATAAGAAGACGTCATCGATAACAGCTATTTAACGTTACGTGCACTTTCCCCTGTTTGATTTCATCTCACACCACAGCGAGCAAAACAGAACGATAACAGACTTTGGTGTAAAATAAGACTGGATTTGTCCAAACACGATCTTAGTGTGATTAATGTCTATTTTAGAGTTTTATATATATTTTTGATTACTCTTTATGTGCAAAATGAAAACAGCTTCACGCTAACTGTTTTGTTAAATGCACTTTCATCCCTCTGAATTATAAACGGGAGGAAAACATGTCTTCCTGTGGTGTTATCTTCTAGAAAGCACTTTAAGAAGAAACCCGCCTTTTCTACCACAACCTCCCACACAGATCCTGTACCGCACTGTCCCTGTGTCAAACTTAAAAAAGGCACCTTCCCACAATCCTCCAGTCCCAGTCAGGTGGTCCGGTACCATTCTCACCCTCACCTCCGACCACCGAGCAGGAAGAAGCCGCGATTGGTCGGTTCGCGCGGCGCAAAAAAGCGAGGACGGGAGGAACGGCGGTCGGCTTCCCGAACGCGGTCGACCGTCGATCGCTCGGTTGCCCTGACAGCGTCACTTCCTGCGGCGGAGGGCTGGGAGGAGACGTGAAGACGCTGATCCGGTCTGTGACAGGATGCTGAAGAGGGATTCTCCATCTCTTATGCAGTAAGGCTGCCATGACGACATGGCCTAAGGAGCTCCACACACGCAAGTCCCACACACGCATGACCACAGAGACATACATGACATTCTCACAGGAAAAAAAAAAAGAAGTAGTCTCTTGAAAGGCACCCCCCCGCCCCCCCCCCCCCCCCATCCCCCAACACACACACACCTTGTATTGTCTTCTGTTGGTCTCATCTCTTTCCTCTCCCTCCTCGGTGAAGGATGCGGCTGGCTCTGATTGGTCAGCTCAGCCCTGGGGCTCGGTGCTGTTGCCGTGGGGATGCCCCTCCTGCTCGTTGATGGTGTGAAGGAGCAGGCACACGGGGGGCGGGGCCACGGGGGGCGGGGCAACAGGGGGCGGGGCCACGGGGGCCGGTGGCGCTGCAGAGGGCCCGCACTCCGGGCTCCCCTGTGGCCCCCCCAGCGCTCGCTCCTCGTCCCCCGTCGGGGCAGGATAACCGCAGCCGTCGCAGAACTCCCTCGCCGCCTCCTCCTCCTCCTCCTCCTCCTCTCCCTCGCAGGTTAGCAGGCTCTCCAGCTCTCTCAGCTCCCTGTCCTCCTGGCTCCCTCCTCCTCCTCCCCCGAAACCTCCTCCCCCGTTCCGACCACACAGGCACACCTCGATCCCCGAGTCCCCCGTGAACCTCCGCCTCCTCCCTCCGCCGAACGCCCTCTCCTTGTCCTCCGTCCCTCCCCCCGTGTCCCTGAGAAGCGGCTCCTTGCAGCAGTCCTCCCCCTTTGGAACGCCGGACGGGGGCCGTTCCGGGGGGCCTCCGGACAGGGGGTCCCCCTCCAGCGGGGCCTGAGGCGGAGGCTTGTCATCGGGCCTGTAGCAGCCTATGGTGATGGGGGGGTGGGGCTCGTCCAGGCCGGCCCAGCGGGTGTTGGAGGCAGGGGGCATGGGGGCACTCTGGCTGGGGGGGCAGCAGACGTCCTGCTGGTCAGGGATCAGGGGGCTGGGGGCCAGGGAGGGGCTGGTATGTAAGGCACTGTAAGGGGGGGGAGGGGTGGGCGGCCGGTTCACCACCTCATCATACTCAGGCAGGAGGTAATTGGGTAGAAACCCTGCAGGAGGAATGAACAGAAGAGGGTTCTAGAAAGCTGGAGCCAAGAGGAAGAACACGAACAGGACCACGGACTCACCCCCTGTGCACACGTAGCCGGGTATTTTTGAAAACGGAGACATTTTGATTGGCCTGCAGAGCGCCTAGACCAGACAGCCCAGGCTTGGCGTAGTTATGATGGCGCTAGATGGCCTATTTATGCGGGTTGATGTAAACAAAAACGTTTTGGAAAACAGAGGGAGGGAAATGTTCGTTTCTCAAGATACCCGGCTACGTGTGCACAAAGGGTCACTATGACACATCCACCAACGCCCCACACCCCCTTCCAGAATCTCACTGCACTCTGCCACTTTAGCACACAACACTTAAAAAACTTAATACTGTGATTTTTGCACCACTGTTCACACCACTGCGTATATACACAAACCTAAAGATCGGCCAATCTCAGACCACGTCTAATTAAGGTTTTCGTCCAGGATCAGGAAGCAGCATGCGAAGTAAAAACACCCTTGACCCCTAGCAGACCGCCCCTCATCCCACCGCTAACACCTAAAGTGAGGGGGGGGGGGGGGGGGGGGGGGGGAAGGGGGGGCAGGAGAGGAAGTAGGTCAATTGCTAAGAGCAGGAGCAGCCCAGCTGCGAGCTGCTGTTGAACGAGGCCGTTGGCATGGCAGCGGTACGGCGGGCAGGTTCCTGCAAACTGGGGCGTGTAAACAGGGCTGGGGCCGCTGCCGAAACCCAAGCCGCCCTCGGCTCGCTGGGCTAACACGGGGGGCTGGAGGTCAGGGGGCACGGCGATGCTCATCGGGGGCAGGTCACAACTCCATTCGATTCGGTGCGACAGTGAAAACGGCTGCTAGCTAATAACGTTATCCTATAGTATCCTGCCTCTAGCCAGTGTGGTAGAGTGATACTTTACTGAAACTTCTAGGTCAGGGGTCGGCAACCCTGATCCTAGGGAGCCACTGTCCCGAAGATTTGAGCTGTTCCCCTGCTCCAGCACACCTGATTCTAATGAAAGGGTCGTTATCAAGCTCTGTGGAAGCCTCATAATGATCCTCCATTAGAATCAGGTGTGCTGGAGCAGGGAAACATCTAAAATCTTCAGGACAGTGGCTCCCTAGGATCAGGGTTGCCGACCCCTGTTCTAGGTGGTCCAAGAAGTTCTAGATGCACAAGGTTAGGTTCTTCTAGGGTGGTAGTCATTTGAATAAACAACAAAACAATCTAATACAAACCATAAATGTCTATATAAAAACAGTATCTTATTGTTTTAGGAGCTAGTTCTGAGGTTAACTTGTTTAACTAAATGCTCATGTGGCTATTCCCTTTGGCACTTGTTTGGTTTCAAACAACGCACGCTTCATGTTCTGTCTACCTGCAATGTTTGGGGTCTATCACGTTGTTGTGATCAGTGACCGATGCTGTTTTGTAAAGCTCTCTCTTTCGGAAGTCGCTTTAGATAAAAGCATCTGCTAAATGAATACATGTACCATATCTTTCAGACTAGAAGTCGCACCAGCCAAAAAATGCATAATAAAGAAGGAAAAATCACATACAAGTCGCACTGGAGTATAAGTATTTTTTTTTTTTAAATGATGTAATAATGATGTGAAATGATATAAAAATGTGTTAATAATTGAATGTTAATAATTTTAATGATGTGAAATTATATAAAAATGGGTTAATAATTTCACACATAAATCGCTCCAGAGTATAAATCGCACCCCCCGGCCAAACTGTGAAAAAACTGTGATTTATAATCCGAAAAATACGGTAATATAAATGTAAAAGTAAAAGATATGCTATGCTAGGAGATATACTAGGATACTTTATGTCAGTGGTTCTCAATCCTGGTCCTCTGGGCCCACTGTCCTGCATGTTTTAGATGTTTCCCCCTTCCAACACACCTGATTCAAATGAAGTGTCATTATCAGGCTTCTGCTGAGCTTCATAGTGACTCATTCAATTGAATCCGGTCTGTTGGAGCAGGGAAACATCTAAAACATGCAGGACAGTGGGCCCTGAGGACCGGAATTGAGAACCACTGCTTTATGTTTTGTATGCCCTTCTTCTTTTTCGAACCCAATCTAACAGCAGTGTAGGCGGTGGTGTTAGGGCGAAGGTGCAGCAGCAAAGCGTGGGAGGCTGCTTACTGAAGTAGAAGGGCACTGAGGTGTAGTTATGAGCCTCTCTGTAGGCGATCAGGTTGATCTCATGCTGCCTCTGCTGCTGCTGCAGGCGGTGCTTGGTGCGGCGATGATGGCACACGCAGCAGCAGCTCAGGATGAAGATCAGAGCCCAGACCAGCCAGAACCCTGAGGAAGAGCCCGCACGCACACACACACGCACACACACACACACAGCTGAAGTGCAACTTCACCAGCTTTATTCATGGGAAGGGTCAAAGGAAAGTTCGTTTGTGGCATTTGCTAAATAGTGAGTTGAATTGAATCAGCTTGACTTAAGCGAGACTGTATACGATAGAGATGTCCAGTCCTGGGACTCAAGAGCCACTGTCCTGAGGGCCACTGTCCTGAGGGCCACTGTCCTGAGGGCCACTGTCATGTTTCCCTGCTCTAGCAGACCTGATTCTAATGAATGGGTCAACATGAGGCTTTGACAGATTTTGATAACAAACCCAGTATTTAGAATCAGGTGTGCTGGAGCAGGGAAAATCTTCAGGACGGTGGCCCTCAAGACAGTGGCCCTCAGGACGGCGGCCCTCAGGACAGTGGCCCTCGAGGAGCAGGACTGGACACCCCTGGTATAAGGACTGTGCAGCTAGAGGACTTGAAACAGGACCTCCTGTAGGTTTGCCGTTTGCGCTATTACAGAACCACAACACAGCGTTACGGCATCGGACACAGCAACACTGGAGCCACCACATTCTGAGTGGATTCTGCTATAGCAAAAGTTCATCCCGCCCAATCCCAGGTCTAGGTGTCCATGTCAGGTAAATGACAGGAGGCGCGCAGACAAATAAAGGGGAGGAAACCAAGTCAAAGGGGCGTGGCCGCGGGGGGGCTAGGCCCCTCCCCCCTGAGGTCTGACTTACACCACAGTTCATAGTAGTAGCTGCAGCACTGCGACTCCCCGCAGCAGTGGCCCGACTCGCACACGTAGCTCTGGTTCCTCACGCCCTCGCAGTGCAACAGGCTCTGGGGGGAGAGGAGAGAGGAGAGAGGGAGAGGAGGGAGAGAGGAGGGAGAGGAGGGAGAGAGGAGAGAGAGGAGAGAGAGGAGAGAGGGAGAGGAGAGAGAGGAGAGAGAGGAGAGAGAGGAGAGGAGAGAGGGAGAGGAGAGAGAGGAGAGAGAGAGAGGAGAGAGGGAGAGGAGAGAGAGAGGAGAGAGAGGAGAGAGGGAGAGGAGAGAGAGGAGAGAGGAAGAGGAGAGAGGGAGAGGAGAGAGAGGAGAGAGAGAGAGGAGAGAGAGAGGAGAGAGGAGAGAGGGAGAGGAGGGAGAGAGGAGGGAGAGGAGGGAGAGAGGAGAGAGAGGAGAGAGAGGAGAGAGGGAGAGGAGAGAGAGGAGAGAGAGGAGAGAGAGGAGAGGAGAGAGGGAGAGGAGAGAGAGGAGAGAGAGAGAGGAGAGAGGGAGAGGAGAGAGAGAGGAGAGAGAGGAGAGAGGGAGAGGAGAGAGGGAGAGGAGAGAGAGGAGAGAGAGAGAGGAGAGAGGGAGAGGAGAGAGAGAGGAGAGAGAGGAGAGAGAGGAGAGAGGGAGAGGAGAGAGAGGAGAGAGGAAGAGGAGAGAGGGAGAGGAGAGAGAGGAGAGAGAGAGAGGAGAGGGAGAGAGAAGAGAGGGAGAGAGGGAGAGGAGAGAGAGGAGAGACGAAGAAGAGAGAGGGAGAGGAGAGAGGGAGAGAGGGAGAAGAGAGAGGGAGAGGTGAGAGAGAGAGAGGAGAGAGAGGAGAGAGAGAGGAGAGAGAGGAGAGAGAGAGAGAGGAGAGAGAGGAGAGGACAGAGGGAGAGGAGGGAGAGGAGAGAGGGAGACGAGGGAGAGGACAGAGGGAGGATTAGGGTGGGTGGAGGGGGCGTGGTTAGGGCGGCTGTCAAGCCCTCGGTGACTTCTCGATCACAGCTAGTGATCAAGACCCTTCACCCTACTTGCCCCACCGAGGCAAGTAGGGTGAGGGGTCTTGCTCGGGGACACAGTGTCATCCGGCAGATCAGAATCGAACCGGCAACCTTCTGATTACTAGCCTGATTCCCTAAATGCTTAGCCACCTGACTCCCACTTCTCTACCTACTGACAGTAGTACTGTATTCAGATTCCGAATACTTTATTAATCCCCGAGGGGAAAATCTTTAGCAACAACGGCACACAGTCTCGTCAAAGCACACAGGGGTAAGGGTGTGAGGTAAAAGATTAGAAGAGTGCACACAGGGATAAAGGAATGGGGTAAAATAGGGTTAAAATAAAGTAAAGCTAGTTAATAAGTGGAGATATACGTGGAAGAGCAAGATAAGTGTCATTGAAACAAGTGTTAAAGTCTTGATTTGAGGAGACACAGCGAGCTAACCGACCGTATGTTTATTGTTTGCACCATCCTGCCCAAATCAATTTCCATGTTTGTGCGCATTATTATTATACCTCATTTAGCAGACGTTTTTATCCAAAGCGACTCACAGTAAGTACAGGGACATTTTCCCTGAGGCAAGTAGGGTGAAGTGCCTTGCCCAAGGACACAACATCACACAGCCACAGCCGGGGTTCGAACTCACAACCTCCCGATCACGAGGCCAACGCCTTAACCCGCTGAGCCATCTGACTCCCTAATTTACGCGGCGATTAAAACCGTTTCCTTTTCAGAGGGGGGGGGGGGGGGGGAGCGTGAATGGTCTCCCCACACCGGCCTCGAACCTCAGTCAAATCTCTGGGCTCGACCTCCTCTGCCTTTGGTGCCAAGACATCTCCAGGCTTCATCAAGACGCTTCACCGACAGGAGCCATGGAGAGCTAATGAGAGAGAGCGTGCTAAGTTCTTCTTTGTCCACTGTGGCTGCCTCTCATTTTAAGCTGTTACAATGTCGTTAGTGTCCAGATTCCTTCCTCCTCTGCACACACAGCCACTGTCCACCGATGTCCAACAACGCCAATGACTAAAACAAGACCGCGATACACTGTTCTCTCTCACATGACGCTAGCATGACGAACCAGACGCAGGTTTGTCACAGACCAACACTACTGACCCCAGGTTTCGCAATTCTAAACTCCAATCCCCACTTTTCACATTTGTAGTTTCAACGTACGAGGGTTTAATCTACATTTGGTTGGATAAAAGATCAATATCGACCTGCATTTTGTGGTTTCGGCAATCACTTAATTAGAAGATTTCGATATTTCTTGTGAGTAAACCTTAACGTGACTGTATCAGTGCCATAACACAGACTATCGATAAGTTAGAGACATTAAAAGATCCATCCATCTTCCTCCGCTGGTTATTAAATCAATCATACGTACATATAGATACATATACATGAATCAAGTACTGTTAGTTTGGCTTTAAAACCAGCATCCTCACGAATTTCCTTGAAGATAGTGAAACCTTGGGAACCCCAGGTTAGTTTCCTAGCCTGTCTCTGCCCATGAACTCACCAGCGGTGCTTTTCGAAGAAGAGGCATTGGGATCTGAGGCGAGTCCTTTCAACTTGAGAGTCATTATCCACAGAGAGGAAAAGGTGAAATGGAGCTCTCTTTCTTTTCAAACACACACACCCACCCCTCTGCCCCCCCCCCCCCCACTCCCCCCACACACACACACACACCCCACACACACACACACAAACACACACACAGATTGCTCTGCGGAAATTTCCGAGCAGGAGCAATGTGGTGTGAGTAGCTAACCGGAGCCCTGGCTAATAAGAAGCCTCTTCTGCAGTCAAACCAACAGAGTGTGTGTGTGTGTGTGTGTGTGTGTGTGTGTGTGTGTGTGTGTGTGTGTGTGTGTGTGTGTGTGTGTGTGTGTGTGTGTGTGTGTGTGCATGCGTTTGTGGTGGAGACACACAGAAAGAGAAAGAGACAGACAGAGAGAGGGAGAAATAGAGAGAGACAGAGGCAGAGAGAGAAGACAGAGAGAGACAGGTAGAGAGGGAGAGACAGAGAGAGCCAGAGAGGGAGACAGAGAAAGAGAGCGACAGAGAGAGACAGGTAGAGAGAGAGACAGAGAGAGAGAGAGAGAGAAAGACGGAGAGAGAGAGAAAGACGGAGAGGGAGAGACAGAGACAAAGAGAGAAAGACAGAGACAGAGAGAGAGACAGAGAGATAGAGAGACAGAGAGAGACAGAGAGAGACAGAGAGACAGAGAGAGACAGAGAGAGAGACAGACAGAGACAGAGAGAGAGACAGACAGAGACAGAGGGAGAGAGACAGAGAGATAGAGAGACAGAGAGCGACAGAGAGAGAGACAGAGAGAGACAGAGAGAGAGACAGAGAGAGACAGAGAGAGAGACAGAGACAGAGGGAGAGAGACAGAGAGATAGAGAGACAGAGAGAGACAGAGAGAGAGACAGAGAGAGACAGAGAGAGAGACAGACAGAGACAGAGAGAGAGGGAGAGAGAGAGAGACAGAGACAGAAAGATAGAGAGACACAGTAACACAGGTATGACAGCCCCCACAGCAGCCCACACTCCAGCCCAGGATCAAATTCTCACGCCCGCCAAAAACACACCAACTCCTTCGCCGCCGAAAAACAAACCGGAAAAAAAAGTTCTCCCACGCGGCCGCTTGTAGCGTCTCCCGAGAACCTCGTGGAGCGTTTTATCAGTCTGCCGCTCCGCCGCAGCGTTTGAGCTGATGGTAGGAAACACTTTGTTCCCCCTCTCTGTTCCTTTGTCCTGGCCCAGCCAGGCAGGTTCTGTCTGCCTCAGCACTCTGGCCCTCCGCTCTGCGCTCCGCCAGCACAAGCCCTCCTCTCACAGGCCGAATTCAAACAACTAGACCCTGAGAGTCTGTTTACAGCACGGGTTCTGCATATGGATGGATGAGGGGGGACGGGAGGGGGGACGGGAGGGGGGACCGGAGGGGGGACGGGAGGGGGGGACGGGATGGGGGAACAGGATGGGGGGACGGGAGGGGGGACCGGAGGGGGGACCGGATGGGGAGACGGGATGGGGGGACGGGAGGGGGGGACGGGAGGGGGGGACGGGATTGGAGGACGGGAGGGGAGGACGGGAGGGGGGAACAAAATGATGGCTGCATACCAACACAGAAGAAGGAGACCCTTTAGACCCAAGCCCAACAGAAGGCGCTAGGCTAACGTCATGCGAAGGATTGCTGGACGACAGGACAGCTGTGGTCAGAACCTCAGGTAAAGTAGCAAGGATGTTCCTGACCTAATGACCTGCACTGCTTATCACAAACTAACAAACTGACAAACAATCAACGACAGACATTAAACAACAGCACTCAATCCAAACCATTGCTGCAGATGAGAATAGTTTCCCCGTAATCCCTTTGGCTCAGCCTTTCCCAGAGAGAGAGAGACAGAGCCGCTGAAACCCCTGACCTGCAGGAGAACCTTCACTGAGTCCTTAAACCTCCAGAGCCTGACAGAACAACACGGCGCTCTTCAGAAACAGAGACAGCTTAGGGCAGATTGAGTTACAGTGGCAGGACCCTACAGGGCTCAGGGATATCAGAAATTCATTAAATCTAACTGGACTATAATGAGGAGCTGCTGAAATCACCGGAGAGCAGAGATAGGGATTCTGTGTCACCTGCTTGACTACCCAACATTGTGCGCTGGGATTTGGGCTTAAAATGCTTTCTCTGGGTGCATTTGATACGGCGTTCAATATGAAGACGATCCTTCCTCCACACTGCCGCAGAGGGCTGACAGATCTGAGACCTGCTTAAGTGTCGCTTTTTCATCCAAAAGGTTAATCTGTCCTGTCCCTGGTTGAAAACTGAGTTCCTTCGCTTTCTTACAACTCGTAAGTGTATAATAATAATTATAATGACAAGTAGTATGCTACTGAAAGTAACTAAAGCACTATCTAGGACTAAGAACCTTACCTGATATTCCCCTTTCATTGGTTACTGAGAACACACACACACACACACAAACACAAAACGGAGAACGTTCCACAAAGAAGTCAAGCGTCGAGCACGGTTAAGAAAGAGAAGCACGGATGACATGACGTTCAGCAGCATCCCAAACATTCCTCTCGTCTCCAATCAGATGGACAGTGTTCCTACAAAAACACACCGTCGCCTCACGCCTGATTATAACCTGCCGCGGGAATCTCTCTGCCTAGTCTGTCACGTTGGAATCTTAACAGACGACTTGGCTGCTTACTCTGTCAAGTGGTTTTGGACCCTCCTGTCAGCCCCGGCAATGGCACCGGTTTAGCCGAGCATTCTGATCTCACAAGTCCAGAGTTGGCCTATCTGTCCTGTTTTAAAAAGTTATAATAATGTACGCCACAAGCCTAAAAGGTCATCTGTTACTTCATACTTCACCTCCCATTATACAGCTGAGAGACAGGGGCCTGTATCAAGCCTCCTTTTACACACTCACCTGATTATCAGACCACCAGGCATTCATGCAGTTTGTTTGGAATGATTCATACCTAGACGGCCAAATCATATGTAGCCAGCTAGTTTAGATAACTCAAGTTAGGGGGCTGGTTAAACTGCTTGGGTCAATAATGCTTCATTATAGTCTAGCAGTGAGCCAGCTAACTAGAGCTAACTAACTACTGGTACTTTAAACTATACAAGACAATAAAATATAAATAAATGAAAAAGCCTGTTAGCTTCAGCTGTACTAGTTTCTAGGCTAAATGGCGATGTAGACCAGACATCACATCTTAGTTCTTTGCTTGGTAAACTGAGATCTAAATCTATTTTCATAGGAACTCTCAATCTAGAGCACTTTATTAACCAGTTATCTGGCTGACAACGTGTTTAAATGACACTTACACATTATCTTACACATATATCTCCACTTATTTACTATCTTTACAGTACTACTGTCAGTGTGTAGAGAAGTGGGGGGGTCAGGTGGCTAAGCGATTATTGAATCGGGCTAATAATCAGAAGGTTAACAGTTCAATTCCCGGTCGTGTCAACATGATGTTGTGTCCTTGGGCAAAGCACTTCACTCTGCTTGCCTCAGGGGGGAATGTCCTGTACTTGCTGTAAGTCACTCTGGATAAGAGCGTCTGATAAATGACTCAATGTAATGTCGGCCAAAAGCAAAATATCTGAGTATCACAGCATCTTAAAGTTCAGAAGCAGGTATATATAGTTCTTAACTGCTGAGCTAAAGGCTAGGCTAGCTTGGTGGTTAAAGCTAACATTAGATCAACATAGTGAATGTTGTCTAAACAGACAGGAGGGTAAGAAGGCTGCCCCCAGCAGCAGGGGGGATGATAACTACCCCGCCTGGCTCTATGGACACAGATATGAGCTACATGGTTAAGATACATGGTTAAGATACATGGTGAAGATACATGGTTAAGATACATGGTTAAACTACATGGTTAAGATACATGGTTAAACTACATGGTTAAACTACATGGTTAAGATACATGGTTAAACTACATGGTTAAGATACATGGTTAAACTACATGGTTAAACTACATGGTTAAGATACTTGGTTAAACTACATGGTTAAGATACATGGTTAAACTACATGGTTAAACTACATGGTTAAGATACATGGTTAAACTACATGGTTAAACTACATGGTTAAGATACATGGTTAAACTACATGGTTAAGATACATGGTTAAACTATATGGTTAAGATACATGGTTAAACTACATGGTTAAACTACATGGTTAAGATACATGGTTAAACTATATGGTTAAACTACATGGTTAAGTTACATGGTTAAACTATATGGTTAAGATACATGGTTAAACTACATGGTTAAGATACATGGTTAAACTACATGGTTAAACTACATGGTTAAGTTACATGGTTAAACTACATGGTTAAACTACATGGTTAAGTTACATGGTTAAACTATATGGTTAAGATACATGGTTAAACTACATGGTTAAACTACATGGTTAAGTTACATGGTTAAACTACATGGTTAAACTACATGGTTAAACTACATGGTTAAACTACAAGGTTAAACTACATGGTTAAGTTACATGGTTAAACTACATGGTTAAACTACATGGTTAAACTACATGGTTAAGTTACATGGTTAAACTACATGGTTAAACTACATGGTTAAACTACATGGTTAAACTACATGGTTAAGTTACATGGTTAAACTACATGGTTAAGTTACATGGTTAAGGTTAGTAGAAGCATTACAGGAGTGTTATTCAACACACAGGCAGAGCAGAGAGGAGCTGCTAGCATAACAACACAGCTGGATACATAGCAGCTTCATAACAGCTTCATAACAGCTTCATAGCAGCTTCATAGCAGCTTCATAACAGCTTCATAACAGCTTCATAGCAGCTTCATAGCAGCTTCATAACAGCTTCATAACAGCTTCATAACAGCTACATAACAGCTACATAACAGCTTCATAACAGCTTCATAACAGCTACATAGCAGCTTCATAACAGCTTCATAACAGCTTCATAACAGCTACATAACAGCTACATAACAGCTTCATAACAGCTTCATAACAGCTACATAACGGCTACATAACAGCTACATAAAAGCTTCATAGCAGCTACATAATAGCTACACAACGGCTAGCATAACAGGCTAGCATGCTAGCTGGGTTTGGACTCAGTTAACTCTTAAATCTTACCCCGTCCTCAGGAGCGGCCTCGGTGGGGGTGACAGCCCCTACAGCCTGCAGGAACAGTCCCATCTTCAGAGCCCAACCTGCTCTCATTCCTCCAACAAGCTACCGAAATGGAGAAATCATGTGGTTCTAGTCTGTTCTTTAGTCTCTTTTAGGTGAAAAAGTCTAAAGAAATCTCAGACTTGCTCGAGCCCCGGACAAGGAGGGCCAGCTCGTGCACCGCCCAGCTCGTGCACCGCCTCCTTGCTGGAACCTCATTGGACATTTAAAGGACGAACAACATTGGTGCAACCAGTTAGTGTCGGTGTCACTGGCTGTTGCAGCCATGGTTCCAGCTGTTATGCAAGGTGTTCCTCCTAAAGGGGAACTCCTGTTGGGCCGGGTGTGGCCCCTGGCGGCCCCCCTGGCCATGTTCTGTTCTGCGAGGAGCAACGTGATGTTTTTTTTTTTGCGTCGCTCGCTCACTGTCTCGGTGTTCGACCTATCACACACCGGTGCGCCTTCAGTGATCCACCAATCGTAGCGTGGTGCGCATCCGATGCGATTGAAAGTTGTTTTTCTGGTTTATTTTCCGGTGGAATACATTGTTTTGTTTGATTTGACACTTGCAGCTCCATAAGAAATACATGAGAATGCAAATAATAATAATAATAATAATAAACAGAGTGCAATAGTCTTGGTCATGTGAATTGGCATGTTATAGTGTTTATTGTCATCATCATTTTTCCTAATTAAAACTTCCAGCAGCAAACATCTCACAGTTTTTATCCATTTGTACATTGTGATAATATTTAAAATGGAAACATTATCAATAAAAAAATATTATAATTTAAAAACAACAAATCTGTGATGTTTCACACCACACTTCATGACCTAATCCATCATCATCATCATCATCATCATCATCATCATCATCATCATCATCATCATCATCATCATCATCATCATCATCATCATCATCCTCATCCTCATCTTCACCTAATCCATCATTATCATTATTATCATCATCATCATCATCATCATCATCATCATCATCATCATCATCATCATCATCATCATCATCATCTTCACCTAATCCATCATTATTATCATCATTATCATCATCTTCACCTAATCCATCATCATCATCATCATCATCATCTTGCACAAACTGAATATTAGAATAACGTCATAATAATTTAAGCATTACGCACACGAATGAGTGTGACATGACTGTTACCAATCCCTTTCCTGGGGTTCCCTGAAAGGCACCCCCAGTTGACTGAACACATCCTGCTCCCTGGCCGTGAGTACAGGCGTCCCGCCGTGCACCTTCAGGCTGCCCTGCCTCTGCACGCCCCTGTTCAGCGAGTGCTCGGACAGGCTCATGCCTTTCGTCTTGGCCAGCGCTCTCAGGGACCGGTTGAAGTGCGCCGAGCCGGTGAAGTAGACGAGGGAGCAGGCGAACTCGCCGTACGGCACCACGATGATGTCCAGGCGGCGGTGGCGGCGCCCAGGGCCCGGCAGACGACACACGCCCATGTACTTCTTCTGCTCGCCGTTCTCCTCGTGGCTCACCAGGTCGTCGGTCAGGAAGCCTGCGGGGAGACGGCGAGCACTAATCCTCAAGATACTGACGACATTTAACACTTCTAACCACCGACCATGGAACCTGCTCTCTGCACGAGCTACATTCACCCCATACATTTTTATTCATATTTTTATATCATATATTTCCATCTTTTATATAAAGTTATTTTATGTCATTTTATACTCATGTATTAACAGGAACAGTGCACAACAATAAATATCTGTAACCAATGCTGCTGTAAATGTGCCTGATTGTAGATATTTAAGATGTTAATTTTTTGCGCCACCCTGCCGTATTCAATTCTGTGTTTTTGCTCATTTACATGGAGAATAAAACAATAGGACACATGCATGCTGCACGAAAGGGATTGTTTTTTTCCTTCTTCTTGTAATATATTTTTAAAAAGGAAAAATATGGAAGTGGATACATTTGAATCTACTGCAAATAGAAAGGTTTAAACTCCCCCATCTATTTACACGTTTACATTTAGCAGACGCTTTTATCCAAAGAGAATTACAGTAAGTACAGGGACATTTTCCCTGAGGCAAGTAGGGTGAAGTGCCTTGCCCAAGAACATCATACAGCCACAGCCGGGGCTCGATCTCACAACCTTCCGATCATGAGGCCAACGCCTTAACCATTGAGCCATCTGACCCCCACGACACCGCTCATCCATCACTGTGTGGCCATGATCTTACCACTTTGATGGAGGATCTGCAGCACTTTGACGAAGACGCCCTTGTGGGAGTGTCCGTCCGGGTGGGAGATGAGGACATCCACGTCTCCGCAGGTGGTCTTTCCCCGGCGGTAGGAGCCGCACGCGATGGCGAGCAGCCCCGGATCCACAGCCAGGGCTGCCTCCCGCACCTGGACGCACGCCACAGCACCAGGAGAGCAGGCTAGCATGGTTAACATGTTAGCTAACGCAAATGAGCATCAGATCCTATTATAGAGAACAAGTAACACTGCATTGTCTGTGGCTCAAATCGTATTTTCCTGAAGTATGACGGATGATGTACATCAGCCAGTAAGGATACGTAAAACATTCCATCTCTTAAGGAACTTTCGTCACCGTTTTATGTTAACAACAAACTATCATAAGTATTATGGCATAAATGACCAAATCGGTTGATTATATTGATCAAAATAGGAGTTCCCTTTGATCCTGTTTTTTAGAAGTTATGCATTTATCAAAGCAAGCATGGCATCGTAAATCCTCCTGAACCGCTGAAATTCAAAACCGTTTCACCCTCAATTGAAATTGTAAAAACAAACAGTTTGTGTTTTTCAGATGCTCAGGAGATCAACAGGTAAGTATCTACCTCATTGGAGAGTAAGCTGGAGGGAAGATAGGGAGGCAGTACAAATTATTTTGACAAGCCAAGAGAGGACACATGCTAAAGTCATCCTCTCTAATCTGCACTTTCTATCTGGCTACCCCAGAGGGAAGTGGATATCCCAGTAATACTATACAAAAACAACGTCCTCTGTACCCAGCATCCAGGTATAAGACCTGACTTATGGTGCGCCAGGTTTCTGGAGCAAGATCCCCCCTTTTGGGACGAGCTACTCGGTGAGACTACTGTCTGTTTTCTCAATCACAGCGCCTGCCTCTGTGGAGAACAGAACAGTTTAAATCCTGGCTCCGACAGGCCCCCTCCTTTCAAGCATTTCACCTTACAAGTCCTCTCGGTTTGCGACAGGTTCAAAAGAAGAGCCTTCGGGTTCAAATATTTCTAGATTTGATTTGTTTCCGAGGAAGATTATGGATTTGATGAATGATCCCCGAGGCAATTTCAAGGGGATGTTCAGGAATGTTTGGGAAGGGTTAAGACGTCGTGGAGGTACCGTTTTTTCGATGGCAGACGCTTCTTCTCTCGGCATGCGTTCTAGAAGGTCGTCGTAGTGCTTCAGGCCGATCTTCTGGATGTGGTTCAGGCTGGCCTTGGTGCGGATGTCTTCCAATGTACGAAAACCCTGACAGGATGAAATCCATAAACCTTAACAAAAAAACTGATCAGGTCAGCTGTCATCCAATCAGAATCCTTGCAACGCCGCAACAAGACGATCATAGTTAGACCAAGCTTTGTAAGACACAGCCAAAACTTCAAAGACATTAATTATTTAATTGAACTAACAATTAAATGACTATTTACTAATTGTTAAATTAATGGTTAGCTAATTAATGAAGTGAAACAAAATAGTTTTGAATTTTCTTCTTTTTTCCATTCATTACATTTACATTTATCAGACACTCTTATCCAGAGCGACTTCCAGCAAGTACAGGGACATTCCCCCCCCCAAGGCGAGTAGGGTGAAGCGCCTTGCCCAAGGACACAACGTCATGTAGCCTCAGCCGGGAATCGAACTCGCAAACTTCCGATCACGGACCCAGCGCCTTAACCGCTGAGCCAGCTGACTCCACGCACCTGCTGGTACCACAGCTGTGCCGTCTTGGCTCCCGCTCCCCAGATGTTGCTGAACAGCTCCAGGACGGGCACGGCCTCGCCCACGTGGTCCAGCTTGCGGAGGTGACCGCTCTCCATGATCTCATCGATCTTGTCAGCCATACGTTTACCGATGCCCGGGATCCGACAGGCCTCCTGTGGTGGAACAGCAGAACGTTAGAACGTCGGGCCTGGTCCTGTATACTGCTGTCTACATTCAAACAGGGGAATCAGGAGGCTGAGCGGTGAGGAATTCAGGGTAGTAATCACAAGGCTGAAACATGACCTAGTGTCTTTGGGCAAGTCACTTCACCCTACTTCCCTCAGGGGGAAATGTCCCTGTACTTACTGTAAGTCGCTCTGGATAACAGCGTCTGCTAAATGACTAAATGTAAGCAAAACCAATATAACTATCCGACAAACTGTAGTCCAAAGAACTTGGACCCCCCCCCCCAAAAAAGGAACTACAAGATGGTCGCAGCATGCACGTCAACCTGCTCGGTCACATGACTTACCCCGTACGACGTGATAGGCTTGTGGTAGCTCTTGAGGGCATTCACAGCCTTGGAATAGCCTAACGCCCTCCACTTGTCGCCCTGGTGGGTGTAGGCCTTGGCCAGAACCTCCAGTTTGTCTGTTATGTGCTTGTTGTGATTGTCCATCTTGGACTGGGAGGACCTGGCACAGACCCACTTCTCTGAGACGGGCTCGGGTTCGACAGTGCTGGAGGTCGGGCTCTCCTCCTTGGGGTCACTGCCGCTGAGCAGTGCTTCCAGGTCACCCTGCGACACTCCATCTTCATCTCTCAGGTTGTCAGTGGTTCCCGGGGGCTGGGGCAGTAAGGAAGCTGGAGAAGGACTCTGCAGAAGGGAAGAGGAGGGAATTCATGTTTCCGCGAAGCAAAAAAAAGGCGGTTTATGGAGGAAATATGTGCGTGGAATCGAGCCGACCTACCGGTGGTGCCGAGGCCAGGTCTGGTCTGGGATCTTCAGGAACAGCATCCTTTACATCCTGTGCTGCTGACGCATTCATGGAGAACTCTTCTTTGACATCTACCAGCTGGGATTCCTGCTTCGGGTGTCTAGAGCAAGCCGGATGTGGTGTCAACTTTTGCCTCCCTCCCCCCCCCCCCCCCTTCCCACCCCTCCCCAAACAATATTACAATCATAATACTACAAAAAAGGGGATTGGATTTACTGACCTCTCTGGGGATAACAGGCTGAAGTCCTCTGGGTCCAGGAGTCGTTTCTCCGCGATACAGGAGCTCAGCCAGGAGCATTTCACCAGAAAGCCTCCAGGGGGCAGTAGATCTGGCTTCAACAGGCGGAGGGCGCGTTCTCTGTCCACGCTGTCATCCACCACCACATGGGTGACACCGGGACGGAGAGAGCGCTCGCTCAGGCCCCCGTTCTGGACGATCTGCCTCTCAAAGATCTGACATCTGGCCTTCCCTATACCGGCTGGGAGGATGAACACACTGATGCCCTCAAACACCTTTCCTGTGGGGGGGGAGAGAGGGGGGGGGAGAGAGAGAGAGAGAGGGGGGTGGGAGAGAGAGAGAGAGAGAGAGAGTGGGGAGGGGGGGGGATATTGATGGGCATTGTCTTTAATTCCTTTATCTCTCTTTCTCTATGTATATTACCTCTCTCTCTTTCACACACATACACACACACACACACACACACACACACACACACAGAGATACACACCTGTCGCACTAGTTTCTTCAGACTTTCTTTTGAGAGGGGGTGCATCTTTTCCCTCCCTGGCAGCCGTTCTTTTGACTTTGGGAAAAGCTTTCATGATTCCGTGAAGCTCCATCTTGTCAGGGAGGAGGGAGACCTGCAATTCAAGATCAGACTTGATTATTATGTTCCCAACCTGAAGGCTTTCTCAATATTTGGACTACATAGACAACGCCCAAGTCAAAATATTCTTCTTGCTTTCGATGGAGTTGTTAGTATTTTTATTTACTTTCCGTTGCACGGTATAAGACTCCCTAACATATATTTATTTAGCAGACTTTCAGCAAGAACAAGGACATGTTCCCTGGCCCAAGGGCACAACATCATGGGGCCACAGCTGGGAATCGAACTCACAACCTTCCAATCATGAGCCCAACATCTTAACCGCTGAGCCACGTGACTCCCTAATAATAACATGATTATCACATTTGTATGGGTCACTTTATTAGGGTGTGCCTGCCTTTGTCAATAGCAAAACTTATTTTAATCTCACTTATATATTAATATTGAAATAATTGTCAAGCTTATTTACGTTTAAGGGGAGGGATATATTAGATTTGAATTGCAATTAAGATTCTGAGTCATTGAGTTACAACACGTTGAGTGTTACATTAACATTCAAAGGGGTTGAGAAAGCAAAATTGCTGAAAATATCACTAGAAAGCAACAACTTAATGAACGTTGAAGTCACAGAGGTTAGGACCATTTTTGCACCGGTTTGTCCAACTCGTTTTGATTCAACCTTTAAACTATGAGGCTGCTACAGCCGATCACCATTCCTTCTTGCAAGGGAAATTAGATGAAAATTTTCGTTCTACTCTTCACTCTTTGTATTTAGAGTAGAAACAGAAACAAATGCATGCTTTTACATATGTGTTATTATAAATAACAAGCATGCATTTTGTGTAAATAATTACAGAAATATCAGTTGTACAATTAACGTTTTTAAAAACGCATGCATCAGCAAGGGATCTCTAGGTGACAGTGATCCAAACCTCCAGTTCTCACCGGGTTCAACCCAAAGTGGATCTTCTAGTCTAGGCATCTACAAAGTAACAAAGCTTTCTAGATCTAGGTTTGCTAACACTGAGCATTCAAATGGTGCAGATAGATCATATTTCAATTCAACGATCGAAGTAGGGTTTCACAAAATAATGCTAAATCAACGAGCTCTAGCATGTTTGTGTACTTAATTCGTTTAATAAGTAAGAATGTATCTCTTACCCCTTCTGGGGAGCAAAAAATCACTTTATCCAACGCTGGTTTAAAAACCTACATCAACTTCCGGGTCATTTATTTCTAATTATCACCACAGTTTATTTCCACCCACCCAAAAATATATATGTGATCTTAATCCAAGTCATGCTTATATAGGATCAGAAATTTAACACCATTTTTCGTGATTTAATTTTATATTCCAGAATAAATAAATCTATTTGCTCCGTACCTCCGTTGCCGTGGTTACACGTGCTGTTTCAGGAAGTGCAGCATCATGGCTGTGCAGTGCTGGGCTGATGTCCTTCAATCCTCCAAGAAAACTGCTTTAATTCATGATGGTCAGTGCACTTTAAAGTTTTTAAACTTTCATTTGTGTAGTCGTAATGTTGCATAATAACCAGTCTGCAGTACAGCAGCACCTGTGATTAGTTGCATGCGACTTAGCAACGACGCTGACTCTTAGTGTGTGACGGGATCCAGGCTAGATAACTAGCTCATACTTCTGCTAATCTGTTTGTCTAGAATAGAATAGAAAGTCCTTTATTTATCCTTTGAGCTGCAGTTTACTAGTACCCAACTGATTTAGGGATTTTGTGTGAACTGGATCTCTTTAGGGAAAAGGAAGATCCACTATCTCTTTTCAGATGGGAAAGAAATGGCTGAAGAATATGACCTGAATACAGACGAACTGATTGGTAAGTAGAAGGAAACACATTGTCAGGAAGAGAGCGTTGTCGGTTATGATGTTTCTTTCTTTAGTGAATTCTTGATGGTGGATCCTCCTTTTCTTAGTCAGAAAATGGCGTTTGAAAAGCCCCCTGGGTGGGGAGATGCCCTGGGAGATAGAGGTTGGAGAGCCCATCTCAAAACACGTCGGTGCTCTGGAGTCAGAGGTTATAAAGGAGAACTGCTCTAATGTGAGTTTACACACACGTGTGTGTGTGTGTGCGTGTGTGCCTGTGTGAGTGTGTGTGTGTTTGTGAGTCTGCTTCCATGTCGGAGCTGAACCTTCATGGTTTCGAAACACTATTAAAAGATGACGGCCCCAGTTGACAGTACAGTGAACCCTCGTTTTTCACGGGGGTTACGTTCCAAAAAAGTAGAAACCTTTATTATTTTTTTTACAATTATTATACAATTAAATACTCTATTATATATTAAAACCAAAGAACAAACCCTTTTTACAGGCCCAAGCATTTGTTTAACAAATAAAAGTACTGTATTCTGTAAACCTCAGCTTTATTGATGCACAGGTTTGTGTTGGAGAGACTGTTTAGCCAATCAGAATGCAGAACACGACGCACAAGGCAAATCCGTGAAGTAGCGAAACCGTGAAAAGTGAACCGTGATATAGCGAGGGTTCACAGTAGCTGGATGTGTGCTGTGTCAGCAGGATAGTATTGGGTTTCATGGGCGGTGTGTTGGTCTTGTGTTTTCCCAGCCTGTGTTTCTAAGGAGGGATACGAAGAGCAGTTTCCAGTGGAGGGTCAGGAACCTCCCGTACCCCAGCGATGTGTACGACCTGTCAGTGGATCCAGCTGAACGATGCTGCATCATACGAACATCAAACAAAAAGTGAGCCAGCATAGCTGTTTTTTCTTTATTAATATAATTGTTTTATTTTGGCTTATTCGGCAGCATTACAATAACGCCTGGCTCGGAAATACAGGCAAACAAATGTAAATGTAAAATCACAAACTTTGTGTTGTTGATCTCTTTCCCATAGGGGGCACTGTTGACAAGATATTAATCTGTAGACTGACGCTAATAATTCGTTTCACCAAATCGTCACTCTGTCCAGGTACTATAAGAAGTTCAACATCCCTGACCTTGATCGAAACCTCCTGCCATTGGATAGTTCGGCTCTAAGCTTTACTCACGCCAACAACACGCTGATAGTCACTGTAAGTAGGATTGACCTCTATGGTCAAATTAGACAATGTGCATTGTTCAAACCTCAAGTTCATCAAATACAGGATCTGGTTTGTTTAAAAGTTTTGTTTCTTGAACAGTAGGTGCTCTCTTCTTTGCTTTCACTGGAGAAAACTATTTCAGGTGCCCCTACTGTGTTTATAAATATGAGAACGGCTCTTTTAAATCCAATATTTTCAGAAAACAAACATTGCCGTTCCAGATGAGACAAGCTTGCTGGGGGTTAACTAAAGATGTATGGAGCCCATATTCATCCTTCATCCACGATAGGTCACATTTTGATGTGATGTAATGACTTAAGACTTGGATCTCATTTGAACATTGAGAATCAAACCATATCCATTAGCGTTTCTTTCAGCTCTTTGTACGAAGTGTCTCTCAGGGTTTCGCACACACCCAAAGATCAGCACCTATAGCCAAGCTAAAACTTCAAATCTTCACCTTTGACCTCGCGGTAACACTCCATCCCAGAATACGCCTGGACGATCGGTCTCTGCATAGCAAGGCATCGCAGAAGTCAATGATGGACATCTGTAATGTCCCTCTAATCATAATTGGTCTCTCTGTGGTACTTGATTTCTTACTTTGCGCGTTATCCAACTCCCGTCTTGAACATGATTGCAGAAAGGGATGTGCGGGGGGGAGAGGGAGGGAAGGAGGGGGGAGGAAGGGAGGGAGGGGGGACACATGGAGGGAGGGGGGAGACAGGGACTGTTATAGTCATCACTCTGCTGTCCACTCCCTCAGTACAAGAAGCCCAAAGAGGTTTTAACCCTGGAACAGCAACTGCTGAAGGAGCTGAAGAAAATGAAGGGCAGCGACGACGCCGACTGCAAAACCCAGTGAAGACGCGCGTCCGACCCGGGGCGGCCGATTGGCTGGGGTTTGAAGCGGTGTGCTGGTCCGTATCCTGCTCGGAACCCGGTCCTGATTCTCAGCTGATCCACGGGGTCGGCCCTGTTAGAAGACTGCAGCCCAGTGCCTCTTGCCTATGCTTTGATGGTTTTCATTGTGTTAACTAATTTGGGTCTCTTGAATGGAGCCAACAAACGACTGCTAAAGCCTGTTTTCTTCTCTCGACGTTTCCTGTTGCTGATTTTCAACGTGTGTTTTTACCAGAGGAGGGAAAAAGCGCGCGAGAAGTTGCTTGCTCACGTTCAGTAAAACGTTCCAAAAAAATCTTTGTTGAAGCGCTGCACACTTCGAAGGTTCAGGATGTGTGGTTCTGCTATCGGCATTTGACCGTGACTGAATCGATCAATAAAAAGCTGTCGAATTATTGTTGCCGTCGATTGAATCGCCCACCTACGTCTGTAAATGGCCTACGCGAAGGGTCACGACCTCTCACTCTGTGTTCATTCTCCAGGTCCTTGTAAAACACTCAAAACACACAATGACCCATGCCTGTTGTCTGGGGGGGGGGGGTCAGCCTTACAAGCACATCCCATTTGTGTTAACTGAATACCCTTATGTTCTGCATACATGGAGGGCCACCCTGAAGCCAGTGTGAACTCCTGGTCTGGTCAGTGACAGCTAGTTACTGCTCTGGTATCCAGCTCTCAGCCACCACCATGTCAAATATCCATCGATTCTTTTCTCTTTTTTTTACATTTATTCATTTAGCAGACACTTTTATCCAAAAGGACTTCCAATCGATCACTGATCATAACCAGGAGATAGCTCAACATCATCGTCATCATGTGGGATTTGATTATTATCAATTTATTATAATTAATTATTATTTTTGTAGATTTTTGTTTTTGTTTTTCATATTGTAAAAATGTTTTGGTACTCTGAGTGCTGTAGTGTTCCTTGCTCTGGCCACATGAGTTAGTCTTGACCTACAGGGCGTCACTACACTACACCACACACACACACACACACACACACACTACACTTTTCCAGGAACCCCTCACAAAAAAACATATTTGATATATTGTATTGACATACATGCTTGGAATTGGCTTTAGACCGGATGTTTTAAGTTGACGTTGGCGTGGTCGTAAAAGTTATTTAAGTAACCGTTTGGGGGTATCGTAAAGTTCTTTACATTCAAAAGCGAGATAAATCGATCCGATCGATAACGTTGAGTTATTTGTCAGGTTCTGTGGCGAGGGCGGTTCGATCGAACCGAAACACGGTTCCTTCAGACCCGTCTCCACGCTGCTAGACGAGGGGAACAATGCTGTTCCAAAAGGAACAATGTCATTTTAAATATAGATTCCTTCAACCTTGCGATCGCGTCCATTTCATTGCCAAACGTGCCAAACCTCAAGTGCCTGAGGCCAGGGGATGAACCCACAGCTCAGGCTGACCATTGTGCTCTGGGCGGACAGCTGACAGGAAAGAGAACGTTCCGAAAGTTCTCCGAGTCAGGACCATAAACAGCCAAACAAGCTCATATTACTGTCCTCTGCCTCCAGATTGATTCGTAGATTCGATATCAAGTCTTCCTCCCCCCACCCCCCCCCACCCCCCCCCCCTCAGAAAACAGGAAACCATCCAGACAAAGATGGAGTTTAACGTATCGTGCATTCAAGGATGACCTTCCGAGGAGCAGCACAAACAGGTCTTCACAGGATTCTACCCCCCCCCCCCCCCCCCCCAAGTGCTTTAATACAACTCATGCTTATCCGGCTGCTGTATAGATGTGTTACACTCTACTCGTGATAGATCTATGAAGTCTCACGACGTCTTCAGAGTGGGTGAAGGTCGAAGTCCTCTTCATGCGCATCGTTTCTGTACCGTCTCTGACAAGCCCCCTGTCGGACGGGAGGGCGCCGGGGTTTTCCTGTCCCCCCTGCTCAGGGTCTTCCTCTGTCCCTCACCCCCTCCCCACCCCCACCCCCCCCCCCTCCGCCGGTCACGCTCAGCCGCTTCTGGGAAGAGACCTTCTTTTTTTTTTTCGGAACCTCTCTTTCACTCTCCAGTGCTTTTCCTCCCAGTCGTGGCGTCCCCCCCCCACCCCCCCACGTCCCGTCCCCCCTTGTCCCCCTCTTTCAGTCGGTGCCACATTTCGCAACATAGAAACCCTGGTTGCTTTTTACCCCGCCCCCCCAGCCCCCCTCCCCCCCCCTTACATCCCTCCCTCCCCCCCCACCCCCTCCTCTGTGGGACTGACTTCTTTCTTGATAACGGGCCCCGTGTTATTCTTCGAGCCTCACTATTGTACGACATGCTCCTTTATATGAGCTGCCACAAAGAGCCCATTTGATCAGAGGGTTACGGTGTGCGATCGTGAGAAATGCAACTACACGGTGGTAAACCTTTGTCCACGGCTGACCTCATCGCTGTTAATGCACGGCTCCTTCCCCATTCAGGCCCGAGTCTCACTGGCTGAGCACATTGAATCCCAGAGCCTGTCACAGATATTGCCCCTCAGTTATCTGGGTCTCCGGCTCCAGGAAGAAAAAAAAAAACAACAACAGGTTTTCATTTTTTTCCCCTCTTCTTTCTCTCCTTCTTCTTCCTCCCCACCCCCCCCCCCTTCCCTCCAGCTTTCCATCACAAAAAGAGAAAATCAAGCCAAGCGGGTTGACTCCAAATTCTTTAGTGGTTTTAATATACACTCTACAATAAATATTTCCGTTTAAAGTAATTTACAAATCTTACAAATAAAAAATATATTCATATATGTAGAAAAGAAAGATCCAGACTAAAAAAAAAAAATGAATGCTCGGGGGGAAAAAAAACTTGACCTAACTGCAAAATGTTGATTGATTGTCAGTTAGGTGTTAGCGACCGTTTGACAATCCCAATATAGCTGCCTTACCACAGAGTCTCTCTGAACATTCCTTACAGCTGAGGGGCTCATCGCTAAACCCAAGGTGTCCGCTTATTCAAATCTCATCGAGTGCCCTTGCACTAAAATCGTCTTCTGAACATCAAATCCTGATTAAAGACAACTCTCTGTTCAACGTGGAACAACTATTAGATTATATACTCATTGTTTAGCTACGGATCCAGTACAAAACATGACAAAACGGAGTCCCTTGCGAAGACGCTGGGATGTGGTGACTTGCAAGGCTTATCTTCTGTTGTTGTTGTTGGGAATGTTTCTCTCCTTGTAGTGGTTCTTCCTCCGTAGCTCCCTCTCCACGATCCTCCCTTCAACGGTCTTCCTCTATATTAATGTCCTACAGGGTTCCGCCCTCAGCGGCCTCCCGCTCGCTGCTGATGGGAATGTTTAGTCCTCCTGCTCAGGGGGTGGCTGGGGAGGGCCACGGGGAGGGGGAGGACGTCGAACGGCCTCCTGTCTCCGAGGAGGTGTCCGCGGGGTAGGCGCTTCATGAAGTGGGCCTCTCTCTGGTGCTGCTTGGTTCTGGAGGCTTTCCTGGGCCTCCCCTTGCGTGTGAAGGCCATGTACCAGCCCTCGTACTTGGCATTCTGGAGGGCCGTGTAGTTGTTCTCCAGAACGATCTCTGTGAAGATGCAGTCTTTGCCCCGGCCCTTCCTCTGCAGAGAGGGAGAGCGAGAGAGAGAGGCAGAGCGTTGAAAAAAAAAGACAGGAGGAGAGGAGAGGAAGAAAGAGACAGAGAGCGAAAGATAGAGAGTGAGAGATAAATCAAGAGAGAAAAAGAGAGAGAAAATGAGAGAGAGATAAATCAAGAGAGAGAGAAATCGAGAGAGAGAGAGACAGAGAGAGGGGGGGGTAAGGAAATAGAGAACGTTTGGATAAGTCTCAAGAGAAGTTAAAATATTGTTTTGACAAGTAAATGGCCGATCAATCATTCCAAAGGGATGTACGGGCTAATCCCTAAGTCAAAGTTTCCCCCTCAAATCATGTCTCCAATAAATTTCCCCTCACGCAAGAGACACCAGACTCTTCCCCCCCCTCCCCCCCTCCCCCCCCTCCCCAGGCGCCCGCATCTTTACCTTGCCTATGAGCTTGCCCCTCTTGTTCATGCAGATGTAGTATCCCGTCTTCGAACCCCGGATTCGAACCCGGCTCCCGAACGTGTCCGTCTCCACTTCCAGCTTGGCTGAGGAGCAGATTGAGCGTCACGTGATTACAATCCCTTTTGACGGCTCAGTAAAATCGCTTAGATTCGCAGCTGTTTGGATGAGTATGGTTGTGGTCGATAGTGCTGTTTGGGAGGGTATGGTTGTGGTCGATAGTGCTGTTTGGAAGGGTATGGTTGTGGTCGATAGTGCTGTTTGGGAGGGTATGGTTGTGGTCGATAGTGCTGTTTGGGAGGGTATGGTTGTGTTCGATAGTGCTGTTTGGGAGGGTATGGTTGTGGTCGATAGTGCTGTTTGGAAGGGTATGGTTGTGGTCGATCTTACTCCGGCTCGAGGTTTGACCTACAGATCATGCTGGAAAGACTGTCATTGTTGGCATGGTGACTAACACCAGCTATTGGTTAGGAGCCTTTCTACATGCTCCATTTTGCTGTGATGACATCAGAAGGGATGCAAAGTCTTAGTAATGATTGGCTTAAAAATGTGGCTACTTTATAGCTTCACGGCCTATGACTTTGCTGGACCCTTAATGATTATCCCTGTTTACAATGTGAAGTCGTAAGGGAGAGGGACGGTTATGCAATGAATAAAGCATGATCCTTCTGGCAAGAGGAGCTTCGAGCCAGCGGCGAGTGACTTGGTGTTCACCCAGGGCCATTGTCACCGAGGGCCTGTAAAAGCTGGGCTGTGAGGCAGGGAGGGGGGGGGGGGAGAGGGAGGGAGGGAGGGAGGGAGGGAGGGAGGGAGGGAGGGAGGGAGGGAGGTTGAGAAAGAGAGAGGGAGAGGGAGAGAAAGAGGGAGAAAGGGAGAGAGAGAGAAAAAGACGGGGAGAGAGAGCGAGGGAGACAGAGAGAGAGGGGGAGAGAGAGAAAAAGAGAGAGAGGGAAAGAGAGAAAGAGAGAGGGAGAGAGAGAAGTAGAGAGGGTAACGAGTGAGAACACTGTGGGCAGGGACACAACCGCAAGCCCAGAGCACTGGTCAGATTTGGGCCTGCTTCAAGACTGACACCCGCTCAGGACATGCACTCTGCGGCTAGCAGAAGGCGGTGCGTGCGTGCGCGCGCGTGTGTGTGTACACGCACGTGGGCGTGCACACTTTAGGCAGAGGAAAGAGCGAAAAAGACAAAGGGAGCACAGAAGAGAGGGAGAGTAGGAACAGTGAAAGAAGGGATAAAATGAAGATGCTGACTTCACCGCTGCTTATAAACTGAGTCATACATTGAGTTGTAAAGCAGTGAAAATTCCTCGTTAAATGACCCTCCAAAACGCACGGAGCAGGCGCGAGGAGAGGGCGCGAGGAGGTGGATGGGATGGTGGCGCGTGGAAAGATGGCTAGACGCGCCAAAATACTGCGGTGACAGGAATTTGCTCCCTCTTTACAGTTTATTTATATATAAATATTATTATTCATTTTTTATTATTATTTTCTTCCCCTGGTGGGAGTGAAATGTCCTCGCGGCTTAGATTCCATCAAAACAGGTGTTGGTATTGAAGAGTTACATGCAAAAACTTCCAGCACCATATTTTCTAAATAGCCTGAGCTCTGTGGATATGAAGCCATCAGTGACTGAAGCAAAGATCATTAAGATTTATTGATTTACTGATTTACGGATTTACTTGGCTAATTCTGTACATTCCTTGAGCGATCCAAAAAAAACCAATGTCGTTTCTGCGGTCATTTAGTAATTCCTAAACTGTTATGGATACCTGAATAATAATAATAATAATTTAATATTATTGGTCAAATTTGTAGACTTCTACTCAATAGTGTATAAAACAAGTTAGAATATACAACTCTTCACAATTTATTACCATTTATTATAGTCTGATCTAGATGACCTAATGAAACTGTAAGAGCGATGGCTTTATTGTAATCACCTATCTTTTGTTTCTCCACGAACACTCAATGACTTATAAATCATTATCCATTTTGAAGCTAATATAAAACAAGAATAATTTTTAAAAAAATAGGTAGACTGCAGGTTCCCCGAAAATGAATGTGTTTTTCACCTCTTTGGAGGATTATGATGTTGCAGATTTGGTTACGAGTGAGCGACGAGCATTTTCCAGAACCGCAAAGTATATTCTTATAAGTTACCATTTCCACTTTGAGCCATATATATTTAACAGAGTATGGTGTGTGTTTATCATAGCCCCCCCCCCGCCCCCGCCCCACACACACACACACACACACATCTTAGGACCTAGACCCATCAGAAGAACTCACATTAGGCCTTAGAGTTACACTGATGTTCCCTCAATAATAAATCTCCTCTAAAACGGTCGCATTCAATTTGGCTACAACGCTTTGATCAAGACTGATACTACGTAGGCTAGTCTGTTCATTTTAAGATAGGCTAGTTTTATTTGATTAAATATATATGTATTTATTTTTTTACCGTGAACGGCTCCATCATCTCCATTGGCGTTGACCCTCTTGTTCCCCCAGGACCTGGACATGTTTGCCGCTGGTCCTGCTGTACAGCTGGTAGGTGCGGGTCAACCTTCTGCTCATCCGGTCAGACAGTCTGCTCTGTTCGTTCACATGGTGCTTGAAGTTAGGAGGGGACTGTGGCACAGCGTCCTGTTCAATAAGATCAAGGAATCAAGACACAAGAATACTGGAGTCTTTCCAAAAGCTATACCAATAAAACTGATCCTCCTGTAAAGGCACCTTAAGGTATAAGCAAGTTGCTTCAGCCCAATCCTTTTTGGTTGCAACTAATACAGTAGTAAATGTAATTTACTATATTCTGTGTGTGTATATTTGTGTATATCTGTATATGTGTGTGTATGTATATATATATAATACTCTTGTATATGGACAACCAAATAAACCTATTCATTAAGGTCTGTAGTTGAAAGGCAAATTATAAACAAATTGGACCCAAATTGACTTGTATTTTGCCCTCCACCATGACAGAAAAGCAACAGACTAGAGTGATGTCAGTGAGCGTGGGGGGCGCGTGGGGGCGCGCGGTGCGCGCGGGGCCCGAGAAAAGCAAGCCGCGAGCCCCGCTGTCCTCGCTCGAGATGACATCTTTCAGATAGGTTGTTTTACCACGGCTGAACTTTCACCCCTGTCTCCCCGGACTGTTTCCCTTAACGATTCTTTTTTTCAATTCAGCCATACTTCATCCACATATGTTTAAACCATTACCTCTTTTCAAGATGTTTGAATAGTTGCCAACATAGCTTCTAACTGATGATCAAATGTTTTCATTGTTATTGCACTTTTATTGCAGAAATGCAAACCTGGACTGATGTCAATGAGCATGTAAAGGGTGTTATTTGTTATTTAGTTGTCAATGGATTGAAACAATTTCAAACTGGTTTTAAAAAATAAAAAAAGAATTGTTCGTTAATGGCCTTTGGAAAACGTAATAAAAGGTGCAACTTCATACCTGTGCGTAAAGGCAAAGGGCAGTGAATTGAAGTAACCTGAAAAAAACGAGAACAAGACCGTTAATAAGTTCCACACATCTGAAGATACAGAGAGCTCAGATCAACAGGGGGAAACACATGACTTTACACATATCCTAATCTCGATGCTCTGACCCTCATCTTGAAATAAGTCAAATATTCCTTCATGAATTCCCACTGTTCTACTGCAGGACTCTCTTGAAAACACAGTCCATTCAGAGGGGAGCTTCACATCATCTGATTTCCCTCCTGTTACAGATAGAAAACCGACAGCCTCAATTGAGAGATTCCAAAGTGACGTCGTCCAGGTAAGATTCACTCATTGACAACCTCACAATAAAATGTTGAGAGGGGTTTTTAAAGATGTTCGGGGGGAGGGGGGGGGGAGATTCTTCCAAATTGAAACAGCCCCCACAGAAAGTATGAGCTCCACCGTTGTTCCTTAAATCCCGTCAGTTCTTGGTTCATGCTATTCAAGAGAGCTCCTTGATCCCCACAGCCTTTTGATGAAGTGATTCTATTAAATCCATAACGCGGCGACGAAGCGCAGTGTCATTACGCACCGACCTTTACGCGCGAGCTGCGTAACGCAAATCCACCCAAATGTAATAAAAAACAAGATTCTGTCTGTCCCCCCCCCCCCCCGCCAATTTTTTGTTGTTGTTGAAAAGTCTGGTATATAAGCATCGGTGACTGTCTCACACAAGTAAAATACGAATACGGTTTGGATATCGGGACTCCCAATGTCAAACACCGAATCCCTCCCACACGGGTCCAGTTCAGTCCTGACTGCAGCGGGTCTCCCTCCATCTGCACTGAAATACTGTTCACTTGCGGATAAAACCCTCCCGGACAGCGGGCGGAGCTTGTGTGGGACCCGGTGTGACGAGCCGAGCTGGAACTGAACAGCCCAGAGATTCATCTGCACCTGATCCCCCTGAGTTGTCTCAATACAGAGGGAATGGGTGCAGTTCAGAGTCATTACATGAAGTCATTAGCTCCATGAATTATTCACGTCTTTATATTGAAGTCATTCACTTGTGTGTCAGACTTAGGTATGTCTGCAGATAATTCTAAAACTGATGAAGTCTGTTGGAAGTGCTAATATACTGATTAATAATCCTAAATAATGACAGTTGATATTAAAGAGATACGATTTCCAGTTCAGGACATTGGGCTTAAGATCCACCAATCCCACACTCACAATTGTCTGTTCCATATGGGAAAGTGTGTTTTTCTCGGTATCTAGTAAATATAAAGTTACATTCACGGATTCCTTCTGCACAGCCTATAGGACAGACCATGTTATATATATTTTTTAATTATGTAAATAATATGTATCCGTGTGAAACGGAATAGTTTTCACATGTATTTACATTCATTAGCAGACGCTTTTATCCAAAGCGACTTATAGTAAGTACAGGGCCATTCTCCCTAAGGTAAGTAGGGTGAAGTGCCTTGCCCAAGGACACAGCGTCACGTGCCTGGATTTGATCTGAGGTGCGCGCACGGCGCGTCAAGATATCGTTTGTACTCGCGCACGTTCGTTTTTCGCGTTCAGCGTGTTTCAATCGCGACAGAACGACATGCCCGTGGAGAACACCCAGCCGTGCGGAACGGCGTGAGAGCGGGTGATCCTGTGGAAGTTAGGGGTGGGGGTGTGGGGGGGGGGGTGCATGCGGGCCTCCACCCATCTCCTCCCCGTCTCGCTCGCTGAAGCAGCTGTTCCAAAGTGTAAAAAATGTAATTATTTGAATTCGGTTAAAGTCTTTCGCAGTAAATCAGTCATTTTAGCCAATGTTAGGGATTTAGAGGGTGAAAATGTACCAACCTTATTAGTTCCAGAGGGATACTGCAACAAGTGCTTTTGCCACCTGGAACAATTCAGCAGTTTGTTCTGGCATTCGACCTCAATGAAACCAGCAAGCGAGCCTTCAAGATACAAAATCCACATGTTGATAGCCGTGCTAATTACGGCTCTGGAGGATTCTTTATCAAGGGGAGAGAGTATATCACGTTTGACCTCCCCCAACATTACATGACATGGGCTGGGTGTTCAATAATGCAAAGTCACAAATGACTGATTTGGAGCCTGGAGGGGCGGGGGGGTGGGGGTGGGGGGGGGGGGGTGGAGGCGGGGGGGGGGGGGGTCTGGGACACCACACAGCTTGACAAAGGACAGAAGGAGCCTGGGCTGCCATTTCAGTATCCCAGGAGTCAATGCTGGACTCGTGTGGTTTCTGGGAAATGTAGTCCTTGTTAGAACTGACCTCATCTTTTTTTTTAAACCTAACTTGAACCGTCCACAGCGTTTACTGTGGAGCCTCGAGTTCTCATGAACATGCTGAACATGTCCTGGGTTCGTATTAGAAGCTCTCACACCTGATTATGGTCACTGTTTTAGTACTGAATCAAGGAATTCAGATGATGCTGACAGAATGAGATCAAGTGTCGTCGTCCTGTCTGTTGCTGTCTGTTGGTTCATGTTTGAGTGTTGTGGCTGGGTTTTTTTTTTCCTGTGTGAGTTGGCTGGTCATCCTCTGGTTCTGCTAGTCGTGTCTGCTAGGCTGAACCAATCAGCTCCATAACATCATCCAACAGCTACCTGCAATTACTACAATTTCCCCTCTGAGGACGAATTTAACCCAAATGACTTTTTCGGTGGGGGAAAGGGGGGTGGGGGAGGTGACCGGCGAACAGGTTTTGGGGGTCTTGTTCCCTTTTTTCAGCTTTGGAATCGAGAGACGGCTGTTACTCGAAAAAACTCCCTTAAATATTTTTTTTTTAAAAAGAGTGCATTTCTAAAGCCCCATCATTTTTATGCGATGTTTCACACAGCTATGGAGCGCTGCTAAGCGCTGCTCTCCTGTGACTCTGAGCCGCTCTGGCTCCGCTCTAACGAGGACGAGGAGGTCTGCGGCTCTGAAACGGCTCCAAGTGTCGGTCCCTCACCGCCGCGTCTGCCCCCGGCTCTCTCCGTCCCCCCGTCCCCCTCCCCCTCTCTTTCCACCCACTCCTCCCCCCACTCTCTTTTACTCTCTCCCTGACTCTCTCCCTCCCTCCCTCCCTCTCCCCTCTCTTTTCACCCTCTCTTTCACCCTCTCCCCCACTCTCCCCCTCCCTCTCTCTCCTCCTCTCTTTCACCCTCTCTCCCCCACTCCCTCTCCCACCCCCCTCCTCTCTTTCACTTTCCCTCGCTCAGTGTTAGGGTCCCTGTAGCCCACCCTGCTTTTCACATTTGGATCCCAGCCCCCTGAAACAAAGGCCTCGTACCAGCAAGGTACGAAGACCAGAGACACCAGCTTACTACAGGAGAGATAAAAGAGCGAGGGACAGAGAGAGAGAGGGACAGGGAGAGGGACAGAGAGAGAGACAGAGAGAGAGGAGTGAGAGAGGGGCAGGAGAGGGACAGAGAGAGAGACAGAGAGAGAGGGAGTAAGAGAGGGACAGGGAGAGGGACAGAGAGAGAGAGGGAGTGAGAGAGGGGCAGGGAGAGGGGACAGAGAGAGAGACAGAGAGGTAGTGAGAGAGGGGGACAGAGAGAGTGAGGGACAGAGAGGGACAGAGAGAGAGAGAGACAGACAGAGAGGGAGAAAGGGAGAGAGAGAAGGACAGAGAGAGACAGAGAGAGAGGGACAGAGAGAGAAGGACAGAGAGAGAGGGACAGAGAGAGAGAGGGAGGGAGAAAGAGAGGGACAGAGAGAGGGAGGGAGAGAGAGAGAGAGGGAGAGAGAGAGAGAGAGACGGGAGTTTTTGGCAAGGCAGAATGTCGGTTATTCTTAGAGGAAGAGTGACTGAACGTCTGAAAGAGACCCTGAGCAGACCACTACTCACCCTCCTATTATTCCCCTCCAGCTAATGTGAGACATAAAAACACACAGGGCCATAAGGCAGAGGCAGCGGAAAGGTAGACACCATAGATGTGGTGGGGAGGGGGCAACGAGCGATGCGGACAGAGAGAGGGGAGGGAGGGAGGGAGGGAGGGAGGGAGGGAGGGAGGGAGGGAGGGAGGGAGGGAGGGAGGGAGGGAGGGAGGGAGGGAGGGAGAGGGAGGGAGGGAGGGAGGGAGGGAGGGAGGGAGAGAGAGAACAGGAGAGCCGGCGGAAGGGGGGAGGCGGAGAGGTTCGCGAGAGATCGGGATTCCAGCGTGGAAAGAAAATGTGGGGAATCTGGATCTGTGTCGTGTGCAGGTTGTGTCAGTCAGCACCTCAAGCTCCGTGGCTGCTCAGCAAGCGCAACGCCCAGAAAAGAGCTCCTCCCAGCCCACGGAGGAGCTCCACTGGCGGAGGAACCGGGGGGAGCGACGACAGGGACATGCCCCCCTCCACCCCTCCAGTATTGGACAAAACGTGTCCCCTCTTAACATAAGATTGCAAGTGTACGTTCGGAACTTTTATTCTGAAGGCGCAACAGAAGATAAAGGGAGTCAATCCTGCGCCCTTAACGAGCTCTAACATCACGCCTTTTGTTTTTACCAGCGTTGCGCGGAAACGCTCCGGCGATCACGCTGTAACGTTTTAACCCGGCGATGCATCGTTTGGAGGTCCTAACACGTTGTTATGAGATTCCCAGAACGTACAGCTTGTTTTACTGACCTGCGCTTTGCATCGTGGGCCAGAGCGATTAGACCAGCGGACCGGAACAGATTGAGATTGGGGAGGAAGAAATGAGGAAAAAGTTTATGTTCGCATCGAAGGCTTCCAAAACTGCCACGCTTGAAGTGCTTACTCCTGTTTGGGCGGAACGACTGGATGTGTGTGTGTGTGTGTGTGGGTCTGTGTGTGTGTGTCTGTGGGTGTGTGTGTGGGTCTGCGTGTGTGTGTCTGTGGGTCTGTGTGTGTGGGTCTGTGTGTGTGTGTGTCTGTGGGTGTGTGTGTGTCTGTGGGTGTGTGTGGGTGGGTGTGCGTGCCTGCGTGTGTGGGTGTGTGTCTGTGGGTGTGTGTGTGTGTGTGTGTGGGTGTGTGTGTGTCTGTGGGTGTGTGTGTGGGTGTGTGCACGTGCGTGGGTATGTGTGTGTGGGTGTGTGCATGCGTGTGTGTGCGTGGGTGTGTGTGGGTGTGTGTGTGTGTGTGTGTGTGTGTGCGTGTATGTGTGCGTGGGTGTGTGTGTGTGTATGAGCGTCTCTGTAAAATCGACCGTCTGGGATCAACCTCCGTGCTTAAGAAGTGATTAACTGGACCCCATTTTGCCATAAAAGTAATGTGTTTGCATAAAGACTTGGAGTGGCTCACTCTGCAATATTACAACAAAGTCCAACTGCTGTTAGACCATAAAGTTACAGCTTGTCGAGAATTGTGTGTGAAATGTAAAAAAATAACTGCATGTTAACTTTGGTCTAACAAAGTAAATGCACAGCAACATGTGCTGTGTAGCTCCCTTCATCTCCTTCCTCGGACAAACCAGCGAACGACGTTGACATTTGCATCCAAATCAGGAACTAAAGGGACTGGCTCTGCCAGCTCTGTCTCTCCCCCTCTTCCCCCCCCCCCCCCCACTATCTTTCTCTCTCCCCCTCTCTTCCTGTCCCTTCCCCCCTCTCTCCCTGTCTCTCCCTCTCTCTCCTCGTCTGCCCCCCTCCCCCCCCCCCCCCCCACCCCTCTATCCTGTAATATGGTGAGATAGGAGCTTGACAACGTTTATCAATTCTGGCCCTGTCGGGGGTTCCAAGGCCCTTCTGCAGGGGTGGCACAGATGGAGCAGGCTGCCTAAGGGGTGTGTGGTGTGTGTGTGTGTGTGTGTGTGAGACATCATTTACATTCGTATCCTCCTCCATAACTAACCCAGTGATGTCGTCCTGCGGTACACACTTCCCCTTCCTCACCGACCATCCTCTTCACGGCCGTTAGGAAATCGCACGGCGGAAGGTTCCGGAAGGATCCATCGCGTCTCGTTTCGGCTGCGTAACTCCCCCTCGACGCGCAGCGTTTGATTGGCTAACCCTCGAAAGGTCTTTGTAAGGGTTGCTATGGATTTTCCGGTGATTGATTTGGGATGTTGAACGCTCGTCTCGGTGTCTCGGAAAAGGGGGGGGGGGTGTTCAGGTGGGACTGAGCGAGAGGGATGAAGGATATGATGGGAGCGGACAGGCTCTCGCATTAGACGAACAGCTTGGGCTCTCCTGGTCGTCGTGACCTTGCCCAAATGACCACATGAAGAAGAAGTCAAATGTGTTGACGCGTATTTATTCAGGGCATTTTATAACTCCCAACATCCTTTCGTTTTTGACGCCCATCCTCTCCGTACACACACATCTTTCGCACACGCTTAAAATAAATCTGAACACAACTATACAGCTACTTGGATCCGTAGAACCTGTAAATATGTCTAACGAGGGGGGGGGATATAGTGTTTGAAATCAATACCGTTTCAGCCCTCAATCAATCTGGTATTTAAAAGAGTTTAAAAGTATTTTTCCCTGACCCTGGTCCTCTGGGAACAGCTGTTCAGAAGATTGGAGATGTTTCCCCGCTCCAACACACCTGATACAAACCAATACATCTTTTTTTCAGCTCTGCGGAAGCCTGAATTTGGTCGTTTATTTGAATCAGGTGTGTTGGAGCATGAGGGAACCGTCTCAAATATGCTGGACAGCCTTTTCAGGGTATTGCGCCCATTTCTGACATAAAGTACATCTTTTGATGCCCTTACATGTGTATATTGTACTGCCAGGATTGGTCACATCTCAATGACTATTACAGTAGCCATTGTAACCAGCTCTCGTGTCGAGAGACACGAACGTTTGGCTCCAAAGCACCGTTACACACTTTTTAGAGCAACTTCGTGTCGTGTTTCGAAAATTCACAACTGAGCTGAAGTTGTCGGTCGCTCCATCATGACAGGTAAACGCAACTACTGCGACGACGAGTCGCCTCCGATGTCACTTCCTGTCGAGACCAGTCTCCAGGAAGTGACACGTCACCTGTGCGATAGCGGATGGAAACAGTTTGTGGCGTCAATAAATAAATACATTTACATCATACTGTACAGTGTAGCGAAGGTATGGAACATGTTTGCGCTGGAAACGCCACGCCTGAATCATGAAATGATAATAATACCTCATTTAGCAGACGCTTTTATCCAAAGCGACTTAAATTAAGTACAGGGACATTCTCCCTGAGGCAAGTAGGGTGAAGTGCCTTGCCCAAGGACACAACGTCACACAGCCACAGCCGGGGTTCGAACTCACAAACTTCCGATCGTGAGGCCGACGCCTTAACCCGCTGAGCCGTCTGACTCCCCTGAGATGCGTTCACAAGACGAAAAAGGTTCCCAAACAGTTAGCAACCGAGTGAAACAGATGCTTAGAAGCGGCGTCGAAAGGCAGCGCTGACGTTCAGCTTTGTTTAACGATGACATCACCGACGAGCGAGTCGACAAGCTTGCATAAAGACACACACACTCCCACACACACACACACACACACACACACAACACTACGGCAGTGTAAATGTCAGTGAGACTCAGCACAGACCTGCAGTAGGACTTGCTTTGCAACATGACCGTACAGAGCAGTGGATAACGAACCTCGTGAACCTCTTATCCATTCCCCATCTGTTTGGGTTTCATTACCAGCAACCAGCGTTGAGGGTGAACCTTCTGGAAAAAGGAGGTTTCCTGGAAACAGAGACCAGCCCAGCCTGGGGGGGGGGGGGGGGGGGGGGGGGGGAAGAAAACTAAAACATAATTCAAGATATGCTACTGATGTTCCCGATAACCGAGTCGTTCCCTGTCCTTAAGGACATAGCTACATCTGCGTCCATAAAACAAGGCTGATGAACGGAGGCCGGGCCAGTCCAAAGTGGAGGTCCTGGAGGACACCGAATCCGCCATGTTGGGTTCCCTGGGCCTGTGCAAGTCCAGCGCCCCCCTCCGAGGAGGAAGAGAGGAGGGGTGGGGGACCCCCCCCCCCCCCCTACCGACATCCCACCGTTTACAACCTTCCGTTCTTCCTCTGCCCGCCATCCGTCCCACCCCTCCCTCCCTCCCTCCTCCCTCCCCACCCCCCCGCCCCTCAGATCACTCCGTCCTCGTTCTCCAGGGCGCCGTAGCCGTTCATCTTGGCGAGCTTCAGGCGGTCGCCGCCGCCCAGGCCGGCCGCCTCGTCGTCCGCCGCGCCGTTCCTGCCGGAGAACATGTGGCTGATCTCCACGAAGGTCTTGTTCTTGGTCTCGGGGATGATCAGGTGAACGTAGGCCGCCACCGCCAGGCAGATGCCGCAGAACACCAGGTAGCAGTAGGACCCTGCGGACATCTGGGGTGAGGGGGAGGGAGAGGGGGGGGGGGGGGCGGCGGGGGAGAATCAAGCCACAGGCTGTCGCAACCTCTGTGATCTCCACGGGGACCGGAATGACCCAAAAACGGTTTTAACGCGCACGCAATGACGCATTTAGATTGGGTGCGTTTGATTGAAACAAAGGCCGTGTCCGAAACCACTCCCTAACCCCTATGTAGGGCACTACGTAGGGATCACGCCATTTTGTAGTGGTGTCCGAAATGTTAGGGATCACCAGGTGATCGCTATACGGTGCCCTGAATGTAGCCCACAATTCACCGCAAAAAGTAGCGATCCTCCGATGGTCACTACGTGAAGCAAGATAACCCATCATGCATTGCCAGAGGTTCTCCGGGCACAGGAAGAAAACCGGTTGGCTCCAGCTGGGAGTCGTCGGGCGGTGTAGTGTGACGGAGGACAGTTTGTTGAATTCATTAAATGGTCTTAAATATAATACATCTTAAATAGAAAACAAAATACGAAAACTAAACGTACAGGACAGTAATCAAAATACTCTAATTTAATAAAAATGCAGTAGTAAATGGACAAGTATAATGTGAGACGACATTAACGTGGTACATTTTAATTGTGCGACAGCGATGACGTCATTACGGGCGCCAAGAGAAGTGTCCGAACGTTTTTTTCTGTTGAGCTGAACTATATAGTCCACTACATGTATTTCCCTGGGGTGGGTTATATCAGCCAAATGTGAGCTTCCTCAGCCACATGGCCACAGGTGTGCGTGTGTGTGTGCCTGCGTGTGTGTGTGTGGGGGAGGTAGAAGAAGCGCTGCGGAGGGGGGAGGGTGGTCTGACCTGGAGGAAGGGGAACACGAAGCCCACGGTGAAGTTGGACAGCCAGTTGAGGAGGCCAGCCACAGTGTAGGCAGCAGGACGGTGGGACTGTTTAAACAGCTCTGCTGTCATCAGGAAGGGAACGCCAGCTGCACGCAGGGAGGAGCACACACACACACAAGGTCACTACACACACACACACACACAAACATGGTCACTACACACATAATCACTACACAGACACACACATACAGTCATTACGCACACACATACACACAGTCACTACACACAGTCACTACACAGACAAACATGGTCACTACACAGACACACACACACACAGTCACTACACACAGTCACTACACACACAATCACTACACAGACACACACACACCGTCATTACACACAGTCACTACACACAGTCACTACACAGACAAACATGGTCACTACACACACAATCACTGCACAGACACACACACAAGGTCACTACACACACAAACATGGTCACTACACACACAATCACTACACGGACACACACACACATACGGTCACTACACACAGTCACTACACGCACAAACATGGTCACTACACACACAATCACTACACAGACACACACATACGGTCACTACACACACACACACATACACACACAAACATGGTCACTACACACATAATCACTACACAGACACACACATACAGTCATTACACACACACACATACACACAGTCACTACACAGACAAACATGGTCACTACACACACAATCACTACACAGACACACACACACGGCCACTATATACACACACACACACACACACACACACGGTCACTACACAGTCACTACACACACAAACATGGTCACTACACACACACACAGTCACTACACACACATATACACACACACACACACTACACACACACGGTCACTAGGCACACACGTACACACACTGCATGCAGTTCACCAGTCGTATACGATGCCGGTGCGAGTTGGACGCACAACAAGCACACTAAAAGGAGCCAGCACGAGCCTAATCAATACAGGAACCACAGGCCTCTATTCGCTTTGATAGGATTAACCTAAGAAGATAACGCTAATTGATTGCGATAGGACTCCAATCCTCTCAAACAGGACTGTTTGTCTGAACAGAGCTCTCTGGCTGAAATAAATGATCCATTGACGCTATCAAGGTCGTCCAATGAGGCCAAAAACGGTCAAAACAGCCTCACATCACATGCCGCTGTGCACAAAGTCACATGAAGGGAGGATCAGGTTAAACGCGACTAAACAAACCATCTGAGGGGGCTTTTACACTCGTTCCAATACATTCTGTACAATTTATTTTCATTGCCTCGCAAATTTCAACGAGCATAATCTCATTCTAAGCACGCCTTGCCAATTGAACTCATTATTCGCGCGTGATAACTGCGCGCGCCGGACGTTTTCATATTGTCGGACTCATAACTCGCAATTAAAGAGTCCAGACCTGGCACGAGCCCTGCGCGCGAGCGTTGTTGATGCGCGAGCTTCTCGTCCGAGAAAGCCCTTATTCATCATCACCAGCTGATGAAGAATGAGCCGTTAACCGAGCTAATTGCGGCAACCGAGATCCGCGTCGGAGTTTCGATTTTGGGCCCCCCGGTGTGACGAATGACATCGCGCCAACCGCGCGTGCGGCTCTTCATCATTCTTTACCGGCGCTCAACGCGGCGCGTGACGCTGGGAACAAACTGTTGCTTTTAATTTAGCTCACTCACTCTGCCGACATCCCCGAATAAGCGAGCTTCATAATGGATGTTCTCCAATGCCGTGGCGGTAGTTACATGCTACTTTCGAGGACTAATGAAAGACAATGTTTCTTTAATGTGGAGAGGAGAGTTTAGAGGTGGCCATGTTCTTCTCCGCCACTAGAGGGCAGTGTTTCCTTTAAGGAGGACTATGGCCCGGACCGGCTAAATTGGGGTTAGTGTGGAATAGGTGAACGTTTGCCACCGTTTTGAAGCACAGACAAGCACAGAGAACTGGAGAAAAAGCGGGTGAATTGTGGGATGGGGCTTCACCTGGGCCGATACAGAAGCCAGCGATGATTCCTACCACACAGCCGACGCTGATGTAGCGCATGAACTCCACTTGGCTCTGTGAAAGGGGAAGGATCGGGTCATGATTAAAGAACTGACTGGTTTTCGCACGCGCACACACACACACACACACACACACACACACACACACACACACACACACACACACACACACACACACACACACACACACACACACACACACACACACACACACACACACACACACACACACACACACACACACACACACACACACACACACACACGAACCACAAGAGCAGCACAAGCTTAACCCTTGTCCACCCACAATGAGACATTTGGTTTGTATGTGCTTGATTGAACTCAGACAAACCTAAATCTTTATGATTCCTGCGCAGCATGGCTACACATTTCAGGGCCCAACAGGGTAAACATGTAATGAAGCTGCTTTATTTCAGGGTTAAAGTGGGGCCTTTTGACCCCTTAGGACAGGGGGAGTTACAGAATATGAAGAGAGGACAAGGTTAACATTCTCCTCCGCCTTGTGTGGAGGTGTGATGTCACTAAATGTACGTTTACATGTAGCCAGGTATGTTGAGAAATGAATATTTCCCAACCTGCATAAATACGCCATCGAGCGCCATTATAACTACGCCAAGCTTACAGGCGTCGGTGTAGGAAGACGGAGAACGCTCTGCAAGCCAATCAGAATTCTCATTTCGGGGCATCAGCTGCCTAAAACTCAGTTTACCTCAGTTTACATGCAAACGTAAAACCAGAATCTCCACTTTGGCCAGAGTTTTTAGAAAGATTCGTTTTTAGAGGCTAATTCACTGTTTGCGTGTAAAAGACAGGTACAAACTAAGGGAAATGGCTCAGTTTAAAAAAAATCTCAGAAGCTCACCTGTAACAGCAGAGAGACGGTGATTCCAGCACAGCAGATGGACATGAAGCTGAACCCACCAATCATCAGGGGTCTCCTGCCCACTCGCTCGATGGTGAAACACTAGGGGGAGGGGCATGAGACCAAACACCTCAGCATGGGCCATGTCCACTGAACTGTTATTCAGGGGTCTCCAACCCTGGTCCTCAGGGGCTGCTGTCCTGAATGTTCTAGATGTTTCTCTGCTCCAGCACACCTGATTCTAATGAATGGGTCGTTATCAAGCTCTGTGGAAGCCTCATAGTGACTCATTCATTTGAATCAGGTGTGCTGGAGCAGGGAAACATCTAGAACCTTCAGGACAGCATCCCCTGAGGACCAAGATTGGACATGTCTTACATGATACATATTTACATATATAACAGTATACGGTTATAAAAAAATTCAATGAACATGTGCTTTTCTGATCGCTGATCGCCGTTATGCATACAGTTCAGACATGTTTAGGTTGCAGGAATCAACTGCACTTCAAATATATACGTGTGTGTGTGTGTGTGTGTGTAAATATGAACCCCTGAATGATTGTACGGTTCTGCTGTTCTGCTGTATGAACAGGATCTCAGATGGAACTCACCCCCACCAGTCCAGCGAGAACCTCAATAGCTCCAGTTCCCACCGTCGTATACTGGATCTGAGGTCCGGGAATCCCCGCGTTCTCAAAGATGGCGTTGGTGTAGAACCAGATCTGCAGCAGGGAAACGTAGTTCTTTAAGGACCGGGGGAGGGGCTTAAAGGGCGTGGGAACGTGGGCGCGGCCACAGTGAGCTGTGCTCAGGGTTAACCAAGGGGAAGTGGATCGATTTCCCCGTTGAACCGTTCATCAGCAAAGGTCATTTCGAACCCGTGCGCCCTCGATCGACGGTGATTCGTCATAATCACGATCATTATCGTCCGAAAACGTCATTTGCGCGTCCGACGCGCTTAATCAAAGTTCTGTTCCCACTTGACGACATCGTCGTCGTCCCTGAGAGAGATTCACTTCTCCTCATCCATCTCGCTTCGCTACATTAGCGGTGTCTGCTGGGAGAGGATCTGAAGACGTTTGAATCAGGTGGAAGTGTCAAGTGGCTGAGCGGTAAGGGTAGTGGCGTCAAACCCCGTGCCAACGCAGGGCCGAGAGGGTTAGTGAAACCAGCTGGTGCAGTGGCTTGGTTGGCACCCTCTTGGCCCTTGATGGCACGAGTTTGACACCTGTGGGTTAGGGAAATCGGGCTAGTGATCAGAAAATTGCTGGTTGGATTACCGGCCATGCTCAAACTGACGTTTCGTCCTTGGGTAAGGCACTTCACCCTACTTGTCTCTTGTTTTTGCACCACGGACCAGTTTAATGTCACACAATATTGTCATGGACCGGCCTTTAAGCTGTGGCGGATGAATACAACAAAGTAAAAAGATACAACCTGCGTAAAATATTTTCTAATGTATTCTATCGGTGTGGCTTGGTGGGTTGGGGACCTCTGTGCTAAAGGACTACATGTAAATGGAACCTGTGGATCCAGACAAACTCTACAGTGCTTCGTCTGTAGCTGACACCTGAGTGGAGTTCCACCAGTAGAACACAGACCTGGAGGGAGAGGTTCTCCGGTTGAAAGGGGGGGTCAGATGGCTCAACGGTTAAGGCGTTGGCCTCATGATCGGAAGGTTGTGAGATCGAGCCCCGGCTGTGGCTATGTGACGTTGTGTCCTTGGGCAAGGCACTTCACCCTACTTGCCTCAGGGAGAATGTCCCTGTACTTACTGTAAGTCGCTTTGGATAAAAGCGTCTGATAAATGAATAAATGTAAAGGAGGCAGAACGCGAGAGGAGTTCCTCTCGCTGGGTGTTCTGGTGGGTTCCATTCTTTGGAATATTTGCAACAACAGGGTTCATGCTGTGTTAACCAGTGTGTCACACCAACATGTGGCAGTATAAGGTCTCAGAACCAGCACTTAGTGGTGTATATATGGTGTGTGTGTGTAGTCCCCAACCCTGCTCCTCAAGGACCCTCTGTCCTGCCTGTTCTAGATGTTTCCCTGCTCCAACACACCTGAGGCCAATGAACAGTCGTTACCAGGTTTCTGCATAGCTAGATAACGAGCCATTCATTGGGAGACCATGCATGGGCGTGGTGTGTGTGTGTGTTCTGCTCAGTCGCACTGATTTTTCAGAAGTTTCCAACTGAGATTGTGATATATGGTGTGTGAGAGTGTATGTGTGTGTGTGTGTGTGTGTGTGAAGGAGGGAGTGTGTGTGGAGAGGGCGGGCCTATCGCACAGCTGTTAACATGTGGAGATGAATGTACACCAAGCAGTCCACACACACCCACACACTCACACACACTCACACACTCACACACACTCACACACTCACACACACACACACACACACACATAAAGCCTCACCGCGTCGATGCCAGACAGCTGCATGCCGATGTTGATGACCACGATGGTGATGAGTTGCCAGCGAACGCTGCGGTCCAGCAGCAGGCCCCACACTGACACCGTCTGGACGGACGACAGAGAGCGCTGCTCCTCCTGCATCTCCTTGATCTCCGCCTGGGTGTTACACCTGGCCCGGTACCACTTCAGGGCTGGGGGAGGGAGGAGAGGGAGGAGAGAGGGAGAGAGGAGGGAAGGGGAGGGAGAGGAGGGAAGGGGAGGGAGAGGGGGAGAGAGGAGGAGGGAGAGGGGAAGAGAGGAGGAGGGAGGGAGAGAGGAGGAGGGAGGGAGGAAGAGAGGAGAAGGGAGGGAGTGAGGAGAGGGAAGGAAGGAAGGAGAGGGAGAGAGAGAGGGGGAGAGGAAGGAGGAGGGGGGAGGACGTGAGAGGAAGAGGGGGAGGGAGGGAGAGAAAGGAGTGGGGAGGGAGGGAGGGAGGAAGAGAGAGGGAGGGAGAGAGAGGGAGGGATTGCTAGGCATTCATCTTTACCAGCACCATCATCGCCCTCATCATCACCATCCATTATACCATCATCTCCAAAAGCTGCTATGCCAGCCCTCTCACTGGGCGACTCAGAGGATCTTTCATGAAGGACCCTGACTTTCTTACAAGCCTAAGCCTCTGGTTCAGAGTCTTCTAAGACAACATGATTCATCAACGCTAACCCAGCAGCCAATCAGAGTTGGACGTCAGTCTCCCTGATGGACAAGGACAGAGTTCCCGGTCCCTTTCCTCATCCCCCTGCGTGTGATGCTGCGCCAATCATGGGCCCAAGCCCAGTGGCTGCCTAAACTGACTTTGTGCTACCTCAGACCCAAGCTGAGCGTTGAGTATTGATGTTTCAACGACTTCTTAACTCTCTCTAGAGATATGACTGTTTAGCCTGTGTTCTGCTCCTCACTTTCACCAACCGTCCCTGGAGGAGGGGATCCCTCACTGAATTGCTCCTTCCAAGGTTTCTTCCATTTTTTCTCCCTAGCGAGTTTTTCCTTGTCTTCCTCGAGGGTTTAGGCTGGTTGAGGGGGCAGTTCTATGGCCGTATGTGAAGCCCTCTGTGAAACTGCTTGTAAAAAGGGCCGTACAAATAAACGTTGATTTGATTTAGACGAGAGAGCTACCTCACGGCGTCTCACCTGTGATGGTGTCATGGATGTTGTTCTTCTCCATGAGCAGATATCGCGGGCTCTCAGGGAACCATGGCAACAGCATCAGCTGGACGGTTACGGGGACCACCAGTAAAGACAGAAGAAGAGGCCAGTGTTCTTCCTGGGAAGGGACAAAGGGCAAAAGGTCGAAAACAGCACAGGGTCAAAGCAAGGTCGGGGGGGGGGGGGTTCCACGCATGCTGGCCTGTCTCTAGCTTTCTTCTCCCATTTCGTAAGTCCCTCCATGTTGCTTTTGCCCATCCCATAATAAGTCCTGGCTAACCCTGACCCTTTCAGTCTGCGTTAGATCCAGCACAGCCTGGGCAGGGGAGAGGATCGGTGTGTGCTCATAATACGAGACTTTGTTTGGATTCCATGACTCCAGTAAGATCCAATCTTCAGACAGAATGGGTAGCGGATCTTATCGATTAGAATTGATAATATATCAAATATATATAATTATAGACTAGATCTGCCTGTCCATCTGCCTGTCCAATAATGCGACACCAACAAAACAGCCAGCCACAAATTAATCCATTGGTTAATAAACCCATCCAACAGCCCCCCTGCCACCCAGCCCCCCTGCCACCCAGCCCCCCTGCCACCCAGCCCTCCAGCCCCCCCCCCACTGTTCTCCATCCACACCTACCCTTCCCAGCACTTCATGCAGGCCCAGGACCTGAGCGATGAACACCCCGATGCAGATGAAGATGCTGGGCACGAGGCCCAGGAAGCCCCGCAGGTTCTTGGGGGCGATCTCCCCCAGGTACATGGGCACCACGCTCAGGGAGATACCTGCAGAGGGGCCCAGCCGGGGGGAACCAGAGGAGCCGTGGACACAGAGGAAGGCGTTAGACATGAGCCGGAGGGACGAACCAGTTTACCTGTTTTATGGGGCACTGTAAACATGTTACTGTATCAAAGGAGCCTGGTGGATTAAGGATGGAACTAGGATTAGGGTTGGTGTTAGAGCTAGGGTTAGGGTTAGAATCCTTGCTAGGGTTAGGGTTAGACATGGTATTAGAGCTAGGATTAGGGTTAGAACACAGGTATAGGGTTAGGGTTAGGGTAACACCTAAAGCCTGCTATATATGCAATGACCGGGCAATAACCATGTATTAACATGTAATAACTGTGTACTAGATGTAGTTATTAAAACAGAACTAATGCATACAGAGCTCTGCATGTAACAAAGGGTTAGGGTTAATCTTAGATTTTTAGTTAGGGTTAGGACTAGAGCAGGGATGGGCAATCCTAGTCCTCGAGGGCCGCTGTCCTGAAGGTTTTAGATGTTTCCCTGCTCTGGCACACCTGATTCAAATGAAGGGCTGTTATCAAGCTCTGTCCATTATATTTGCACTGTCCATTTTGCACATCTGTTACTGCACCACCTGCACATTTTGTTCACATTTTGTTCACTTTGCACATCTGTTCTTTTTGTTCAATGGCATCATTTGCACTACCTGTATATACATGCTACCCGGTAATTTCTGCTTGTCTAATTTGAATCTGTACATACCCTGATTGAATCTGTACATACCCTGTATATTCTGTCTATACTGTTCATAATATGTATATTCTGAGTATACCCATATTATTATATTCTGTTGTTAATAACTGTTTTGCACTTCTGGTTGGATGCTAACTGAATTTTGTTGCCCTGGACTTGTACCTGTGTAATGACAATAAAGTTGAATCTAATCTAATCTAATCAGGTGTGCTGGAGCAGGCAAACATCTAAAAACTTTAGGAAAGCGGCCCTCGAGGACCTGGATTGCCCATCCCTGGACTAGAGCTAGGGTTAGGGTCAGGACTAGAGCTAGGGTTGGGGTTAGGGTTGGAGCTAGGGCTAGGGTTAGAAAGAAGAAATTATCCCCTATTAGTCCCCTAATGGGGAAATTTCAGAGGCGCACACATTTATTCAGTGCATTGGCCGGGATTCGAACCCCCACCGGGATTGAAACCCAGGCTTTCTGCACATGGTAGGCAAGAATCCTACCACTGAACCACCAGTGCTGCCATCCTTAGGGATAGGACTAGAGCTAGGGTGAGTGTTAGGACTAGAGCTAGGGTTAGGACTAGGGCTAGGGTTAGGACTAGAGCTAGGGTTAGGACTAGAGCCAGGGCTAGGGTTAGAGCTAGGGTTAGGACTAGAGCTAGGGTGAGTGTTAGGACTAGAGCTAGGGTTAGGACTAGAGCTAGGGTTAGGACTAGAGCTAGGGTTAGGACTAGAGCCAGGGCTAGGGTTAGAGCTAGGGTTAGGACTAGAGCTAGGGTGAGTGTTAGGACTAGAGCTAGGGTTAGGACTAGGGCTAGGACTAGAGCTAGGGTTAGGACTAGAGCTAGAGCTAGGGTTAGGGCTAGGGTTAGAGCTAGGGTTAGGGTTAGTAGGGTTAGGGTTAGGGTTAGGGTTAGGGTTAGTACTAGAGCTATGGTTAGGGTTAGTACTAGAGCTATGGTTAGGGTTGGGGATAGGATGTCCTGTGGAGTACCTGAGTGTATCCCCGTGATGAAGCGTCCAATGATGACCATCTCTGGAGAACCACAGGCCTTACTGAAGAACATCAGAGCTGCGGCTAAAAACACCAGCGACGTGGTACGAACCAGAGTGCCTTTCCTGCACACACACACACACACACACACACACACACACACACACACACACACACACACACACACACACACACACACACACACACACACACACACACACACACACACACACACACACACACACACACACACACACACACACACACACACACACACACACACACACACACACACACACACACCGCTGTGTTAGGGCTTACATCTCACATACCATAATCCTTGTAAACTTCATGTGTACACACACACACACACACACTCTCTCGGTCCCCCAGCGTTACCTCCCGTATCTGGTGACCAGCATGCCCACCAGCAGTGAGCCCACCATCCCCCCAATGGCGAAGACCGACACGGTGAGAGAGTACATGAGGGTGATGGTCTCCTCGTCCAGGGCCGTGCCGTTGCGAGCGATCATGGTCTCGTTGTAGAAGGCCTTGATATACTGAGACACAGAGAGAGGCAGACAGGGGGCGCTGTGTCAGTCAGACAGGGGCCTCTACGTCAGTGAGACAGGGGCCTCTACGTCAGTGAGACAGGGGCCTCTATATCAGTGAGACAGGGTCCGCTCAGTCACTGATCCAGGGTAGAGAGTTTAGACGAGTGTGGTTAAGTCTATTCTTTTCAAAGTTGATTATGATGAGTAAGAACCTGTTATTGTAATGTTAGGACAACCTAGGAACCAGAAAGACCTCAAGCATTTGGGGGAAAGAAATAGCAACTGTGCCACTTAACTAACTTAACCAATCGCAGCAGAGCTTCATGACGTTGCAGCCAATCAGGGACAGCTGCCACGCACATGCCAGTCCTGGCAATTAGCGAGCGAGGGACCCTAAGTACATGAATTTGTCATGATGCGGTTGTATTTCACACAGGGGTCTTACCCTGAGGAGGTCATTTTAAGGCATGACTTCGAAGACGCTCTATCGTAGTCTAATAACTGGATGAAAAAAGGAGGCTTTCGCTAAAGATTTCATCCCCTTAACCCCTTTAGTCAGAAACACACCAAGTAAGTGGAGAAAACAAGTGATTTTTAGAAAATAATAATCATATCTCATTTAGCAGATGCTTTTATCCAAAGTGACTTACAGTAAGTACAGGGACATTCTCCCTGAGGCAAGTGGAGTGAAGGCGTGAGGGCGTCAGATAGCTCAACGGTTAAGGCGTTGGCCTCATGATTGGAAGGTTGTGAGATCGAGCCCCGGCTGTGGCTGTGTGACGTTGTGTCCTTGGGCAAGGCACTTCACCCTACTTGCCTCAGGGAGAATGTCCCTGTACTTGCTGTAAGTCGCTTTGGACTCCCCCCCACCCTTTTGGACCCCCCCCCCCACCCTTTTTCTCTCCCTCTCTTCTGCCCTTCCTCATCCTCTCCTTGATCCTCTCCTTCTGGTATTTTCAAGTCACGGGCCAACAATTCGATTTTTTGGAGGCTGGCTCCTCTCGCAACACACACCACTTCCCTGGTAATGCATTAACTTGCTGGACAACACGAATGTGTTGCTAACATGTAATCAATTATCTGGGGAGTCAGATGATTCAACGGTTAAGGCGTTGGCCTCGTGATCGGAAGGTTGTGAGATCGAGCCCCGCCTGTGGCTGTATGATGTTGTGTCCTTGGGCAAGGCACTTCACCCTACTTGCCTCAGGGAGAATGTCCCTGTACTTACTGCAAGTCGCTTTGGATAAAAGCGTCTGCTAAATGAATACACGTAAATGTAAATGTATCTCTGACTGTCTTCAGGGTTCTCCCATAGACTGTGCTTCCAGGCGCTCTCGTGACTCCCTCCGGCAGGGTCGAAGGTCACCGATAACAACCGGCTGATCCAGCCATGCATCAAAAGGGAGGGAAATACAGTGTGTTCTAGCTAAACCCATAGCTCGTTGCTATGGCCACTAATCCTCCCTTCTTCTGGGACTCAACGTTTAGCTTGACTTCATATTGAGTCTAAACTTATTAAGATCGAATAGCTGATTTATGGCTCTTTACGTTTTTGATTCAGGTCTAAGTAGAAGGTCTAAGTTTTCAAAAATCCTGAATGACTGGCTCAAGCAAGCTAACTGCATGGCACGCGCCACAGAAACTGGAACCATATGACGTGTTTTCAGAGCGATTCTGTGGAAAACTAGACAACTCTAAAGCCCCGGTCACTGTGATTGATCCCGGTCATTATTATCTAAATCAGTGGTCTTCAACCCTGGTCCTCAGGACCCACTGTCCTGCATGTTTTGGATGTTTCCCCCTTCCCACACACCTGATTCTAATGCATGATCGTTTACCAGGATTCTTCAGAGCTAGATAACGACCCATGCATTAGAATCAGGTGTGTTGGAGCAGGGAAACATCTAAAACATGCAGGACAGTGGGTCCTGAGGACCAGGGTTGAAGACCACTGATCTAAATCTCTAACCTTCGCAGAATAGCGCTTGGATAGCAGAAATCTAAGCAGGGCAGCAGTTCCACTGTGGTCCCACTAGAACCGTGTCTAAAGTGACCTGGTTCACATGTCCTGGTTCTAATGCACCATGCAGCCGACAAGACCCATGATGTGCTCGCCAGAGGACAGCTAGACCTGGATATGCTTCGTGGCGATGGGGGGAGGGGGGAGGACAAGCGTCATCTGGTAACCATGTCAGCTTGGCCGCGGTAAGACCTTCCCTATCTCTTGCAGGAACACCGGAAAATTATTCAGGCTGCATTCCCACGCGAGATCGGTCGGCCCTGTGTTTCCAGAACCCGACCGGCTAAAGTGTGTGTGTGTGGGTGAAGTGCGAGGCGTGTGTGGGTGAAGTGTGAGGTGTGTGGGTGAAGTGTGAGGTGTGTGAAGTGTGAGGTGTGTGAAGTGTGTGTGGGTGAAGTGTGAGGTGTGTGAAGTGTGAGATGTTTCAGGGTGGAATGTGAGGTGTGTGTGGGTGAAGTGTGAGGTGTGTGTGTGTGGGTGAAGTGTAAGATGTTTCAGGGTGGAATGTGAGGTGTGTGTGGGTGAAGTGTGTGTGGATGAAGTGTGAGGTGTGTGTGTGTGGGTGAAGTGTGAGGTGTGTGGAATGTGAGGTGTGTGTGGGTGGGTGAAGTGTGAGGTGTGTGTGGGTGAATTGTGAGGTGTGTGTGGGTGAAGTGTGAGGTGTTTGAGGGTGAAGTGTGAGGTGTTTGAGGGTGAAGTGTGAGATGTGTGTGTGGGTGAAGTGTGAGGTGTTTGAGAGTGGAGTGTGAGGTGTGTGTGTGGGTGAAGTGTGATGCGTGTGTGGGTGAAGTGTGAGGTGTTTGAGGGTGGAGTGTGAGGTGTGTGTGTGGGTGAAGTGTGATGCGTGTGTGGGTGAAGTGTGAGGTGTTTGAGGGTGGAGTGTGAGGTGTTTGAGGGTGGAGTGTGAGGTGTGTGTGTGGGTGAAGTGTGAGGTGTTTGAGGATGGAGTGTGAGGTGTGTGTGTGGGTGAAGTGTGAGGTGTTTGAGGGTGAAGTGTGAGGTGTGTGTGGGTGAAGTGTGAAGTCTGTGAGGGTGGAGTGTGAGGTGTGTGTGTGTGAAGTGTGAGGTGTTTGAGGGTGGAGTGTGAGGTGTGTGTGTGGGTGAAGTGTGAGGTGTTTGAGAGTGGAGTGTGAGGTGTGTGTGTGTGGGTGAAGTGTGAAGTGTGTGAGGGTGGAGTGTGAGGTGTGTGTGTGGGTGAAGTGTGAGGCGTGTGTGTGGGTGGAGTGTGAGGCTGTACCTCCGCCGGGGAGTTGACCACTGCCAGGTTGTAGCCGTACAGCATAGAGCTGCCAAACGAGGCCAGGAAGGCCGCAGCTAGCAGCGACCGGGTGAGATGCTGCTGAAGACAGAAGACAGGCAGGTCAGAGGAGCTTCAAAATGGCCGACGCTGTGGAGGACAGACTGTGGGAAGGTTTGAGACAATCCTTTAAATTCGTTGGATACCAGTGGCCTCGTTTTTTTACACGGACGTACTGAGAGACTGCTCTGGCATTTCAAGCAAAGGGCGTGAACGTTAACTTCTTCAAGTTCACACAATCCAGGACCTATGCTCGTCCTGGGCTTTTGAATAAGGGGTAAATGTTCACTTTTACTGGCTGAGACCAAAACAACAGTAAGTGGTCCACAAGGTTCAGTTATGACGTTGATGTCAGTGTAAGCAGGTTTCTGTGTTTGACATAAGAGCTTTATGTAGGACCCTGACCTAAATCTCCATGCTGTTACTGTGGCTGGTGAACTGTGGCTGGTTGAAAGGCTATGAAAGTAGTCCTTGAAAAACACCACAATGAAGCAAAAGTTCTAAAAAAAAATACCTTCTAAATAAAACCCGATTTCACAACAACATCGTGAGTACATTTCTGACATGAAAGAGTCAACTATTGACCTCTCCGTACCACTGTCGTACCAGATTACCATGTTTTGGGGATTAACGGTTTGTTTCCCTCGTAGGGCTGTTTGAGCGGACAGAAGCCAGGTACTCGCCGGTGTCACTTGACTGGCACCAGTCTACAGCAGCAGCACATGACTGGAGTGGAACATGACTGAGAAGTTTCTGGAAGCCGTCCAGATCTGAGCCGTGCGCCAGCGGTTACCATCGCTGAGGGAATCGGTCCAACTGGGTTATCTGGAGGGAGCTGAGCTATCGCTTGCTGCCAAACACACATCCACTTTGCTGAACTATTTCCTCCAATTCCACCCCCTCGTTAGACTTGATGACCAATATAGGTTTTTCGCTAGTGATGAGAAAAAAATGAGATTTACATTTAGCAGACGTTCTTATCCAGCGTGACTTACAGCAAGTACAGGGACATTCCCCCCTGAGGCAAGTAGGGTGAAGTGCCTTGCCCAAGGACACAACGGGGGTCAGATGGCTCGATGGTTAAGGCGTTGGCCTCATGATCGGAAGGTTGTGACTGTGACTGTGACGGCTGTGGCTATATGACGTTGTGTCCTTGGGCAAGGCACTTCATCCTACTTGTCTCAGGGAGAATGTCCCTGTACTTACTGTAAGTCGCTTTGGATAAAAGCGTCTGCTAAATGAATAAATGTAAATGTTGACACAGCTGGGGTTTGAACCTGCAACCTTCTCATTACTAGCCCGATTCCCTCACCGCTCAGCCACTTGACTACCAGATGTCACCCACAGCACCAGGTGGACAAGGTTGCGATCCTAACACTGTTCAACCAGTGCACAAACCCTCCAGTACTACCAGAGTAAGATTCATGCACTGTCAACAAGAAGACCACAGAGGACAAACATCCTGGAAGACGACAAAACATCTGTATTTTATAAATGAAGCTAAAAGTGCTTCATAGTACATAGTTTTGGATCATCTTTGTAGGTCACTGAGTAGCAAAACTGGCTCTGTAAATCATTCTAAAGTGTCAAGCTCTAAATCATTCTGAAGTGTCAATCTTAAACAAGCTTGACACAACAACAAAATTGATGTCTATGGCCAAACAACCTTTTCTTCAGCCAAAGAAACATAGATTAGCCTTGCAGCCATACTATCTTTAAGGCTTACTTTGTCCACACTCTGGGGCGTTTCAAATGTGACTTGTTCTGAACGAGGCCACCAGACAATGAGAGCACAGTGTCAGGCCATGGAGGAAAACTAATTCAGTTTAGAAATGTCCGGAACAAGACAGCTACATGGAAGAATAGCTTTACAGAGGACAATACAGCTCTGAAATATCAAACAGAGGTCGGTGCATTTCACCAGCCACCCTTAGTGGCTGACATTTGCAAGATGTTGATCGTAGTCGATGTTAACCACCCGCTGCTTCCCCTCAAAGCGAGCTGCAGTGTTGGAGCTTGCGTGGAGCTAAGTGGTGCGGTGCATTCCTTTCAGAATTGAAGGCACTGACTGAGCCATTAATGGAAGACACTTTAGACACCCTGAGTTGTACTAGAGCGGATCCGCACTGCCCTCACCCAAATATAGGCCTGTACTGCCCCCGGATAGTTAAGCAACCGGAAGCAGCTATGCATCAGAGTGATTGGCCATCTGAATCATCAGGAAACCACTACTGAGACAAGAAGTTGGTGGAGAACCCTCATTCCTCCAGGAGCGTTCCATTCTAGAAAAGGTTTCAAGGGTAGTCATCTGGACGCTGTTTTCAAAATCAAGATGTTTCGACTCCCATCCAGAAGTCACGCTCAATCAGAGACAGTGGTTCTATGAGCATACCTCTCCAGCGCACAGCTTATTAGCTATCATCCTAAGGAGATCTTGTTAGTTAACACTCTTGCAATGCTATTTAGATGGTAAATGTTTAGCTTGTGTACCGTGACAATCAAAGTAAGCTACCACATAGAATCAGGTGATACTGCTGAAAATCACAGTCAAAACGTGACCTGACAAGGATAAAGGTCTCGAGTTGGCCGTGACTTTTATGCGGCTGTTTTCATTCCCAATGTTTGTTTTAAAAGTTGGTGAAGTCACGACATTGAATCATGATTAAATGGCAAACTTACCCCACTAAATTTCCCATCGGAGGCTAACAAGACTTCTTCCGCCATCTAATTCCTGAACATATGTTCACCGATGTAGCGATGAGAGAGAGAGAGACAGAGACAGAAAGAGAGAGAGAGAGAAAGAGAGGAATTACAATCTACAAATGTCTTTTTCACCCCGGCATCTCTGTACATTAATTAGGAGGAGGAGGGGGGCGTAGCAGGGGGCGTGGCAGAGGGCGTGGCAGAGTGATGGGCGTCATTGAGAAGTCTGGATCTTCCAGCTACCAATATCCCCCCAGGGCCAGAAGTGTGAGGGGCCCTCCCCAGTAGCCGGGTCCCCCCCCCTCCCTCCCTCCCTCCCTCCCTCCCGAGGCTGAGGTCCCGCAGCGATCACATGACGGCGGGCAGCGTGATCCGGTCAGCCTCGCTCAGCCGGGCAGCCTTGCGGATTAAATCAACCTTGCTTCTGAAACGGTGTCGGGGTCTATTTAGCAGACACACACCGAGCCGGTGGAAGAGCTGTTTATGCATCAACTTCAGTGATCCAATAAAAAAAAAAAAAGCGCAAAGTTAGAAGGGGTGCAAAATCAAAAAAAATTGCAATTCTTCTTTAAATGAATACCAAACGTGTTACAGAAGAACAAATGCAGGTTACAAGTAATAAATGCATCCATAAGAAAAACTATGCTAAGAGTTTTGCTTGTTCTAATTCTTCTTGAATTACCCTAGATCCGCCACTGCACCAATATGGTTACGTCCCCGTTCAAAAACGCATTCTCTATGAAATAGTGACACAGCCATATGACATAACATATCTAAACAGAGCGTAATTAAGGGCTAAGTTCTTAAATACCTCACACCTCTACCCCACCAGAGTCACTTAGACCAGGTCACACTTCAGTGAAAGCCGCCGAAATGACGTCATCAGGTCAAAGGCCCATTTCATCGAGCTTGTGTTCATGCGAGCGCAGGCAACATAATGAACCTATTTATCTATAGTTGCCCTGCTGCTCGACATGGCTGTGAATTGGATTTGTTTCAGTCGAAGTCGTGATCATAAACAGGAATCTGTTCATCCGTGCAGCCAGACCATTGATGACCTGCTTATGAACGTCATTCTCAATGCGTTGCGTAAACGGAGGCCAGATAGTCGGTACTGTGGGACTAAAACTCTGAGGTCAAAGGATGCTCTAGAGAAGGGGTTCTCAACCCTGGTCCTCAGGGCCCACAGTCCTGCATTTTTTAGATGTTTCCCTGCTCCAACACACCTGATTCAAATGAATGAGTCGTTAGGAAGCTCAGCAGAAACCTGATAATGACAATTCATTTGAATCAGGTGTGTTGGAAGGGGGAAACATCGAAAACATGCAGGACAGTGGGCCCTGAGGACCAGGGTTGAGAACCACTTGTATAGAGCAGGGGTCACCAACCTTTCTGAAGCTGAGAGCTACTTCCTGGGTTCTGAGTCATACGAAGAGCTACCAGCTTGACACGCTCTTCTAAAAAAACACATTCGTTCACTTTGCCTTTAGTTACAGATCATTAATAAAGATTAAGGATACTCATCTATGGGAAGACACTGATCAAGTTCATGATTTCTCTCAATAATAATAATTATAAACATATTTTTTTTAAGATATTGTAATGTTTTTATTGATATACATGCAAGAGTGTATTTTTAACAGGCCTGTGGGTGACTCGTGGTCCTTGGGGGCCCCCTTCGAGGCCCATGCAGTGCAGAAGGAGTGGACCCAGATACAGGGGTCATATGGGTCTTGTTGAACCCTGACATAAGGACTTCAGACCTAACGCCAGACCCCCCCCCCCCCCGCCCCCCTTCACCTCCCTGAGACGCATCCACACACTAGCCACATTATTTATTATACAGTGAACCCTCGCTATATCACGGTTCACTTTTCACGGCTTCGCTACTTGCATCGTGCATTGTGTTCTGCGTTCTGATTGGCTAAACAGTCCCTCCAACACAAACCTGTGCATCAATAAAGTTGCGGTTTACAGGATGCAGTACTTTTATTTGTTAAACAAATGCTTGGGCCTGTAAAAATGAGTTGTTGAAACATCAATACTCAATGCTCAACTTGGGTCTGAGGTTCTACTAGAGAGGTTACTACTTCACAGATTTCGCTTATCACAGGTTCTTTTTGGAACGTAACCCCCGTGAAAAACGAGGGATCGCTGTATAACATTTTATTATATAAAACAACATTTACATGACAAATGATTCTGAGCTCCTCGCCAACAGTGACGTTATGTCAGTCCAACCCAAGTCACTGACCGTGATGTGGACGGTCATGATGACCACTGGGCGCCGTCACGCTGGCGTGCGGTCCGCATGACTCACGCGCTACCGAAGACACGGCTGTGTCACGGAATCATCCGGTACGTCTTCCTGGTTTCTCGGAGAGAGGCCCGTGTTCTTCATGTGACGGGAGAGAGTCTCGCGGTCTTCAGTGTATCACATCGCGCAGACACGCACCAGCACCCTGGCTGTCAGCCCCTGTTAGGAAACCCCGTTATCCTGTCCTTATCAAGGTCAGGTACTTCCCTTCTGGCTCGTGCTGATAGCGGGGGGGGGGGGGGTGGGGGATATCCAAGACCTTGTGATGGTCTCCATAACATTTCTCACTGCAGTGCTGTTTTACCTGGGAGCACTTTGAACCAATACAGAAGGAGAGAGAGAGAATGAGAGGCAGAGAGAGAGAGACAGAAATAGAGAGAGAGAATGAGAGGCAGTGAGAGAGAAAATGTGAGGCAGAGAGCGAGAGAGAGAGAATGTGAGGCAGAGAGTGAGAGAGAGAGAGAATGAATGAGAGGCAGAGAGAGAGAAAGAATGAGAGGCAGAGAGACAGAGAGAGCGAGAGATAGATAGAGAGAATGAGGCAGAGAGAGAGAGAGGCAGAGAGAGAGAGAATGAGGCAGAGAGAGAGAGAAGCAGAGAAAGAGAGAATGAGGCAGAGAGAGAGGCAGAGAGAGAGATTGAGGCAGAGAGAGAGAGAATGAGGCAGAGAGAGAGAGAATGAGGCAGAGAGAGAGAGAAGCAGAGAAAGAGAGAATGAGGCAGAGAGAGAGGCAGAGAGAGAGATTGAGGCAGAGAGAGAATGAGGCAGAGAGAGAGGCAGAGAGAGAGATTGAGGCAGAGAGAGAGAGGCAGAGAGAGAGAGAATGAGGCAGAGAGATAGAGAGAGGCAGAGAGAGAGACAGAGAGACAGAGAGACAGAGAGAGAGAGAGAGAGCGGCAGCCCTGGTCATGTGGTACACCCAGCTGCCTCACCAGGCTTTGGTCCACTGCCAAGCGACGTTCCAACGGCGGAGGTTGGAGGTTAAGGAGATGCTGGAACAGAGGACAGTGTGTGATCGCAGTGATGGGAAGGATGGGGGGGGGGGTGTGCGGTGCGAGAGAGGGAGGGAGATAGAGAGTGGGAGAGCGACGAGGGGGGGATAGTGAAAGAAAAACTGACACAGAAAGACAGAGGAGGGAGAGAGACAGAGAGGGAGCGAGGGAAAGACAGTGGGAGAGCAGAAGAGAGGGACAAAGATTTAGCGAGCGAGAGAGAAAGAGAGGGAGAAAGAGCGCGAGCGAGAGAGAAAGAAAGATTCATAAAGGAGTCGACATCAGCGTACTCTCAATCATGTGTCCCCCTTTTTTCTCCCCCCTCCCCCTCCCTCCCTCCCCCCTGCTGTTCTCTCCTTTACTGTACCCTCTCCTACAGTATCCCTGCCTGGCCTGGGCCAATGAGGCTCGACCGCCCCCTCCCCTCCTCACCACGGTCCTCCTCCCCTCCTCACCATGGTCCCCTTCCCCTCCTCACCATGGTCCCCCTCCCCTCCTCACCACGGCCCCCTCCCCTCCTCACCACGGCACCCCCCCCTCCTCTACCAAGGCCCCCTCCCTCCTCTACCAAGGCCCCCTCCCCTCCTCACCACGGCCCCTCCCCTCGTCACCACGGCCCCTCCCCTCGTCACCACGGCCCCCTCCCCTCCTCACCACGGCCCCTCCCCTCGTCACCACGGCCCCCTCCCCTCCTCACCACGGCCCCTCCCCTCGTCACCACGGCCCCCTCCCCTCCTCACTACTGCCCCCTCCCCTCCTCTACCAAGGCCCCCTCCCTCCTCTACCAAGGCCCCCTCCCTCCTCTACCAAGGCCCCCTCCCTCCTCTACCAAGGCCCCCTCCCCTCCTCACCACGGCCCCTCCCCCTCCTCACCACGGCCCCTCCCCTCCTCACCACGGCCCCTCCCCTCGTCACCACGGCCCCCTCCCCTCCTCACTACTGCCCCCTCCCCTCCTCACCACGGCCCCTCCCCTCCTCACCACGGCCCCTCCCCTCGTCACCACGGGCCCCTCCCCTCCTCACTACTGCCCCCTCCCCTCCTCACCACGGGCCCCCTCCCCTCCTCACTACTGCCCCCTCCCCTCCTCACCACGGCCCCTCCCCTCGTCACCACGGCCCCTCCCCTCGTCACCACGGCCCCCTCCCCTCCTCACTACTGCCCCCTCCCCTCCTCTACCAAGGCCCCCTCCCTCCTCTACCAAGGCCCCCTCCCTCCTCTACCAAGGCCCCCTCCCCTCCTCACCACGGCCCCTCCCCCTCCTCACCACGGCCCCTCCCCTCCTCACCACGGCCCCTCCCCTCGTCACCACGGCCCCCTCCCCTCCTCACTACTGCCCCCTCCCCTCCTCACCACGGCCCCTCCCCTCCTCACCACGGCCCCTCCCCTCGTCACCACGGGCCCCTCCCCTCCTCACTACTGCCCCCTCCCCTCCTCACCACGGGCCCCCTCCCCTCCTCACTACTGCCCCCTCCCCTCCTCACCACGGCCCCCTCCCCTCCTCACCACGGCCCCTCCCCTCCTCACCACGGCCCCTCCCCTCCTCACCACGGCCCCTCCCCTCGTCACCAAGGCCCCCTCCCCTCCTCACCACGGGCCCCTCCCCTCCTCTACCACGGGCCCCTCCCCTCCTCACCACGGCCCCCTCCCCTCCTCACCACGGCCCCCTCCCCTCCTCACCACGGCCCCCTCCCCTCCTCACCACGGGCCCCCTCCCCTCCTCACCACGGGCCCCCTCCCCTCCTCACCACGGCCCCCTCCCCTCCTCTACCAAGGCCCCCTCCCCTCCTCACCACGGCCCCCTCCCCTCCTCACCACGGCCCCCTCCCCTCCTCACCACGGCCCCCTCCCCTCCTCACCACGGCCCCCTCCCCTCCTCACCACGGGCCCCCTCCCCTCCTCACCACGGCCCCCTCCCCTCCTCACCACGGCCCCCTCCCCTCCTCTACCACGGCCCCCTCCCCTCCTCACCACGGCCCCCTCCCCTCCTCACCACGGCCCCCTCCCCTCCTCACCACGGGCCCCTCCCCTCCTCTACCAAGGCCCCCTCCCCTCCTCACCACGGGCCCCTCCCCTCCTCACCATGGTCCCCCTCCCCTCCTCACCACGGCCCCCTCCCCTCCTCACCACGGTCCCCCTCCCTCGTCACCACGGCCCCCTCCCCTCCTCACCACGGGCCCCTCCCCTCCTCACCACGGGCCCCTCCCCTCCTCTACCACGGGCCCCTCCCCTCCTCACCACGGGCCCCTCCCCTCCTCTACCACGGGCCCCTCCCCTCCTCATCATGGTCCCCCTCCCCTCCTCTACCACGGCCCCCTCCCCTCCTCACCACGGGCCCCTCCCCTCCTCTACCACGGGCCCCTCCCCTCCTCTACCACGGGCCCCTCCCCTCCTCATCATGGTCCCCCTCCCCTCCTCTACCACGGCCCCCTCCCCTCCTCACCACGGGCCCCTCCCCTCCTCTACCACGGGCCCCTCCCCTCCTCTACCACGGGCCCCTCCCCTCCTCACCACGGGCCCCTCCCCTCCTCTACCACGGGCCCCTCCCCTCCTCTACCACGGGCACGTTTTCCCAGCGCGGTGCTGCCAGCCAGCGGCCTCTCTTCGGCGAGGCGGGGCCCCCGGGGTCGAATGGTTCGTGTCATATGACTCCCATCATCACACGCTGTCTGTGGCAGCATGCTGCTTTCGGGTGAAAAATCAATTACCTCCCCCCCCCCCCCCCCCCCCCCCCCCCCACCTCAAACACAGGCCGGCTATTCATGAGAGGGATGGAGGCATGGGGGAGGAGGGGGGGGGGGGGGGGTGAGTTGTAGGAGGGGTGGTTGAAGGGGTGGGTGGGGAAGTGAGTCTCTTTTTTAATCATGGCACGCAAACACAAACAATGTATCTTTTTATCAATGCACAAAAAAACAATATGAAAGCCCCACAGTGGGCACAATGGATGTCCGGGGGGACCTGGGGGGGGGACCCTGGGGGGGACTCGGAACCCCTTAGCGAGTCAGGTGTTTTTCTGTCACCCACCAGTCCCTGAACTGGCCCATTTTGACTTGAAGGTGTTTGTCTAGTACAGTGGTGTCAAATCAACCAGGGCCAAGAGGGGGCAGGTTCTCAACCGAGCGCTAGCTGATTTCACTAACAAGTGTCTCTACTTGATGTGAAAACCTGCACCCTCTTGACCCTCGATGGCACCTGCTTTGACTTCCCTGGTCGAATACTTCTTCACCTCAAACCAAATGGTCCCCCATTCCGCCGGCGTGGGACAGAACTTGTGTTCGCGCTAGTCACATGTTGCGGGGGGGGGGGGGGGGGGGGGGCACAGCTAGCATGAAGAGGAATTCCGCCCCTAGCAGGGAACGCGCACTTTCAGCTACCGCAGATTAACCTTCTTCACGGAACGTTTCCAAGAATGTCTGAGCCGCCGGGGGCTTTCTAGAAACATCCAGAGAATTCCTTGGTTGGGAAACTGCACCCTGGTCTGCTGGTGGCTTACCGAGATTTACAGTTGAGTTGATGTGGCAGAAGATCAGACACCCCTTCAGGAGCAGCAAATCTGAGATGCGAGGTAGCTGGAGGTCGCTGGAGGTCGCTGGATTACGGTTCATAATCGTGGTAGTTGATAATTATCGCTGGTCGAAGCATGAGGTACTTCTGTTGCTGTACTTCATGTTCTGTGTGAAGCATTTCTCATCAGCGTATTAGACACCCAGCTGGCAACGAGCTCATGTTACTAAATCGCTTTTCGCGATTACCGATCGCGATTTCCGGTTCATATTTAAGATCGGACGGGTCTTCAGAAAGAGACACTTTGAAAGGACGACCACACTCGGTCGAAAAACTTGAAACTGGCGCGTTAAAGGGTTTAAAAACGTCTCCGAAACTTCAACTTTGTGGTTTCGAGTCAAAAAAAAACTAAAAACAAGATGGCGTCCGACCTTCTTCTCCCGTTTGGACCAGTAAAGCAGGCCCTACGACACGGCTCGTACGCGCAAGCAGTTCTGTAACCGCGCTGTGCTGGGATGAGATCGCTCTGACAGCGTAGCGAGGTGCAGAGAAGGAGCTAGTGAGCCGCCAAAACTCACCTCACCCCCCCCCCCCCCCCCCCCCCCCCCCCGATGAACATTAGGTCACCACAGGGGTGGACTGGGACCAAAAATTCAGCCCTGGCATTTTCTGTCAAGACCAGCACACTACATCAGGGGTCCCCAACCTTTTTATCACCGCGGACTGGGGGGTGGGGGGAGCTAGCCAGCGATTCCCAAAGACGTCAGTTTTTTACTGGTTTTCGAACTTGTGGGTTACATTTTTGACGCTCAATTGACCGACATTTAACCCAGAGCATCCGGTAATTTTTCGGAATAAAAGATTGTTATTAATTATCGTATTTATTCGCCGGCCTGCAGCCCGGTACCAACTGATCCGGGGCCAGGGGTTTGAGGACCGCTGATTTAGAGGACAAAACAATAAAACAAAAAAACCTAGCTGACCGGACCGGCCCACATTGGGTCAACGGCCCACCGGGAAGATGCCCGGTATGCCAGATGGCCAGTCCACCCCTGGGTCACCACGTAGCTCCCAGCTCACTGGAGTCCAGCTGATGGACTGGGAACTCTGCTGCTGAGGGACAAGCCAAGAACCAGGTGTATCCAAGACGTGCTGGTGTCACACCTCCGGTGTAAAACCTTCATTCCTCCAGGAGTGTTCCATCGTAGAAAAGGTTTCAGAGGGTAGTCATCTGGACACTGCTTTCAAAATCAAGACGTTTCGATTCCCATCGGGGAGTCATTCCTAATCAGAGAAAATGGTCTGAGCCTTCTGGGGAGGAGTCTACCTTTGAAGTTAATCTGTTGTATCAACCCTGGTTTCACTTGAAACCAACCTTCTTTATGACTAGACCTTCCTGTAATGACCTTCCGTCAGTCTTGTTGGTAGACCGCTTCCTCAGATTGAGAATGACACCCTGGATGGGAGTCGAAACGGTCTCGATTTGGAAAACAGCGTCCAGATGACTTCTGGAACCTTTCAAGATGGAGTCTTCTTCTCCTTGTTTTCGTTTTCTCGATGACAGACTCCTTCAACGCTTCTAATCCTGAGCTGAGCCCCGGGTCACCTTTAAACATGATCCCTGCTGGGACACCCTGGGAAACAGACAGCAGGTGTGTGTGTGTGTGTGTGTGTGTGTGTGTGTGTGGGATCGCACACATGCTTTGATGCCTGAGAAGAATCAATTGCATTTGGATGTGTGTGTGTGTGTGTGTGTGTGTGTTTGTGTGTGTGTGGATGAGTGTGTGGGATTGCACACATGCTTTTATGCCTGAGAAGAATCAATTGCATTTGGATGTGTGTGTGTGTGTGTGTTTGTGTGTGTGTGGATGAGTGTGTGTGATCACACACATGCTTTGACGCCTGAGAAGAATCAATTGCATTTGGATGTGTGTGTTTGTGTGTGTGTGGATGAGTATGTAACAGTTTTTCTTTGTATGTGTTTTTTACTATAGTAAGTAGGCGTTCACCTACTTGAGATCCCTGATATTTCAAAGATCTGATCATTGAAAAATGCAATCAGAAAAAAGGGGGTAAAAAAGAAGTGCTTTTTCACAGCTGTTGAGCTGTAGTTGTAGAAATAGAGGCTAGTGGAGGTTTTCATGCTGTGTGCAAGCATTCGTACTGTAGACGAGAAAGATATGTCATTTTGCTATTGGATAAACACGTATGTAAACAAATGTAAGCATTACAGAAGCATGTTAATTGGTTGAATATTCGGGGGGGATGATTATGCTCGTGGTATGGTCCACAGGAGTCTGATGGGGTGTTAATTGTGTTTCGTGAAATGTGAGTACAGTTTGGACAAATGGTTGTCAATAAAAAACGGTCTCCCTCTTCCAGTCAGAATCCTCAGCATGTCCCGATGATGAATCATGCTTTTATAAAGACTACATTGGATCCTTTAATAAGACCCTCCCCTTCTACGACAAATCTCTCTCCCCTCCCTCCTTCCTCTACTCCCTCCCTCCCCTCCCTCCATCCTCTCCCTCTTCTCCCCCCCAGCTCCCTCCGTCCCTCCTCTCTCTCTCCCCTCCTTCCGTCCTTCCTCTCCTCACCCTCCCCCATCCCTCCCTCCTCTCCATCCCTCTCTACGCTCTTCTACTTCCTCTCCTTGTTCTCTCCCTCCCTCTCCGCTCCTCCCCCCTCTCCTCTACTCGCACCCTCCCTCCCTCCCTCCCTCGTCTCACCCTTTTCCTCCCTCCCTCGTCTCACCCTTTTCCTCCTTTCTTCCCTCCCTCCCTCCCTCCCTCCCTCCCTCCATCCTCTCCCCCCTTCCCTCCTCCGCTCATCCCCTCCCTCCCTCTCTTCCCTCCCTCCCTCCCTCTCTCCATCCTCTCCCCCTTCTCCCCCTTTCCCTCCTCCTCTCATCCCCTCCCTTCCTCCTCCCCTCCTCCCCTCATCCCCTCCCTCCCTCCATCCTCTCCCCCCTTCCCTCCTCCTCTCATCCCCTCCCTCCCTCATCCCCTCCTCCTCTCATCCCCTCCCTCCCTCCCTCCATCCTCTCCCCCCTTCCTCCCCCTCTCATCCCCTCCCTCCCTCATCCCCTCCTCCTCTCATCCCCTCCCTCCCTCCATCCTCTCCCCCCTTCCCTCCCTCCCTCCCTCCCTCCATCCTCTTCCCCTTCTCCCCCCTCCCCTCCTCCCCTCCTCCCCTCCTCCCCTCTCTCCTGTGCAGTATTTAAATTCCTCATTTACTCTGTCGCAGGCAGGAGACCCAGTGTCCCCCATTGTTTCATCTGAACAGACTGGGGGCCCTGATCGTGTTAAGTGCGTCTGTGATGGATGGGCCCTGATGAAATCTAATATCTGCACCCCATGCAATCGTTTAAGAGAAACATGATTAGAAACAAAAGCTCCAAAACTGACTGATAAGAGCCGGAAAGTCACTGAGGATTACGTGCGCGCGTGTGTCATTAGGTACGTGTGTGTGCGTGTGCGTGTGTGCGTGTCTGTGAACTTTCTTCTCACTGTTCTTTCGAGCCAATCATTTAGCTCTCCAGTTGGTGGCTGTGGAAGAGTTTCCCAACAGGGAATGGTGATATTGAGCGCTGAACGATGACAGCACTTTGACAAATCATCTGCCTGCTGGACGACGGACGGACGGACGGGGGGGGGGGGGTGGCGACGAGGGAGACCGAGGGGCGCGTCCGAATTGACACGCGCGCGTGTGTGTGTGTGTGTGTTCGTAGTTCGCGTCGCGCGCAGCGCGTGTTCAAGGTCCTCTCCGGGACGTGTCACTCTTTTATGAACCCGACCAGAGTGACACCGAATACCCAATAGAATTTGGCGGGGCCGGATGACGCTGTGGGAGTGGATGAGGCGAGCGTGAGGGGGGGGGGGGGGGGGGTCACTCCCTGTTTGAGTTACAGTACAGAGCAATTGGTACAAGAACAAATCGATTCAAACACCGTTTTTTATCCTAATGCAATAGTCACTTTGAATGCTGCCCAAAAATAATGTGCACAGTGTATTTGTGGAGGTATGTCTATATGTTGTTTTATTCTTCTTTCAGCATATTTAGTATTTATTGCGTGTTTTTAGTATATGTTTAATTTTATTTATTTTAGTACATTTCAATGTCTCAGGTATATGTATTCTAGTTATTTTTACGCTTATTAGTTATTTTAGCACTAAGTTTCTACTTTTTGCACTGACTAGAAGCACTTTTAATTTCGGTTTACCTTGTGACAATGACAAATAAAGATCTATCTATCTAACCGTCCGGTCACGCCGATCACTTGGATGAGCTGTTCCTGGTTGAGGGTTGGAACGATGAGATTTCACTGCCCCCTTGTGGGACGCGTGAGGTACTGCAGCGACGAGCCTCTGCGGATGGCAGCCGAAGGCAGAGACACACGCAGGCGCACCCGCTCCCACGAACCCTCTATATGTCTCCATCCGGCATGGCGCTGCCTCTCTCTTTCCCAAATACACTCCACACACACACACACACGCCCTAACACCCGGAAGTTCAAACATCCATTGTGTATTGTTGCGCGTCGTCTTTCTTCTATCTTACCTCACGTGGACGCACTCCAGCGCTAAATTAACACTTGATTATAGAACGCTGCGTCTAACCTCCCCCCCTCCCCCCCCCCCCCCCACACACACACACACACCACCCCCCCCCCTCCTCCTCGGATCCCATTGGCTGCCGTCGGCCGCCGGGCCCTGCCCACCTGCTCCACAGCGCTCCCCTTAATGCGACTGGCCGAGGATGATGGATCACCCACTGTCACTTCCCCCTTCTCCTCCAATCAACAACCAGCCCTGCGGAAATTGATTGTTCTAATTTGCTCTCATTATTATTATGATATTAAGCACAATATACAGACACGACTCACTGTCAGATCCGGGCGCCGTCGCCATTAGTTACGGAGAGGCTGGAGAGTCCGTCTCCGTGGGGGGGGGGGGGGCTTTGTTTCGCTCGCTCGGAGACAGGAAGAGAGCGGGGGCTCGCGTGGAACGGAAGCTCCCCCCCCCCGCCCCCCCCGCCTCCCCCGCCCTCCCCGCCCCTCCCCGTAATAAGATTTGCGATGAGCCTCCTCGCTGCGGTGATGTAGCATCTCATCACCTCCAAGTCGGCCCCGCTCGGAAGAGGGAGGAGCGGAGGGAGGAGCGGAGGCGGTTTCCCCCGCGGCGCCGGACGCGAGGCGCTCGCGCTCGTTCCAACGCTCGTCTCGACGGGATCTTTGCACGCGGGCCCCGCGGCGCCGATTGGGAATTTTCGAATAACGAGGCTCGCGTTAATCGTAGCCAAGGCAACAGACGACAGACAAGAATACTGGGGGGGGGGGGGGGGGGGCAGCCAAGATGGGCCTCAACGATGGCCTCGTCTCCCCTTGTCTTCTTGTCGATCGCGGGTGAAAGCGCAAACGCGAGGAAGCGACTTTGTAATTGTGATTTCATCAGAAATGTCAGTTCTTTCACCTTGTAAACCCCCTCCCCCACCCCCCACCCCCCCCCCCCCCTCCCCACCACCCCCCTTAATCCAGCGGCACGCACACACATGCAAACACACACACACACACACACCTCCCAGTGTTGTAATCACCGGGCTGGTTGATGTTGCTATAAATGGGACCACAACTCTAAAAAGCCGAGGCGCGAAAGAGAGAAAAAAAAAACCGGAAGGAATTTCTGCTGATACAGATCTACCGAACCCCTCCAGCTGTATAAAGCTATTGCTATGGTCTGTGTATCCCCACTCAAGCTATTACCAGCCAGAGCATATTGGCTAGCGGTTACATTAACAGGGGGTGTCTAACAAACCGCTTATGCTCCTATAATTGGATTACAAGAGCGCCGCTTTCCCATTGGTGAGATTAGGAGGTGCTGGGCATGGAGCCCACTCCCCCCAGCCCCGATCGGACGTTTTGATTCGCCGCCCTCCCTAATGACCCGCGGATGCCAGATGTTTGATTGGCGGAGTGCAGGATTGGTGTGGCTGACCGTTGGTCCATGATAATGTCACATCCAACCTTGCCAAATAGGGAGTCAGGTGGCTTAGTGGTTACGGCTCACGATCGGAAGGTTGTGAGTTCGATTCCCGGACTCGTGGCTGCATGACGTTGTGTCCTTGGGCAAGGCACTTCACCCTACAAGCCTCATAAGAGCGCCTGATAAATGACTCCGTTTAAAATACACTGTCTGGGTTTTAAAGGTTCTTATATGGTACGGAAGTGATTAATGATGGTATGTTCATCTAATGGCCCCAAAGAAAAGCCTTAATTAAAGAACTCGTTCAAGCTTGTCATCGTCTTAATAAAGTTTGAGTAACGTCCTCCTTGATTAAAATGACCGCCTCAATAAAGTTGTGGTTTCGTATATTTCTCACAACTTAGCTTCATTTTCTTTGTCCGTCCGTCGCCATGGTACGGTACTTCCTGTTTGTTGCCGTGGGCTCTTGGTAACGGACTGTCCGCTCCCCTGACGACCCACGAAGCCGCAACCAATCAGGCCAGCTGGCTCGCAGCAGCATGCAGCTTTCGCGACTTCAGAAGTGTGTGAAGAAAGTGTGTGAGCTACCTACTGACCCCGCCCCCTGCCGTGACCCCCGACCTCTGACCCCCATCACCGAATGTCCAGTGTGAGCGTTTGTTTTCTCTCCAGCAGGCCTTCCCCTGTGTGTGTGTGAGTGTGTGTAGCCCCCCTGTGTGTGTGTGTGTGTGTGTGTGTGTGTGTGTGTGTGAGTGTATGTAGCCCCCCTGTGTGTGTGTGTGTGTGTGTGTGTGTGTGGAGCCCCCTAACGGTGTGTGTGTGTGTGTGTGTGTGTGTGTGTGTAAAGCCACTGTGTGTGTGTGTGTGTGTGTGTGTGTGAAGCCCCCTGTGTGTGTGTGTGTGTGTGTGTGTGGAGCCCCCCGTGTGTGTGTGTTTGAAGCCCCTGTGTGTGTGTGTGTGTGTATGGAGACCCCCCGTGTGTGAGTGTGTGTGTATGTGTGTAGCCCCCCTGTGTGTGAGTCCTGGCCCAGGCTAGAGAGAAGCTGGCAGCTGCTGGACCCCCCAGACTGGATCCCCCTCTCCATCATGAGGGAGACACCTTCTCTGTCCTGAACATAAGGAACCAAAAGCAGTGCTCCCACTGTCACACACACACCACTGCAGACACACACACACACCACTGCAGACACACACACACACCACTGCAGACACACACACACCACTGCAGACACACACACATAGACACACACACACACACCACTGCAGACACACACATAGACACACACACACCACTACAGACACACACATAGTTACACACACACCACTGCAGACACACAGACACACACACACACACATACCACTGCAGACACACACATAGACACACACACACACACACCACTACAGACACACACATAGACACACACACACACACACCACTACAGACACACACATACACACACACACCAGACATACACACATGCACCGACACACACACAGACAGACACACGTGCACACGAACACACACACACACGTCACACACACTCCTCCCGTCCGTCTTCATGTACTTGTGGCCCCTCCCCGCAGGTCACCTGACCCACACCGCCCCTGCCTCCTTCAGCAGGGCAGCCTTCATGCAGCCAGATGGGAGCAGAAAGCCCTGAATGACCCCCCCCCCCCCCAGAACAGCAGGATGCGTTAATGTGTAACACCGGTGCAGCATCTGAAACTTCGTCATCCAGCCACACAATGGAGAGTCGGTGGGCGGGGAGGGGGGGGGGGGGGCGGGGGGGGGGGGGGGGTGGCTAGCCAGGCTAGCGGCTGTGGGTGTGGAGGAATGGAGTGGGTTGGGGGTTATTCTTGGAGGAGTTCATAAACCCCCCCCCCCCACCCCCTCTAAAACACCGCTTGATTCATCACTGTCTCATTTGGGGGGCGGGGGGGGGGGGGGGGAGGGAGGGAGGGGGGGGGGGTGGGGGTTGGTGGGAGGAGGGGGGGAGACGCGTGGACAAGAGCGTTGGGTGGCGAGGGGGTGGAGTGGCCGCGGCGGTGCGCGTGGCGCCTCTGGGTTTGGGACCGAGCAGGGGGGAGGGTGTGTGTGGGGGGGGGGGGAGGGGGGTGGGGGCGACGGCACGCCGGGCTGGTGACCGCTGGCTTTTTTAAACGCCTGCTAATCGCGCGGGCTGAAATGGCACGGCGCACAGGGCGTTGCGTTCGCGTTCCGTCTCGTTTTTTTGTTTGTTCCCTCGTCTTTTTTTTTCAGCACCCGAAACGGGGACCGGCCTCGTCGAACTGAGCGGAGGGGGGCCGACGGGGATCGACGTGTTGCACCGGGTGAAAACCGCAGACGAGCCTCGTCCGAGGGAAACGCTCGTTCGACGCGCCGCCCTCCCGCCGCCGCCTAGCTTCAGGCTCTCCGCCTACGGAGGCAGCGAAGGCATCGAACGCGCGCGTGAAAGTCTTCTGACGCCACCTCGACACGCCCGCACCTCCGACCCAGCTGTGGAAGAAATCGGGTTTCCTGTGTCCTTATATTAATCACTACTGAACACACCTCCTCTGAAGACTGTTGTAACGTCATCACCGCCTGACTGTCCTCTCGCCTTCAGACGGGAAAGAGACATGATTTAGACCTAAGCCTTTGTACTGTCTTCATTTTGTGGTCAGAGGTCTGGTCATTCCTCTCCCAATCTGCAGGTTGTTAAATACTTATTCAATCCAGAACTCAACTGAACTGTCACTCCGTTTACGAAGAGACGGACAAAACACTTTCTTCAACGCAGCCAATCAGGACGCGAGCGTATACCCCGGCTCCGCCTTCGTTGCCAGTCAGCCTAGCGATCGCTTTCCAAAAAGATGAGGGCAATTGTCTATGCAAATGAGCTTCCGTCATTGTCCCTGGCTGGTTAATGGGAGGCTGGCTTCTTTGACAAACCCCTGGGTGATGGATGGGCTTGTGACAGCGTCAATGTGCGCTAGTACTTCCCCAGATTGACATCATCATTAAGGAGCCAGACCCAGAGCCTGGATGGCTGTGGATTTATTCCCCTCTCTTGTAAAACGCACACACTCGCTCACACACGTTCACACACACACACACACACACGTACACGGGCGTGCGTGTGTGCGCACACACGTTCAGAAGCCTGAAAGGAAGGTGCACACACTCTCACACGCACACACATGCACACACGCACCCACCCACACGCACACACACACACACACACACACACACACACACATACTCTCACACGCACAGTGGTTTTTTTTTTGTTTGTTTTTTTTTACCTCAGACACGCATATGTTGTCTCCCTGATGTACACGTCCACACACACACACACACAAACAGACACACATACAGACACACACAGACACAGTCACACACAGACACGCACGCACACACACAGACACACACACACAGACACACACAGTCACACACAGACACACACACACAGACACACACACACACAGACACACAGTCACACACAGACACACACACACACACAGACACACAGACACACACACAGAGACACACACAGACACACACACACAGACACACACAGACAGACACACACAGACACACAGTCACACACACACAGACACACACACAGACACACACACACAGACACACACAGTCACACACAGACACACACACACAGACACACACACACAGACACACACAGTCACACACAGACACACACACACAGACACACAGACACACACACACAGACACACACACACAGACACACAGTCACACACAGACACACTTCCCTGATCTTTTAACAGCTGAGCTTTCTGTTGTTCAGTCTCAGAGGCAGACATGGCAGGCGGGCAGAGCTTGTCCCTGATTGGCTGTCTGCGTCCGTCACGCTGAAGTTAATTGGTCGTAGGCTTTAAGCAAATTTCCAGCAGCAGCGTCAGTGACGGCGCGGGGCGCTGGCGGGGGGCGAGACTCCTGTCAGATGGCCGCCGCCCACTGACCCACCCAGGGGGAGCGGGCGACTCCCAGGATGCTCGGCGTGTCGGACTCCATCCGGCCTGACCGTCTGAACCCCCCCCTCTTCACCCCCCCCTTCCTCCTGCTGAAGCTCTGATTGGCCGGTTGGGCCGTTTGAACCCAACAGAGAACAGTATCGTTTTTTTCGATATATTTTTTTTTTTACCTCAGCGGAGTTTTATTCATATTCCTTTATGAGCGTATCAGACCAGAGGCTGGAGTTTTACTGTCTTCAGCGGGCTAAGTCCATTTCCGAAGTTCATTTGAAAATGGAAAAATCGTTAGCCAGCGCTATTGCTTCAGCCTGGAGCCAGAGGAGAGGAAGAGGCAGGAGAGAGAGGGCGGAGTGCTGGCAGGGCAGAAAGACGGAGGAAGACGGAGGAAGAGAGAGAAGAAGAAAGGGAGGGGGGGGGGGGGGCGAAAAAAAAAAACGCGGAGACAGGAACACGGGAGAGAACGAAGGCGGCTGAGCAAAATAAAGCGTTCAATATTTATGACGGAAATTAAAACCAGATAAAGATGTCACATATTAAACCTCTCCTTCCTTCCTTTCCCCCGCCCCCCCCCCACCTCCTCCCCTCTCGTCCTCCCCCCCCCTGCCACCCCCCCCTCCCCCCCCCCCCCTCACCCCTCCCAGCCCTCATAGTCACAACTCTTCTCTCTCAATGCAAGCTAAAGCGAGAGCATTATTCCTGCCCCAGCCCAATGTCTTCATAGACAGTAATGAATGCAATGCAGTGACCCAGAAAATGGAGTTTAGAGAAGGAGGGGGGGGGGGGGGGGGGGAGGCAATCTTGCGTTTGTGGCGCAGCATTATCACTTTAGCCCCCTGCACCCACCCCCGACAACCCTCAGTGTGTGTGTGTGTGTGTGTGTGTGTTGTTGGAGTATGTATGTGTAAGAAAGACAGAGGAGGAGAGTGTCTGTGTGTTAGTGGGCGGAAAAGAGAGAGAGAGCAAGAGGGAGCATGTGCGTGTGTGAGCGTGTGAGCGTGTGTGTGCAGATCAGCAGGCAGACTGAAGTCTCCATCAGGACAGAATGGGCGCTGGTGACAGGCAGGCCCATTGTGAGGTTAATTAAACACCTCAGCTTTTACACCCCGTCCCTGTCGTTAACCCAAACACTGCATCATCACTCATCCACACACACTCACACACACGCGCGCGCGCACACACACCACCAGGTCACCACACATCACGCGCTGCCGACACACTTCAGCTGGGCCCGGGAGGAAGCGGAGAAAGAGAGAGAAAGGGCCAGCAGGGGATGGAGAAGAGGGGGGGGGGGGGGGAGAGGGGGGAGGAAGAAAGGGTGGAGGTGGGGGGGGGGGTCTCGGTGGTCGAGGCCCCCCTCCTCTGGTCAAAGCTTTGCCAGATTCTTAGCTGGGTTCAACGTACGCTGTCAAACTTCTGTGAAGACCAAGCAGGGCGACGAAGTGCGGAATCTTCATCTCGCCTGGCTGCCGTTTTCGTTTCACCTGATGCGTTGAGTTTAACAGTGTACAGTGTGACTCTATTTGTTGATCTTTTTTTTTACTAATATTGTGTTGTCTTTTACTGTGTACAGTGAACCCTCGTTTTTCACGGAAGTTTACGTTCCAAAAAGAACCTGTGATAAGCGAAATCCGTGAAGTAGAAACCTTTATTATTTTTTTAAATACTCCACCAAAGAACAAACCCTTTTTACAGGCCCAAGCATTTGTTTAACAAATACAAGTACTGTATACTGTAAACCACAACTTTATTGATGCACAGGTTTGTATTGGAGAGACTGTTTAGCCAATCAGAATGCAGAACACAATGCACGAGGCAAATCTGTGAAGTAGCAAAACCATAAAAAGTGAACTGTGATATAGCGAGGGTTCACTGTATAGTGTCTATTTGTTGCGTTTTTACTACAGTAATATTGCTATGTACTGCACTCTGTGGTCAACTAGGTTGATTTAAAGTACAATAGAAATAAAGTAAATGGATTGGATTGGATAAATGAAGAATACATGAACTCAACGCCGCCCCAAAATTCAGACAGAAAGACGCTCCCCGATCGTGGGAAGGTGTTGGGCTGTCCTTCCTCAACCAGGCGCTCATGGGAAATGGAGTTCAATAGAGAGGATGTGTTGCTAATAATCAGTCGATGGGTCGTTGATGAGTTGCTGGTTCTTCTGGAACGTGCTTTAGGAGTTGTGTGGGTTTGTGGGGTTCGTGTGGTCGCTGCTGCGGAGATAAGGAGCTTGTTCATGGGGGTCGGCTCTGGAGAAATGGCCGAGGCTGTGCAGTAGAAGCACGCACCACTAGATAGCAGCAGGTTGCACCAAGACCCTGGCTCACGTTAAGCTGCACCAGACAGGCCAGGAAACTGCCGGAGACGCTTCAGATAGAAGAGCAGAATCCCCGGGAACTGAAGGAACCAGAGCCTGGGTGTGTTGTGGAAGTTTGATTGACTGAACCAGTCCAACAACAGTCAAAACAAATCATTTATTCGTACGGCCCTTTTTACAAGCAATGTCACAGAGGGCTTCACATACGCCCACAGAACTGCCCCCTCAACCAACCTAAACCCTCAAGGAAGACAAGGAAAAACTCCCAGGAAAACTCACTAGAGAGGTTTTTTTGGGAAGAAACCTTGGAAGGAGCAATTCAGTGAGGTCGGTGATGGTGTTGGTGATGGTTGGCGAAACACAGGCTAAACAGTCAAATCTCTAGAGAGAGTTAGCAAGCAGGTTTTTCCCAAAGTTTTTCCCCTACCGTCTGCGAGCGTATCAGCGCGCGCGCGTGTGTGGGTGTGTGTGGGTGTGTGTGTGTGTGTGTGTGGCGCAGGTTCCATCAGACACGGAGCCTGTCTGTCGGTAATGCACTCTCTCCATTACCCATCAGCCCATTTGGCCCTCAGCTCTCAGGCTGTTGCAACAGCTTGACTGTTGCTCCGCTCACGCTTCAGGGGAAGGCTGCGACTCCGAGGCACGGCGCCAACGCGGGGAACACCGTTCAGACAACTTCTCCCCCTCTCCCTCTCTCTCTCTCTCTCTCCCTCCCTCTCGTTATCCCTTCTTCTCGTTCGTCTCGTTGACCCCCTCGCTACCCGCTCCTCTCCCTCTTCCGAGAGGCAGGACGAGCGACCGAGGGCCTCCTTCGCTCGGAGCTTTTTTCCGACGAGCGTCGAAGTTCCTCCTCGCGCCATATGTTTGCCGGCAAGACTGATGAGCGCGTCTCTCGGAAGGAGCCGTTTCCATTTCTCCTCCCTTCATTCGTCGCTCGTCTCTCTCTCTCTCTCTTTTTTTATTTTCTTTTTTTTCCTCCTTCCGTCCTCGTCTCAGTTTATGCTCGCTTTTTTTTTTGTTTGTTTCCGTTCTTTTTCTCCCACGAGCATTTCTCATAAAAGTGATTTATCAAAAACACTTAATGCCCGACCGCTGATGTTTCGTAGCGAAGGATACAGCGGGAGCGATGGTCGGAAGGGGGGGGGGGGGGGATTTTTACGGTTTGACAAAAAAAAATAAAAAATGGCGGCCCTTGAATCACTCCGGGGCACGACGTGTTGTTAACTCAGGGGAAAAAGGACGCGACAGAGACGGACGCTCTCTCCTCCCCGTCTCTCTCCGGCACAGGGAAATGTTTTCGGAGGGAAATGTCAGGAGGGGATAGAGGTCATTGCCTTCCAAAGGGATAAGCACTCGTTCTCTCCCCGCCTCCCCGCCGAGTTATCATTTACTGGCCGATCGGACGAGTCGTTCTCCTGCCTTCCAAACGTATTTGTATTTATAAATATGTTTGCTTCTTTTATTTATTTTCTCCGAGGCCACTGCGCCGGGGAAAATGACACCAGCGCGTTGTAACATTTGGGAGAGGGGGAAAGAGAGCCTCGGGGATGCAATTTGTGCTCCTTCTCCGTGGAGGAAGGGGGTTGAGGTGCCCCGAGGCGACCATTTCGTTCCCCCGCAGTGACATTTTTAACAGGGCTGTCTGCAGGACACCGGGATGCAGAGCCCCAGCCGGGCGCCCCGTCATGGCCGACGGCCCGTGTGCAGTGCACCATGGACGGGGCTGGGATGCTTCTTCCACCCCCTCAGCCGGGCTCGGTATGCAGGGCCAGGCTTGGACCCTGAAAGGCTCCGTACCCTGTCTGAATCGCCAAGGTGACGATGACTTTGCGTGTGCCTTCGTACGGGGAGTGCACAGGCGGTGCTTCCAGTTGTGTCTGCGTGCCTGTGTGTGTGAGTTTGTGTGTGTGTGTGAGTGTGTGTGTGTGTGTGTGTGTGTGTGTGTGTGTGTGTGTGTGTGTAACTGAGCCACAGAGGGCCGTACCCTTGTCTCTGTAATAAGGTGACGCGTGATCCGAACCGCGCGGTGTTGACGAACGCTAACCTGAGCCCCCTTTCCATTTCATCCCAGTCCCAAACCCTCCAGTTTGGTGTGAGATCCCCAGCCCTGTCCGGATCCATCATAGCTACGTTAAGAGTGGATCACCATCAATTTGCCATCATGAAGCTCCGCGTTGCATTCCACTGATGTGTGACCATTATACTAATGAGGTTAATGGTTCAGCTGTGCTTACCATAAGATGGATGCTACCCAGAGGAGTCAATGTACACCACTGTGTGTGTGTGTGTGTGTGTGTACGTGCTCGCTTGGAAGTTCGAGGGTTGTAAGGTTGGTAGGTGTGTGCGTTTGTGTGTAGGTGTGTCTTTGTTGGGCTGTGGGTCTTAGTGAAGTTCAAGACTGGGAAATACAGATGTGCGTGTGTGTGTTTTTTAGTGGGCTAGGTGTGTGTCTATGTGTGTGTGTGTGTGTGTGTGTTGTTTAGTAAGATAGGTAGGTGTGTGTGTGTGTGTGTGTGTGTGTGTGTGTGTGTGTGTGTGTGTGTGTGTTGTTTAGTAAGATAGGGAGGTGTGTGTCTATGTGTGTGTGTGTGTGTGTGTGTGTGTGTGTGTGTGTGTGTGTGTGTGTGTGTTGTTTATTAAGATAGGGAGGTGTGTGTCTATGTGTGTGTGTGTGTGTGTGTGTTGTTTAGTAAGATAGGGAGGTGTGTGTCTATGTGTGTGTGTGTGTGTGTGTGTGTGTGTGTGTTGTTTAGTAAGATAGGTAGGTGTGTGTCTATGTGTGTGTGTGTGTGTGTGTGTGTGTGTTGTTTAGTAAGATAGGTAGGTGTGTGTCTATGTGTGTGTGTGTGTGTGTGTTGTTTAGTAAGATAAGAGGTGTGTGTCTATGTGTGTTTCGTGTTTAGTGGGATAGGCAGATGTGTGTTTCTGCGTGTTTCTGTATTGATTAGGAGAGGTAGGTGTGTGTGTGTTTGTGTGTGTGTGTGTTTGCTGGTCTGTAGATCCTAGTGGAGTTTAACAACGTGCATGAAAATGAACAGTTTTGTTCATCCACGTAAAGTCACGGCAGTTGTAATTAACGCGGAGTGACGTTATAATCTCAACGCAAGCAAATAAAAACGATGGGTTCCCATGCAGTGACAATGGTCGACCTGATTCCTCCTTGAACTGTACAAACTCATGTGGTGAACTAATGACTTTGTGAGCACCCTATTACGAGGGGGGGGGGGGGGCGGATTACTTGCGCCTATTTATTTATTTTTTTGCTAATTACAAATGATAAACCCAGTGAAGCTGTTTACGACCAAGGCCGGTCTTTCTACCCCGCCACATGCTAGTCTCTAACACGAGAGGAAAACCATCATCGCGTCAAGATTGCATCCTTTCTTAAACAGATGGCTTGGCCAGACCGTTAAGACACTGACGTCTACATGTGGGTTTTTGCTTTTTCAGGGATTTGGGTTGAAAAAGAAACTCCAATCCTTCAGGGTTATTGTAGCAGCCTACTTTAACTACCGTGTAACAAAAATACCTGTAGTAAAAACATTGTTGATGTGGGGGATTTGCTAAATAATTCAACTGTATTAAATAGCAGTTCTTGTGTAACTACTAGGCTATAGTATTGTTAGTAATGATATTGCTATGTAGTTAGGTGATAGTTAATGTAATCTTAAAGTAGGGTGGCCAAAAATAATCATATATGTATATATTTAATGACCATATCCTTATTTCTACATAGAGGCCAAAAGGAATACTACATGTCAACTATAAAATAACAGTTTGTAGGCTAGTTTAACACATTGCAGCAACATTTAACACTCAACAGCAACAGAAATTGAAAGGTTGTCCCTAAGTCCTTTATGCTTCAGGAGCAGTTCAGCATCTTCTTCAGAACCTCCAAACCTTCAATGTTTCAACCCTCCATTACATTACGAGGGAATAACAAATAACAGCGTGTGTTCTTTGAAACGATGATCGTCTGAGACAGCGCAAAAACTGCTATCTTTCAAGATCGTTTCGGTCATTTTGTTACCGCAAGTTCAACAACAGCAACAAGAGCGACAGGAACTATACAAAATTGCGATTAATGTAGAATCATACCGCCACCAAATAATGTAAAATGTTAAATTAATAATAGCAACAGTGGAAGGTGTTTTCGATTTTCAAATAGCGCTTTAATGAACGAAAAGAAGTTTGGCCAATTTCCTGTTAATGCTGTCTGATGTTATTTCACAGTGGGTGTGCCCCAATCGGCTTGGAGTGAAAAGGGGGGTTTGGCTCTGAGGTCTCGGGGGGGGGGGGGGGGGGGGGTCTTTAATTGGACAATCTCCAAGTCCCCCTTTCCCCAATTCCAAATGTAAACAAGATGTGTCGTGGCACAACGAACGCCAAATGAACAGCAATATCTCTTCCGAACGGGTGTTTTGCCCTTGGTATCAATAAGATGAAGTTTCACACACACACACACACACACAGACACACAGATCCAACAACAACACGTGTCAAGTTCTTTAATCAACATTAAATAAGTAGGGAGAGTTACTTGAAGGTATGTATACTGTGTTGTACAATGCATTCATTTTACATGAACATTTAGTCATTCAGCAGACGTTCTGGATAAGAGCAGCAAGTACAGGGCCATTCCCTCCCTGAGGCAAGTAGGGTGAAGTGCCTTCCCCAAGGACACAACGTCATTTGGCACGTCCGGGAATCGAACCGGCAGAATTATTCTGATAATTCAGAATCTACCCGATTCCCTAACCGCTCAGCCCCCTGACTCCAAATGCTTTCAAAGTTGGAAATCTTCTCTCTCACCTCAGCGGCATCTCCTTTAAGGCCCCTCGCCGCCCTGCGTGTGGAGGTTTTGATGAGTGTTTCAGAGTGCTGAGGCGGTGAGTTAGACCTCCAGGAAGGGAACATGCTGAGCGCAGCACCCTGGACCCAGACTGCCCCGCAACACATCCAAAGTTTTCATTTCCCCTGAAAACGCACCGACTAACAGCCTCGGATCTCCGCTGCGCAATTAACCAAACATTCGGGTCTCCGCGGTATAATATCGAACATTCATTTCGCTTGTATTTCACCACCCAATAGTCATATCTCTCAAGGACATAGGCTGTTGCAAAAAAAAAGGCAAACCACTTAAACTCGATTAGACTCTCTAACTGCCTTTAATACAATGTGGAAAGTTGTGGCCAATGGGGTGTAAGGAAACACAGAAGGCATATTAATTCATTGCTGTTCACTAGATCCTCTGCAAGCGCTAAACACGATCATCTGAAGTCATCTGTTAGTGCCGCATGGGCAGGTTGGACTTTTTACAGAGCTACTTGACAGAGATAGGAGCCCTTGGGCCGCTACTTAAAAAATCCTCCAATTTGCAATTCATACACATCGGGGGAAATGTTTAATTCCGCGGCCGTTATTCAACTCAGTTCATTAATTAAAATAAAAAATAAATAAAAAAACGATACTGTTTTCCCTCTCCGCTTTCCGACATTTTTTTTTTGATGAGCTTTCTTCGGGAGTAATTGAGCCTGTTAATTAGAAAGAATTAGGCGCTAATTATGCCGCGAGACCAGAGCCGGGAGGGAAGTGAAAACGAAACGCCCATATTTCACCAGAGCACGGCACGGCACGGCAACCTTAACCAAATTACCCTCAACTCTGTTTGATGTCTTCAGTCCTATCGGCTTCACCAGATTGAATATCAGGGTCTCTCGTTGGAATGGTTCGCTCAACAGGAGCGCTCTTTTCGGTTCAGTCCCACCTGGTTTCAAGCCTGGATTACTGTTAAATTCATGCATTTCATTACAAAGGTGGTCCGACTCACTCAATCTCTCTCTCTCTCTCTATCTTAATGTTATATTGAAGGGGATTGGCATCCATCTTGTTTATGCCCTCTTTCAGTCAGTGGCAGTTGCTATATCACATTTTTATGGGCTTGCCTGTAAGCGATTATCAAAGCCTTGGGTTTGAAGGATATGGAAGGAAGCCTTTTTCCTGCAGAGATATGCAGATACGGCGCTCCCACACACACGCACACACACACACACACGCACACACGCACGCACACACACATACGCTCACTAAGACACGCAAACATTCGCCAACACGCATACACACACACACACACACACACACAGACTCCGGGCCTTTCCAGAGTGTTCTTGTTTTTCATATGCATTGTTCTGAATGTTAGCACCTGTCACCTCGAGATATGTGCACTGTGCTGATCCGGAGACCGAGGGGTATTAAGCTGCAAATCCCCCCCACCAGCCCTGCTCCCTGACAGGGGGGACGCTGCTGCTGCGCCTGCCTGTACCTATTGATTTTAGACACCTTAGATTAGTAGACACCGGGGGCGTGAAGGCATTCTTCTTCTTCTCTCTCTCTGTCTCTTACTCTCTCTCTCTCTTTCTCTCTGTCTCTCTCTCTCTCTCTCTCTTTCTCTCTGTCTCTCTCTCACTCTCTCTGTCTCTCTCTTACTCTCCCTCTCTGTCTCTCTCACTTACTCTCTCTCTCTCTTTCTCTCTGTCTCTCTCTCACTCTCTCTGTCTCTCTCTTACTCTCCCTCTCTGTCTCTCTCACTTACTCTCTCTCTCTCTTTCTCTCTGTCTCTCTCTCCCACTCTCTCTGTCTCTGTCTCTCTCTTTCTCTCTCTCTTCTCTGTCTCTCTCTCACACTCTCTCTGTCTCTCTCTCTTACTCTCTCTCTGTCTCTCTTACTCTCTTACTCTCTCTCTCTTACTCTCTCTCTCTCTCTCTCTCTCTCTTACTCTCTCTTTCTCTGTCTCTCTCTCTCTCTCTGTCTCTCTCTCTCTCTTACTCTGTCTCTCTTACTCTCTCTCTCTGTCTCTCTTACTCTCTCTCTGTCTCTCTCTCTGTCTCTCTCTTACTCTCTCTTTCTCTGTCTCTCTCTCTCTGTCTCTCTCTTACTCTCTCTCTCTTACTCTCTCTTACTCTCTCTTTCTCTCTCTGTCTCTCTCTCTCTCTCTGTCTCTCTTACTCTCTCTTTCTCTCTCTGTCTCTCTCTCTCTCTCTGTTTCTCTCTTACTTTTCTTCAGATTTGTACCCGTCTCTCTCTTTTCCTTCTCCTCGCATTCACTCTTTCCCACACCAGTTCTCGGCCCCCACCCCCCACCCCCACCTCCACCCACACACACTCCCACTTTTTAAAACACTCACCCACCCTCGCCGTCGCCGCCATGCGTGATCTTAACCGTTTTTTAATAATTCACCGTTCCCCTCCTTCTCCTCGCCAACCTTTCAGACAGCTGTGGCACAGCTTTAACAACCAGAGGGAGGGGGGGGGGGGGGTGAAGGGGGGGGGGGGGAGGTTGGGGGGGGGGTGGGGGTGGCGGCGGGGGTAGAGAGATCCTCCATGTAAATGTCGGCCATGTTGTCATTACTAATGCAGATCCGGAGCGCTAGGCTGGCCACCCTGAAGCTCCCGCAGCTCCTCCCTCACTGCCGCTAAACCTGCTGTGATGGATCACCGCCATCCGCTCATCCCCGACCGCTGGGGGAGCGAGCGAAACGCCGCGTCCCGATTGGTCCGGCTCCCGCCGTTAACCCTCGTTGCCAGATTGAAACCCTGAAAACCCCCTTTAGCTGCTCTCATAAATATGGTAAAGAGACGAAATAAGCCCGATCCATCACGGGGAGTTATGACCATTAGCGCTGTGGCTAGCTAATGCGCTAGCGACCGTTCAGCGCTGACGTCGTTCTTCGTGGCGCGGCAACACGTGAAAGGAGAGTTAACGCTTGTGACAGGCTCTGTGGATGACAGTATCCCCATCGCTCAGGTAGGGGGCATCGCTCTCCTGTGGGCTGCGTATGGTGATGGATGCTAACGTGCTACAGGAAGAACCGGAGCACGTACGGCTGACTGGAGTCCATCGGACGAGCTGTGAGATTTACTGCAAACCCCACAATCCAGCAGGGATCGGGATTTGCTACTGCTTTGATGCCGTGTGGCTCACGTGTCGTCAATCATAAAGAAAGAGAGAGTGACCAAGAGAGAGAGAGAGAGAGAGAGAGAGAGACCAAGAGAGAGAGAGAGACCGAGAGAGAGAGAGAGACCGAGAGAGAGAGAGAGAAAGACAAGAGAGACTGAGAAAGATAGAGAGATCGAGAGAGAGAGAGACAAAGAGAGAGAGAGACAGACCAAGAGAGAGAGAGAGAGAGACCACCAGAGAGAGAGAGACCAAGAGAGAGAGAGACCAAGAGAGAGATAGAGAGACCAAGAAAGAGAGAGAGCGACAGAGAGAGATAAAGACCAAGAGAGAGAAAGAGAGAGAGAGAGCGACAGAGAGAGAGAAAGGGAGAGACAGACAGAGAGAGGGAGAGAGACAGACAGAGAGAGACAGAGAGAGAAAGAGAGCGACAGAGAGAGAGAAAGGGAGAGAGAGAGACAGACAGAGAGACAGAAAGAGAGAGAGAGAGAGGACGTATTGACGAGTGATGCAGTTGAACTAGATTTAAGGAGCGAGTCGTTGTGTTTATATTCCACGTCTGTCCTGTTCGGTCTCTCCCTTCCCCGGAGTTCAAGGGTAAACCTGTCACGAAGGAGCAGGAAGCTCGTAAACTCCGACCAACGATTCCTAAGAACCACACTGGTGTTTTGACCTGTCAACGTTTTATATGAATTTAATATATTTTTCACCTATAATTCAGGATATTTCACATTGGCATAGCACCAGTATATAGCTCCACTCTATGTCGGATATATCCAACTATATATTTGCGTTTGAACCGCTCTAACTTGAACTGATAGGGCAGAGAATCAGTCAAACTAATGCACAATGTTGGCTTGTCGGCAGTGTCGGGGTAATTCAATATTCTTGTATGATTCAAAGCAAAAAGGGGAGGGAAGGAGATTCATTTCTCGACCCGTGTAGAGAGACATTAATAAGCGTTGCTCCTAAACTTCCTGTGAGAAATCTGTCGGATACATCAGTCTTTCCCTTGTAATTTATTCTGATATTAAATTGTGTTTACCAGCCGTAAAGATCGATGGGAAATCGTGCAAAACTAGCGAGGACAGGGAAGGATGTAAACAGCCTTCACAACCTTTTCCGTCTGTGTCCTTCTAGAACTTTTGACTTGGTGAGACTTGTAAATGAGCTACAGCGGTTTATGCAGTTGAAACAAGTTCCATCGCTTGCTTGATCATCAGACTGAGGTATCGTAACAGTAGTAATGGGATTCTGATGTGGCCAGGGTTAGGGTTCTGATGTGGCCAGGGTTCTAATGTGGCCAGGGTTAGGGTTCTGATGTGGCCAGGGTTCTAATGTGGCCAGGGTTAGGGTTCTGATGTGGCCAAGGTTAGGGTTCTGATGTGGCCAGGGTTAGGGTTCTGATGTGGCCAAGGTTAGGGTTCTGATGTGGCCAAGGTTAGGGTTCTGATGTGGCCGGGGTTAGGGCTCTAATGTGGCCAGGGTTAGGGTTCTGATGTGGCCAAGGTTAGGGTTCTGATGTGGCCAGGGTTAGGGTTCTGATGTGGCCAGGGTTCTGATGTGGCCAGGGTTAGGGTTCTGATGTGGCCAGGGTTAGGGTTCTGATGTGGCCAGGGTTAGGGTTCTGATGTGGCCAAGGTTAGGGTTCTGATGTGGCCAAGGTTAGGGTTCTGATGTGGCCAAGGTTCTGATGTGGCCAGGGTTAGGGTTCTGATGTGGCCAGGGTTAGGGTTCTGATGTGGCCAGGGTTAGGGTTCTGATGTGGCCAGGGTTAGGGTTCTGATGTGGCCAGGGTTAGGGTTCTGATGTGGCCAGGGTTCTGATGTGGCCAGGGTTAGGGTTCTGATGTGGCCAGGGTTCTGAGGGTTCCGTGCTGTTTGCTCTGCATGCTCTGCAGGCCATCTCTTTGTTTTCGTGCCACTCGAAGGCCGTGATCTCTCACATGTGGCCTGGACACTGTGTTAGTCCCGGAATCCCTCAGTCCCGACCTCTGACCCTGAAGGCTAATCCTCCCCCCCAGCGCGCTCCGCGATCGTAAACATGAGTGGCAGCTCGGTCCTTGGTGTGTGGGTGGGTGGGTGGGGGAGGTGGGGGACGGGTGGGGGGGGACGGGGGGCGGGTGTTAGTGAGGGTCCAGGGAGAGAGGCTCTGCGTTGAAGGGCCTGTGCAGTCTGTGCGTTAGCATCTGTGCGTATCCCATGTCATTAACAGCTTTGCATCAGCATCAACCCTATTTAGCATATCGCGTTGCCATTATAGTTTGCCCGTATCAGGTTTCCTACATATCTCTGCGGAATGCAGGGCGAGCATTCTGAAACCCAGAAGGGCATCCCATCGTGCGTACCGCCACAGAGGCCATCAGGCCTCTACATTGCCACGGAACGTGAATTTCCAACACTTTTGCCTCCGTGGTATCCCAGGGGTTTATGGGTAAGGGTCAGATGCATGCTAGCCCTCGCCGCCGACCCCGTCCCCTCTCACGCTCTCTTGCCCCACCCCCACCCCCCCGCGAGCCACGTTAGCGGAATGAGCCGCCCCTGGCTGAACCTTCCGCACCTGTTCCGTGCGAGGCACGCAGGACGCGCGCGACGCTCGTGCGAGGCAAACATTCCGTCGCGCGTCGCCAAAAAAAACGGCGATGTTGGCGCGTTGACGTGGAGGAGCCGAGGGTCGGTGAGGGTTGGGGTGGTGGGGGGGGGGGGGGGGGGGGGGTTGGACACTCACACAGGTGTCCCTCTGCCCCCCCCCCCCTCCCCCCCCCAGCACCTTTAAGCTGCGTGTCTGCAGCTCTGGGCTCTTTGACAGCTGGTTCAACACCATTTAGAGTTAGCGACGAGCTGGGGTTAGCCTAATTAGCCTAGCGCTCTCCTATCCAAACACGCAGCCGTGTCACCCACTCTGCTCCGCGTTATCTTGTAAGGGGGAAGGAAATGTGGTCTGTATCGGTCCAGGATCTCATGTTCCTTCATCACGTCTGAATGGCCTCTCTCTAAACCAATCAAAACAAGCCAGGTTAACAGCGGCTCTGTGGGTAGAACAGGTTTCCGAGGGTAGTCATCTGGACACTGTTTTCAAACTCGAGATTTTCTGACTCCCAGTCGCTGGTTCGCCTCCCAAATCCTGGGCTCAAAACACGTCCCCGAAAGCCGTCACCAAGGCAACTCTATTCATTCGCTAGCGTCAGATGGCTCAGCGGGTTAAGTCGTTGGCCTCATGACAGGAAGGTTGTGAGTTCGAACCTCCGGCTGTGGCTGTGTGACTTTGTGTCCTTGGGCAAGGCACTTCACCCTACTTGCCTCAGGGAGAATGTCCCTGTAATTATTGTGAGCTGTTTTGGATAAAAGCGTCTGCTAAATGAGTTATTATTATTTTTATTCCCCTAACGGCACGGACATTTTACGACGGACAAATAATTTCCTGTCAAAACGGTTCCGCTTCGACCCAATAAATCTGTCTTGTCTCCCTCTCCTCTCGGTCTCGCGTGGAACCGAAAGTGGCGGGTCTTTGTGTTCCGGGGGGAGGGATATGAGGGCGGCGTGGTCATGCCTGTTAGAGGGGCATTAGCAGCGCGGCGCTAGCAGGCCACTTCCTGCCACGCGGGGTTAAGGTAGCACGTCTGGTGCTCTGATTGAGTTACAGCCCAGAGAGAGGAAAGGTCAAAGTGGCACCACACTGCTGCTCTGGGTCCAAGATGTCACACACACACACACACACACACATACACATACACACACAATCCCACACGATCTCACATAACCTTGCAACCACACGCATAATCGCACACATGAAGCGCAAAAAACCACGCACATAATCACTCACACACACGCAATCCCACGTTTGTTACACAATCCTCGCGAAACCTTCCCCCTCACACAAAGGGGTACACACACGTACACACACGCGGTGTTAAAGAGCGACACAGACGTTCGCACATTTCATCAGACACCCCCCATGCTCTCTCACGTAAACACACACCCTTCTTCAAAGAGACCTGCGATCCTTTCAGAGCGACAAACACACAACGCAGACACACAACACGAACGCGCAACACGAACACACAACACGAACACACAACACGAACGCACAACACGAACGCACAAACACACAACACGAGCACACAACACAAACACACAACACAAGCACACAACACGAACACACAACACGAACACACAACACAAACACACAACACAAACACACAATACGAACACACAAACACAACACAAACGCACAGCACGAACGCACAACACAAACACGAACACACAACACAGACACACAACACAAACACACAACACAAACACACAACACAAACACCCAACTGACCACCTCAACCGGAAAGAGCGGGAAGATTTAGAACACCAACTAAACGCTTAGTTTGTTAAACTAACGCTTCTCTTAAGTTTATACAAGCGTGTGTAATGTGTGTGTGTGTGTTGACTGAATGTTTCTGAGATGTATTACCGTGAAATGTTGCACAAAATAACACCAAAATAGGTTTGTTTGGGGTAATAGACGCGTAGATCCACACACACACACACACACACACAGATAAGGCTGAGTGAGTTCTCTTTTATTTAATAAACCGTTGATTCAGCATAAGTGCAACCATTGATTGGTGACTTAATTCCCCTCTCAAATTATCATCGCAGGCCCCTCGTGTCCTAAGGTTGACATGAGCCCCTGAGCTTCCAAGGGACCTAAATTATGCTCTACCCCTGCCCCCTCCCCCACCTCCCCATCCCCCCCCCCCCCCCCTCGCTTCTCTCCCACCCTCCCTGTCCTACCCCTAGCCCCTCCCTCCGTTACCAGCACAGGTGCTGATACAAGCAGAAATCCTGCACGCCCCATCGCCCCCCGCCCCCCAGCCCCCCCACCCCTCCACTCACTATAGCTCCTTGGAGAGTGCCAGGGGGAGCCGACATTCCTCCATCCATCCCTCCCTCCCTCTCTCCCTCCCTCTTTCCCTCCCTCTTTCCCTCCATCCCTCCCTCTCTCCCTCCTTCTCTTCCTCCATCCCTCCCTCCCTTCCTCTTTCCCTCCATCCCTCCCTCCCCTCCCTCTCTCCCTCCCTCTTTCCCTCCCTCTTTCCCTCCATTCCTCCCTCTCTCCCTCCTCTTCCTCCATCCCTCCCTCCCCTTCCTCTTTCCCTCCCTCCCTCCCTCCCTCCCTCCCCTCCCTCTCTCCCTCCCTCCCTCCCTCCCTCCGAGAAAGCAGTAATGGAGGGATGCTGCAGTTTTGGCTTCCTGAAACCCGCTTTGCCTAGCCGAAGGACGCCGATTGGTCGATGGCCGCGGTTGGGTGTCATCCGAGGGGGCCGCCACTCTTCCCTGTCCTGGGGAGGGCGCAGCGGGTGACGTCTCTAACGATGGAGGGATCAGGACAAACGAGGGCAGAGCCAGAAGTGGGGGGGGGGGGGGAGAGAAAACAACCCTGAGGGGCGCGAGGACGAAAAGGAGAGATGTGGGGAGTGGGGATGGAGCGAGAGAGAGGAAAAGAGAGACAGCGTGGGATGGAGGGAGAGGGGGAGGGAGAGGGGGAGAAGAAGAGAGGGAGAGAAAGGGAGAGAGTGGAAACGAGGGGGAGACGAAGGACAGGAGGGGAGGAGAAATGGAGGGAAAGAAAGATCGCGAGGAGAGGAGGGAGAGGGGGGCGGAGGGAGATAAAATGGAGATGAGGGGGGAAGAGAGGGAGCGAAGGAGAGAGGAGGGAAGAGAAGATGGAGGGAAGGAGAGAAAGAGAGCGAGGAGAGGTAGGAAGAGGGGGGCACAGAGGGGAGGGGGAGGGAGGCTGTCTGGTCTCCCTCAGCCCATCAATATCCTCTTATATAAACGTCATGGCCGCTTCCAGCTTTCTAACACTGCTACTCACACTGATGGCTTCATCCTCCAGTACACTGCAAGGGACATCACTCTCTCTCTTCCCCTCTCTCTCTCTCTCTCTCTCTCTCTCTTTCCCTCTCTCCTCTCCTTTTCCTCTCTCTCCTTTTCCCTCTCTCTCTCTCCTTTTCCCTCTCTCTCTCTCTCTTCCCCTCTCTCTCTATTTCCACTCTCTCTCTCACGTGCGCGCGTGTTCACGCGCGTGTCTCAAGCGCGCGAGGGTACGTGCAGCTGTGGGCGTGCGTGAGTGTGTGCACGTGTGTGTGTGTCCTCCCAGCTGACCTGCCAGTGGTATTCTCCCATGCGGCCATGTTTAAGGAGACCCTCTAGGCAAACACACCTCCGCACCTCCTCTGCATAATGAGGAGGGCCCGGTGGGTTCGAGACGATTAAATACATCTACGAGGTACGTCATGTATAACCTGAGCAGAAATCCTACCAACACCATCACAATCAGTTTTATCTGCCTTGTAAATTTAAACACACAGGGAATCTAGTGTGGCAGGATGGTGTGTCAACAATTAACATATATGGATCTAACAATTCAAAAGTCATAATAATCTGAAATATAAACGGAAATTAAAAGATCAGAAAAAAAGGAATCCTGATATGAGTGTGACGTGTACATTTTTGTGTCCCTTTTTTCTGTTAAATAATTGGTTTAGATAAATAGACACTGAAAGTGTTTGGGCAGTGCACGGTTGTGGTATAGAACTCTCTAGAAAGCTCAATACCAGTGCACGCTCGCTAGTTTCCTCAGGTAATTCAAGCAGGACTTTAAAAAAGAGGATCCTGCTTTATTTTCCTCAGCTCAACTTGAAGTGTTGTTATCTCTCGTTCTTCTTTACACCAACTAAAGCTCCTAGAAGCTCCTCGACTGATGCAAAAGACCCTGTTCTCCTCCGAGTGCTAGCGATCGTCAGAGTCTCTCCAGAGTCAGAGTCTCTCCATCATCATTGTCTCTCCAGAGTCAGAGTCTCTCTATCATCAGAGTCTCTCCATCATCATTGTCTCTCCAGAGTCAGAGTCTCTCCATCGTCAGAGTCTCTCCATCATCAGAGTCTCTCCATCATCAGAGTCTCTCCATCGTCAGAGTCTCTCCATCATCAGAGTCTCTCCATCATCAGAGTCTCTCCAGAGTCAGAGTCTCTCCAGAGTCAGAGTCTCTCCATCATCAGAGTCTCTCCAGAGTCAGAGTCTCTCCATCATCAGAGTCTCTCCAGAGTCAGAGTCTCTCCAGAGTCAGAGTCTCTCCAGAGTCAGAGTCTCTCCAGAGTCAGAGTCTCTTCATCATCATGATCTCTGATGATCTCTTCAGAAGAGGAAGGTACCTGGTTCGAACACGGCTGTACCAACATGTGTCCTTGGGCAGGTCACTCGGCCCTACGTCCACTAAATGATGAAATGTAACATGGGATGCAGGCAGCGGTGAAGAGCTGAGAAGAGAAGATGGGGGGTGGGGCGGGGGGGGAGCTTCAGGCTGCTCTCTCGCAAACCCGCCCACCCACCCTTTCTGCTTCCAACAGTGAAACCCCACCCCCAGTCCCCCCCATGTGAAAAACCTGAGGTTTGGCCCCATCCAGGCCCCAGGGGCCTCCTTATCCCTTTTCCGGAAAAAAAAAACAACCCGTCAGCAACGTCCATACTTCCTGGATACCGTGGCCCCATCGCGTTTCCTCGGGAACCGTGCGCATTCCGCATTCCCCGATTAGGAGCGCTGGCGTCTGGCGGGACAGCCTGTGCCAACCCCCCCCCGTCACGTGCTCCAGCTGAGCTCAGCCTGGTCGAGCAGCGGCAAAGGGCGGGACCCCCTCCCCTGCAGGACCCTGGGGGGGGGGGTCAGAAGAGCACCGGTCTGCCGGGGAAAACGGACAACCTGGGATCCGTCTGCTGCGGCGGCGACTGGTGCCCGTCCACGACGGCCGGCTCTGAAGATGTTTCGATAGGGGGAGGGGGAGGAGGAGGGGCGGGGGGGGGGCTTGGACGTTGCACCTGTTTCTCCCCTGCTAAAGTGAGAAGTTTCGGGCCGCTCGACTTGTAAGTAGGCGGTTTGAAGTCACGCTGAAGAGGCCGCGTTCCCCCGTCTAAGGTGACGCTCTCAGCGTTGCTAAGTTACGTTTTCGAGCGCTTCGTTTTTCTTAATTGGTCGCGCTCAAACTCCGTGAACTGTGAAGTCCGTGTTCCGGAAAGTTCCGGGACATCTCTATACTAAGGATGGGCTTATTATTAAGACTCTGGTCACATGACTTACCGCTCAATCCCCCAGACAACCAGCCGCTGACCCACTAAAACAAACCGACCAACTGCACGGGCCCGGCATGAGGATCGACCAATCGGCTGCGGGCATTTGCAGCTGGAGTGACTGACCTCTGGATAATGACAGTTGATTTATGGTTACAGTATATCTCCCAAACCGTGTGACATATCTGAATCCCTGATATCTCTCTCGCTGTTATCTGAGATAGCGTGACCTTTTAAAGGGCGCGCACACAACATCCTTGGGGTCTAGCGAAATGGCTGCAATGTGCACGGTTGCCCAGCAGCTGTCTAATCAGTGACTAATCCTTGGTTGAGTGTTGTGAACTCTGCGAGTCTTTCGGTTGTCCAGCTATATCTGAAAGGTGTTGAGAAGCTTAGGACACCAAGTGTAGCCTCATTCATCATGCTTTAATAACAACAGCGAAACTTTTACCATGTTAACTCCACATTTTGATTAATCAGATGTGGGCCACAGGTAGGTTTCCATTCGGTTGTCCTAACAATAAACTGAAAATAATAATAAAATATAATCTGATTGGTAATGGGCACTGCAAGCCGGTTAACTAAGCAGCTCAGACAATAAGTTATTGTAAATCAACGCCGTATCTCCCCCAGCATGTTCCTAATAGCGGAGTAACCGCTAACATTATAGGACAGCTGAAAAATGAACATGATGTCGACCTTGGAAAGCTGCTCATTAAGACTACACAGTTCCACATATATCCATATTTGCTGTACTGAATATATCTATTTTTAATCCTTCATAATCAACTTGCATAAATAGATCAGCACATGGCACTGTCAGCCATTACTTTTCAGTGTTTTGTTATTCACGCATATTGTACAACAACCAGTTTTCACGTTTTTTTTTGTTTTTTTTTTTTGTACAAGGTTGTTATTTAGGTAGTATTTTTAGGTTATTTAGATAGTATTATTAGTATTTTATAACTCCATAGCAGTTTATTTGAGTGTTAGTAGTTTTGTTCATTAGTGTACAAATACTGGAATACAGGGGAATTTATTTCGTTTCACTACAACCAAAACTAACTTATGCACATGCTTTTGTTATGGAGGATAGAGAGGTGGCGTTATTTTAGGCATCATTACTGTAATACAAAGATAATTAATTTAGAAGACCAGTTGTATTTATAACATTTAGCCTACATTTTGATTGAACTAAGTCCATATTTTCCGTGATTACTTGCAATACAGTAATAATGGTGACATTCTTTAAAAAATGTATAACGTTTACATTTAATAAATTGCAGTTAAATATTGTTTGTGCTTTCATCGGCAAAACTGTAATTAGTGAATTATTTCTTGTCACGTTTAATTTTTCATTTCGTTTTCCACAAATGTGCAGAGCGTAAATAATCTGCACCCTTACCCAAAGATGAAGTGGAAAAGATCTAAGGTTGAAATGAGATCTCACCCCCCACAGGCAAATATAAATTGTGAAATAAAACTGTCTTGATTTCTGAGAGTAGTCTAGCCAAGAGTTTCCTTTCCTCTTCTGATTAGGTTACCCTGAACACAGTCACCCTGAACACAGTCACCCTGAACACAGTCACCCTGAACACAGTCACCCTAAACACAGTCACCCTAAACACAGTTACCCTGAACACAGTCACCCTGAACACAGTCACCCTAAACACAGTTACCCTGAACACAGTCACCCTAAACACAGTCACCCTAAACACAGTTACCCTGAACACAGTCACCCTGAACACAGTCACCCTAAACACAGTTACCCTGAACACAGTCACCCTGAACACAGTCACTCTAAACACAGTTACCCTGAACGCAGTCACCCTGAACGCAGTCACCCTGAACACAGTCACCCTGAACACAGTCACCCTGAACGCAGTCACCCTGAACGCAGTTACCCTGAACACAGTCACCCTGAACACAGTCACCCCCAACTCAATTCAGAAAGTCCTTTTGAAGTAGACTCAATGGAACAATAACTGGAATGTCTCCTGGATGTGCGGTCAGACAATGACTAACAATCAAATTAATTCATAATTCACAGTTGAATTACAGTCACAGTCCAGCAGTATTCCCTTCTTTTTTTACAATATCGATTTCTTGTATTGGGCATGCAAAGAACTACATGTAATTTGCATTATGTTACAAGCTATAATTAGGTGATGTCTGTCTGTACTTCGTTGAAGACGTTATAATTTAATAAATCACACAAAAGTAATCAGATTTTTCCCTTTCTGAAATATCTCAATCTTTTGCGCTTCATTGTGAGATGCAAGGAACAGATTAAATTAGTTATTTAAAGAATCTGAGGGGTCTATTTGTGTGTGATTATCTCTCTTTCTCTCTCTCTCTCTGACTCTCCGTCTCTCTCTCTCTCTCTCTGTCTGTCTCTGTCTCTCTCTCTCTCGCTCTCTCTCTCTCTCTCTCTCTGTCTCTCTCTGTCTCTCTCTCTGTCTCTCTGTCTGTCTCTCTCTTTCTCTACTTGACATATTATCATAATGTTAATAGTTGATTTCCCCAGACATCACAGTTTACAGTATGAGTCACCAGTGTTCAGACACAATGCAGATCAAACACACGAGAACATTCGATGTTGGATTCCTGAAGAGGCTGTAAACCTTAATCATGTTAATTCTTAGATAAATAAGGAACCAAAAAATACAATATATATATATATTTAATCATGATTTAACAGCATATTGGTGATAACATTACAATAATATTTTGTGTTGTTATTGCAATTAATAATAATAATATCGACGGGGATCATAACATTGATATGAACTATGAAACAAAAATAATAGTATAATATCAATATACATACAATGCATAAAGAAAAACACAGGAATAATAATAAGAATGTATTTATAATTTGCTGCTAATATACACCATGGTTTTTTTTTTTTCGTGGCTCGACTTAACGAAGAATATCTTTAACGTGTATTTTTGTAGATGTTTTTTTTTATGTTGCTATGAATGAAATGAATAAATAAATAAAATAAAATAAATAAATTGACAGCGCCAAAAAAATCGTCAAGACCTTACAAAACCATAGAAAACGACCCTATAAAACCTGAAAAAGAATTGTGCTGATCTACATCAGTATATCAAAATGCCACAACGCAACACAAATCTCCCCCACCAATCCTTACAGTGCTCATTCGTTTCCGTATGCAGATATGCAATTTTTCAAACCCCTCAAAAATAAACCATCACCCCACGAAGCCCTGGAGGACTGAGGGAGCCATTCGATGGCGAGATGAAATATTTCTCAGCTGATGTGGAAGGACCCTTTGGCTTGAGTTATGGCCCAGATCTGGCGAGGCTGAGAGGGATGCTGTTCTCTCCCGTCTCTCCAAACCCGGAGGAGGCATCATCACATCTGATATATCGCACAGCTTCACATTACCTTTAGGAAACCAAAGGATCATCCGTGCCATTGCTTTTGGAAAATGTCGTTTGAATAGGAGGTATACCAAACTAAACACTAAACACCTTGGACGACAGGCTGGGTAAATATTAGTTACTTTTAATATTCCAAAATGTTCCTTAGACTATTCGTTCTGCGCGTAGAAAAATGAATCATTCTTAGATAAAAATGAGACTGACTTTTAAGCAGCATTACTTGATGCAATGCATTTAATCCCTATACCCTCTGGTCCTCACTGTAAGGCCTATTCCAGTATCTCACCAATTTAGACCCTATAGATGATGAGAGCACCAGTTATAATTCCACTGGACTCCTCCTCCTCCTCCTCCCCTTCTAATTAATGGGACACCCCTGCTTGCAGAAAGCCCAGCTCTGGACTGCAACATAGTCAAAGAGTGAAAAGGAGAGGGTGAAAGTGCCACTGAGGATAATTGATTATACCTCCCAATCAATAAGAACTTGTTAGTAATACAGTCATTTTCCTGCTGAATCTTTGGACCTCGCCATTTCCAGGGAGGCACCTCACCCCTGCAGACGGCTCCTCTGCTGGGAAGATACTTTGAAGGCGTGATCGGTTTGGAATAACGGGAATTCAGCTCGTCTTTTTGGTGCAGAAAAAGTGTGCAGTGATGAGTTGAGCTCTCTGTGATGAGACGTTTTCTCGATAGGCTTTGTTTTACACCCGAGTTTCGTTGTTTTGGGGCCACTGATTCACACACACCTCCAAAGTTAGTGCGCGTAACGGATTTGCGCAATTATGACATCCAAAGAAGTGGCCAAATGCGAGGCGGTGGAGAGCAGGCGGAGGAGCCCCCTGGACCACCTCCCTCCACCTGCCAACTCCAACAAGCCCTTAACTCCCTTCAGCATCGAGGATATTCTGAACAAACCCTCGGTGAAGCGGGGTTACACCATCTGCGGGACGGCGCATCTGATCTCTGCGGCTGAGAAGCACCGCTCCTCCGGCCTCTCCCTGTCCAGCAGAGCCCTCCTGACCCAGACCTCCCCCCTCTGCGCTCTGGAGGAGCTGGCCAGCAAAACCTTCAAAGGCCTGGAAGTCAGTGTTCTTCAAGCAGCCGAAGGTAGATCACCTTTTGTATTTAAATGGCTTGAACAAAATCTGAATAACCAAAGACCTCAATGTAGGATTTATCTGTTAGAAATGCATTCGGCTATTTCAATTATATGTATAGAAAAATATGCGATTATTTTTTGCATCATTGTTGCATGTGCATATTTAATAATTAAGGCCTATGCCTTAGCCTTCAATTTATCTGCAATGTATTGTAATATATCAGAATCAGAATGAGGTTTAATTGCTATGCAAGGTTTACAAACATAGAATTCACTATGGCAGAGATGAGCAAACACAGAACATATATGGGACATAATACTAAAAAATATATAAAATGGAAAATACACTACAATTTGGATACAAATAAGTGGGATGGGTATATATAGTACGGAGGGGGGTGGGGTGGGGGGGTGTATATACACAGTAGTGCAATATAGCTCACGTCCTGGAATTTCAAATAAATGCATGCACTCTTTAAACGGCACAGTTTATTATTTGCACATGCACATGTAATTTATACTTTTAGCCCAGTTCTATCTTTACGCACCGTGCAACGCCCTTGGTGCAGAATAGAGAGTCCAGTGGCATGATCACTATCAACTGTCTCTAACTCAGAGTCAGAATCAGGTTTAATCACTATGCAAGATAAACAAACATAGAATTCACTGTGGCAGAAATGAGCAAACATATACGTGACTTAATAATGAAAAAATGAATACAATGTAACATACACTACAATTTGGATACAATTTTTATATATATATATAGTACAGTGTGTACACGGTAGTGACCCTCTGTCTTCTGAACAGGCCGGGATGGGATGACGCTGTTCGGCCAGAGAAACACGCCGAAGAAGCGGCGGAAGTCCCGCACCGCCTTCACCAACCACCAGATCTACGAACTAGAGAAGAGATTCCTGTATCAGAAGTATTTATCTCCCGCCGATAGAGATCAGATAGCCCAGCAGCTCGGGTTAACTAACGCCCAGGTCATCACCTGGTTCCAGAACCGGAGGGCCAAGTTAAAGCGGGACCTGGAGGAGATGAAGGCGGATGTAGAATCAGCCAAGGCCGTCGGTAACGTCCCTCTGGAGAAGCTCGCCAAGCTCGCGGACTTGGAGAAGTGCGCGAACGGAACGCTCGGTCACCCGCGGGTCGAATCCCCCGCGCGGAGCGGCCAGCAGGAGCACGAGCTGGCGCGCAAACTGCAGCAGGAGCACGAGCTGGCTCACGAGCTGCGGAGGTCCCCCATGTCGCCATTTTCAGACCACACAACCAGTAAAGACTGCTCGGAAGACGAAGACGTGGAGATTGATGTGGATGACTGATGCTCCGCGCTGAAAGACTCACAGAACAGACTGGAGCGGTGGAATAACACGATTGTAACTTTTACTGCTCTATATTGACACCCTCTCAGAACATTTATAAATCTGTAATGACTTTTCTATTGGCTCAGATATTCACAGTTTAGCATGAACAGTACACGAAATATGCAGTGATGTATCCCAGTGTATTCAACTGCAGATAATTTCATTGGTCTTCAATTTACAATGAAAGCAATATTGTTTAATGTCCCATCTAAAACACAATATGTTATTGTTTGCTATATCCTTGTTTGTGCTTTCCAAATATGTATTTATTTTTCACCCCCGGATCTTGGAGACAGACACGCTCACACCCTTTCTCCTCCTCTCTGAAACAATGTAACCGCACACACACACACACACACACACACACACACACACACACACACGCGCGCGCGCGCGCGCGCGCGCAGCATTCATTATTGTACATCTATAATATCATGCCCCTTATTTTCTGTAACCTTTGCATGTTAAGATGCATGTTTTGATTTCAATCATATATATTTTATTTTCATTTTAAATTATAGCCTATCGTTTGCTTATTTTGCAGAGCGTCACATCTGACACCTCGGACACACAAATTTGTTGCATGCATTTTAGAAAGGTTAAACACAAAAGGATTAACACGAAGTTATGCTTTTTTATTTTGGAGGAATGTCCAAAACGGTGGCATAACACAACAAAGCAGATTGCAAACATTTATTCTTTGCTGTAGAAATAGACTGGTTGTTTGGATACAATAGAACAATTTACGACGTTTAATAGATTTGTTATGTTTTGTACACCTGCAAGTGCCTTTCCAAAATCAGGACAGTATTTGAAAACCAATGCACATTCTGTAATGTATATATACTATGGGAATAAAATGGCTTTTCTCAATCTTTTTTTTCATCGTATTATTCGAGAGGAGGCATATTTCTTTTTTTTTTCTCTCAAATGATGTCAAGAATATCCCATAAATATGAACTAATAACGTTTAGTTTATTTTTTTACTAGCAGGGCTGGAATCTTCTTTCTTTTCATTAACAACGACGAGTTGTTAATGCAAGTTATATTTTAGTTTCAGGCTCACATGCGCACATTCAGAAGTCTTTTTAGCAAATGTATCCCATTGTAATATTCTAAGCTTTATTATTGTTTGTTCCTTTGTAGTATTTTTCTGGTGATCCTCGGTGACCCTGCATCGTGTTCCCCTATTCGAGGCCAAATTTATGTGAGAATCACAAATCTGGTCCTGGGAGAGGAAAGGGGTGACGATGCCACAAAAACACAAAGTTTTCGCCCAGTTTCTCTGGGGCTTTATGGGGCTTTTTTGTTCTGCGGGACGAGGCCATAATTTTGAGCGTAAAGCATGAAAACTGAGGACAAATGAGCCTCCTTCCCTGATGGGACACTTCACAAAGGGCCAGGCCCTGCATCCCGCAGGCTGCCATACTGAGACAAGTGTGTCCCACCGCACAAAAAGGACACTAACGTTTGGGGGCCCATATGGTTTTTGGAATTTTCTTCACAATTTCAGACAATTTGATGGATTGAGTTAACCCTCCTTTTAAACTGTTTAACTCTGCCTGAACAAAGGCTGTCATGAATACATAGACCCTCTCTTCACCAGGGCATCTGGGGCTGTTAATGTCTCCCCCCTTTCTTTGGCTTCTTAGGCCTGGCACTTTGAACAAGTCAATGAATTACAATGAAACGGGGTCTTTTTTTTGGTGAGTGACTTGTCTTTCTTACCCCCTTTTAGGCTTGAAATAATATGTTTGACTTTGGTCCAGGAACGTTTTCTAAACAAGAAATGCGGCACATTTAGTCTCGAGTGTTTTTCATGTTAAGTAGGAGGGGACAGATAAAGAGTTTCCACTCTGTGACATTTAGACCAAAGTCTGCCTAAGCAGACCCCTTTGTTTGTTGTTTTCTCTCTCTTCTTCCTCTCCCTTTATATCTTTTGTCTTAAGTCAGTTTAATGAAGCTGAAAACATGTGATGTGAGAAAGAGCAGCCAAAAGAAGCAGCTTCTGTGTCCTCTCGTTATACCCTCAGTCTAAGGAACTGATGCCAGGCAGGACATTTCTTCTCAGACTGTATGGATACCAGCCAACTTCATACTTTAATACATAGATAGCTATACTCAAGCTGTTAATAATACTCCCAACCTTTAACTTATACAATCTGTCATGTGCCAATAAAGTGTATATTCTGGAGAAAAAAAATATTTTAAAAATAGAAGAGAACGAACAAAAGTAAGCTATTATATTAACATCCCTATTAAGCAAAAAGCAGTATAGGCTTTTATAGTGTTCAAACATATAGGCCTACGTTTTTCTTCTTATTATAACTGCACGATAGAAGAGCATGTTAATGACCAACCAAATCGAAAACATATATTTAGGATTATTCTTTTTAAACAATAATTATTAATTCACAAAATGGTCAATATGGGGGGGATTGTTTTTAGGTCGGTCTTTTAGGAATTTACTTCTGCACTAAAGTAGATTTTAAATATAAATATTATGATATTTATTTAGGCTACATTCATTTGATCAAATGTGTAGGACAAGTTGTATTGTAGCCAGCCTGCACGTACAGTACAACTACAACAATACAACAAGCTGTCAACATGCTGAAATGAACTGGCTTAATTTCATATACGTTTCATTTCATATAAGATAGGACAACCTAAACATTATGGGGGTTATCAAGGGGTTATCAATGTTTCATTGGGAAGAAAATAGATATATTATATTTATATTATATATATTATATTATTATAGGTAGGTTACTGTATTAATCCCAAGGGGAATGCGAAACATTTTCAGTGTTTGCACAGAACATGATAGGTTGAAACAAAAACAACAAACTCACAAACAAGCGCGCGCGAGTGTTTGTGTTTGTTTGTATTGCACTGGTGTACGCGCTCGACACGCATGCACGTAGCCGCGCGCACGCGGAGCCGCAAAGCTGCACCATCAGTCACTCCTATAGGCTGAAGCCTGTTCTGAATAAACTCTATTTATGACTTGGGAGAGTGTTAAGGCAGACTAAGTTTATGGATTTCACTTGCTTATTTTATGAGGTCTTGTCAGTTGGGCCCAACGATAAGTAATTCTACAGTCTAGGGGAGCTACTTGGTGGTAATTAATCCGGAGGTCTTAAGTGTATTTCAGTTCAAGATGGAAAAAAATCACTAATTCAATCGTCCGGAAAATTGAAGTTTGATGCATGAGTCCCTGCTGAAACAATGGGCCACCCCACACTCTCCTTCCATCTCTTTTTTTCCTCTCTTTCTCTGTCTACCTTCGTCCATTTCTCCATTTCTTTCTCTGTCATTTGTTTATATAAAAAAAAGACCGTGGGAAAAGATTTATCTTCAAAAGTAATGTTGGAGAAGCCTGTAAGCTTGTGGCCATCTGAAGTTGCAAAACGTTTAAAAGCGAATTTCCCCTATGAAGACCTGCCTTATCTTTAATTCAGCTATTTAACAGCCTCACACACACATCCTGGGTATATAGTCTATTCTGAAATAAACCAGGTTGCTATTGTGGACAAGGTTAATTAATTCATAACAGAGGAACACGTTTAATAATAAGCTATGCAACAAGATATAAAAAATATATACAATGGCTTATAAAAATCTATAGGCCAATATTGAGGCCCAGATCATTTAACTGTCTTGAGTTCAGTCACTGCATGTCTCTAAACGGGGGGGAATTGGAAAGTTTTAATCATAGCGTTCCTGTAGAGCCAGTTAATACTTCAAAACTTCAATTTTACGGGCGATTGAACTAAGCATGTTCCCTGACAGAATTGATGTATGTATTAATTTCCTTTAACTGTTGATTAATTAGGCCGCGCGCTGAAGGCTCGAGTGGAAGGAGTTTGCATCGCATTTGCATATTAATCAAATTCTAGTTGATCATTCACGTGAGCTGAGCTATATGTGATTTAGGAAGCACATCGCTTGGAAAGAAAAAAATAAACCCAACCCAGGAAATATTTTCTCCCTCTGCCGCTTAGTTTGCCCTGTCTACTGTATTAAAATCAAAGACGCAGAACGAGGTAGCAGTTTGGAGCGAACTGGAATTGCCTGTCCGGTTTTATGACGGCGCCATGCTGAGCAGGCAGATCTTAATGATGTGTCCTGTCAAAATGGCACAGTTGTAAAACCGACAGCTTGACCCGCTACACCAAACCTAAACCATTTCCCCTCTCACACGTGCACCCCTCTTTCTCTGTCTCTCTCTCTCTTTCTCTGTGTCTCTCTGTATCTCTCTCTCTCTATCTATCTCTCTCTGTCTCTCTCTCTGTCTCTCTCTCTCTCTCTCTCTCTCTCTCTCACACACACACACACACACACACACACACACACACACACACACACACACTCACACACAAAGCTTGGGGCTGTTGTGTTTGTATTGCACAAAATATCAATGATCCCATGAGTAAATGTCCACACTGTCTAGACCTGAGCGCGATCACATCAAGGCGTCCTGAAATCATTATCCTGATCTCATTTGTGTCCTCAAGTCGCTCTGCTCCCGAGGCTGCGGGTCGCTGGTGACAAACCACCAGTTCTGGGTTCGACTTAAACCCAGGATCCAGCTGCCCCCTGGCGGTGACTCGCATACCGGTTTCACCTGATTCTGTCACCGCTCAGAATGAGCAGCAAACTTGTCTAAAACGGGATTAGGGCCTTCAATACAAAATACGTTAAACATCCCTGCTGTAAAAAAACAACTACAGCCTGAGGACATTTCCTATTGTTTTCTATGTTCATGTCAAGCTCAAAGTTTAAAATCGTCTCGCCTAGTTACACAGTCGCCTGTTGCTAAAAAAAACTCGTGTGCTGTTGAACGCAGCCCTGTTACGTCATCGAAAGTGGACCGCTGGCGGTATTTTGAAACGGTATCGTTGACAAGGCAGCTGAACAAGTTGATAAACATCTCTACATCTTTACTGTCTATTTAGGATTTCTAAAGCCACCTGCATTTTCAGACATGGTAAGACCACATTCGATTGACAACAATTGAAGTAGTTTCAACGTAGTAAGCACTACGTTTTAAGCAAAACGTTTCCATCGCGTAATTTTAGCAACAAAGCTCAGGTTGCCCTCTTAGATTAGATTAGATTCAACTTTAATGTCATTACACAGGTACAAGTACAGGGTAACGAAATAGAGTTAGCATCCAACCACAAGTGCAAAACAGTTATTACAACAGAATATAATAAATATGAGTATACTCAGAATATACACAGTATGAACAGTATAATCAGAATATACAGGATATGTACAGATTAAACTGATTTAAGACAAACGTACAGCTGTATTGTACAAGATGCTACCGTTTTTAACAGAATTTACAGAGTTGCATGTATGTACAGTTAGTGCAAATGATGCAATGAGCAGATGTGCAAAATGAACAAACAGAAATGTCCAAATATAGGGTGGCGGGGTCTAGTGGAGTTCAGGAGTGTCACAGTTCTGGGGAAGAAGCTGTTCCTCAGTCTGCTGGTTTTAGACCGGAGACTCCTGAGGCGCCTGCCGGAGGGCAGGAGGGCTAACAGTTTTATGGGCGGGGTGTGAGGAGTCTCTTCGGATGCTGTGAGCTCTACGCAGACAGCGCTTCCTCTGGATGTCCTCAGTGGACAGAAGAATAGTCCCAGTGATGCGTTGGGCGTTTTTCACCACCCGCTGCAGTGCCTTGCGCTCAGCGACTGTGCAGTTCCCGTACCACACTGTAACACAGTTTGTCAGGACGCACTCGATCGCACAGCGGTAGAAGTTCACCATGACAGCTGATGACAGGTGGTGTTTTTTCAGTGTTCTCAAGAAAAAGAGACACCGGTGAGCCTTCTTGATCAGGCTGGAGGTGTTAGTAATCCAGGACAGGTCATCCGAGATGTGGATCCCCAGGAACTTATAGCTGGAGACACGCTCAACGGCCATCCTGTTGATTTGAATGGGGTCGTGCGTGTCTCCCCTCTTGCTGTCTCACTGGTCCATTCAGGCATTAGGAGACTTTACTTTCGTATAAACGATTCTCTACGTTTATGTTTGTTGTGTTTGCTAATCTGTGTATAATTCAAATTTGTTCATAAATGACTTTCTCAGGCTCAGGTGCAGCCAGATGACAGTGAGGCCAGCGGGCCAGACTTAAGGGAGTTATCCGAGGCTGTCCAGGCAGAGCTGCTGAACGAGTGTGAGGAGAAGTTTGGCCAGCTTCAGATGGTAACCAACTCTGAACCCCTCCTACCACCTCTGAACCCCTCCTACCACCTCTGAACCCCCCCTACCACCTCTGAACCCCCCCTACCACCTCTGAGACCCTCTACCTTCATGTCTAACATCTCTACATACCTATATGTTACCTATTCAGTGAGCCAACAGTTACCTTGACATTTGACTTGAAACCTGCTTTCTTTCTGCGATTCAGCTTCAAAATCAGATCCTTCTGTCGGAGACAGATTCATGTGACAGTCCACAAGAGCAGGTGAGACTTCACACCTTCTGCATCAAGCTAGGAGGACATTAGGACAAACTTATTCGACACAGCATTGACTAACCTTGTGTTCCTCTTCCTCAGTCAGTTGACAGGTTGACGGCTATAGCAGCAGAGCTGATGCAATGGCAAAAAGTAGAGCCCAAATGTAAGTGCGTATATTATGTAGGTCAGAAACGTTTCTTAATACGTTCTAAATAGTTGAAACATGGAGATGCTCCGTCAGTACTGGTATGCGGATACTGCATTGAAACCTCTTGTTGTTTTTACGTCTTGAACAAGCCTCATCCTCACGAACGCCATGCTTTGTTTTTTTTCCCCTTAGTGTTGTCTAAAACCCCCGAGGTTTTAAACGCTCTTGGAAAACAGGAGGTAAGGTGACATGTGGTCAGGGTCAGTCTCTGCTCACACACACGACAGCCTACTAGTCCACAAGGGGAACGAACACGTTTGGAATTCAGTTTGGGTTCCATTCTTGGATTGACGTTGATCCGCTCAACGTGGAACACGGCTAATGACCCCCTCCCCCCCCCCCGATCTGTGTTCCATAGCTGCAGAACCTGAACACTCAGTTAGAGATGGTCCTATCCTGTTCTCAGGAGAAGCGGAACAAACTGAGAGAGACTCTGAAAAGGTTTTTTTATTTTATTATTTTTAATAAATTGTTATTTTAAGTTTAAGCTCTCTATAGGTTTATTGTTTGAACCGTCCTAAATTCTGTGTATGTGCAAATTTACAAGGCGATTAAACCTGATTCTGATAGTCCTGGATGTGTGTGTGTGTTTCAGGGTGATTCTGCTGGTTCTGGATGTGTGTGTGTGTGTGTGTGTGTTTCAGGGCGATTGTGATAGTCCTGGATGTGTGTGTGTGTGTTTCAGGGTGATTGTGATAGTCTTGGATGTTGTGTGTGTGTGTTTCAGGGTGATTCTGCTGGTTCTGGATGTGTGTGTGTGTTTCAGGGTGATTGTGATGGTCTTAGATGCGTGTGTGTTTCAGGGTGATTGTGATGGTCTTAGATGTGTGTGTGTTTCAGGGTGATTGTGATGGTCTTAGATGTGTGTGTGTGTGTGTTTCAGGGCGATCCTGATAGTCCTGGATGTGTGTTTGTGTGTTTCAGGGAGCAGAAGTGGTTGGAGGAGAAGCAGGAAGTCCTGGCCGCTGCCACAGATCATGTGACCAGACTCAAACTGGAGAACGAGCAACAGTCCGAACAAACGTAACGATGCTTAAGAAATATATTTCTCTCGATACATAGTCAAAGATTTGGACACATTACCCAATTCATTTGAACAGGAGGCTGTGTCCAAACTTGTGACCAGTAGTTTATACAATCCTTTGGTTGAAACATTTACATGTAGTCATTTATCAGACGCTGTTATCCAGAGCGACTTACAGCAAGTACAGGGATATTCCCTCTGAGGCAAGTAGGGTGAAGTGCCTTGCCCAAGGACACAATGTCATGTTGGCACAGCCAGGAATCGAACTCACAACCGTCCAATCATGAGCCCAACACCTTAACTGCTGAGTCACCTGACTCCCCTGGGCATCTCCTTGAACTGTTCTTAGATTAATTTATAATTCCAGGATCTGCAAAGTTGACGTGCTAAATGTCATGCCATGTACTTCTAGACTGTTGACCCGTATTTGAATACGCTTCAGTGTTTTGCAAGAGACCAAGAGGAAGATTCAGAAGATGAAAGCTTACCAGGACAGACTGTTGGAGACGCTGGGGGATGTCCTGGAGGAGCACTTCCCCCTCCCGCAGAACGAGACGGCTGCCAACAAGAAGAAGAAGGTACCGTTCCTCTGCCCCGATCAGAGCGTTCGTTTCGAACGGCGTGCCCGCCGCCAGAAGTGCTTCTGCCGCGTTTGATCGTTAGCAAGACGAAGGCTAGACAATTCCATTTCAAGATCGTCTTGTGATTATTGTCTGTCGCCCCCCCCCCCCCCCCAGAACATTCCAGAAGATCTGAACACAAATCTGATTTCTCTGAATGAAATTCTCGAGGTGAGTCCTTGCACAGTATTCATGCCACACACACACACACACACACACATTCTCCCTCTTCACCCCTCAGTGGGTCCAGGTTTTGCCCACATATGGGGCTTGCCCTTTCCAGTGATTCTACACCTCTGTAAGCAATCATGGAAGGCAAAGTTCCTAATCACATGTAGCACTCAGCACAGAATTCACAACTTAGGTTCACCAGTGTTATAGACACTTGTGGGGCCCACACACTCACACACACACAAACGTTGATTGAACATCAACATGTTCACCATACCTACCCAGCCCTGTCCCATCTGCTGGAACCCAGGGGTCTTCTGAAGAAGAACACTTCACTAACCCTCCCCCCCCCCCCCTGTGATCGCATGCTCAGTTACTGATGAACAAGACCCTGGAGACCCCTCACGACCCCTACGTAACCATGGACGACACCTTCTGGCCTCCGTACACGGAGATCCTGCTTCGCTACGACATCGCCACCAGGCACCCGGAGGACGGCTCGAAGATCCGCCTGGAGACCTTCTATTAGCCGGGCTGGGATCCTGCTCCGCTTCCAGAGGGTCGCTGGGCTGTTGTTACGTCACCAGTCTCAGTATTCCAACAGGATGTGTTAGCAGTGTTAATCCACTGCTTTATGTTCCACTGGTTGATGTTTTTTGCATTTTGTAAACCTTGGCTGAGAAGCAGATATCCCATTTTTCTGTAAGTATTCCATTCCAGTAACTGTATATATATTGTTTTTTCTCCCCTTTTTTAATCTAATAAAGGTATATCCTAATTCATAAATGTACCTGGGGTCAGATGGCTCAATGGTTAAGGCGTTGGCCTCGTGATCGGAAGGTTGTGAGATCGAGCCCCGGCTGTGGCTCTATGATGTTGTGTCCTTGGACAAGGCACTTCACCCTACTTGCCTCAGGGAAAAATGTCCCTGTACTTACTGTAAGTCACTTTGGATAAAAGCGTCTGATAAATGTAAATGTACCTCTTTGATCAAGTTTTGGTTTATGGCTTGTTTTTGTTGAGGAACCACAGCACTGTCTGTTACCGAGGTGCAGTACTCCCTGACAATTACAAAGTGCGTTGAAATATAATTTCTTATATTTAACCTAACGATACCGTAAGCAACATGGATGTGATGCTGTACCGTCAAAAACGCCAATAAACACTCACATGCATTGATAATATTACAGTTTTTCTCAGTCGCTAACAAGCATTTGTCCAAACAGTTGTCACATTTTCTAAACTAAACACAATTAGCACATCATCAGTCTTTTTTGGCCTTACAGTTCACATGTTTCATGTCTTTTTCGACACAATATGCAGTCAGTGAACACATTTCCACAACACTTACATTTTCTTAACAGACAAGCTATACCTCCCAGCAAAATGATGGATCGTTTGTGTAGTATTAACAAATGTTAACTCACAACATCCCACAATAGCAAAAACAATCATCCAGAATTTATATACAGCAGGGGTGCACACTTTTTCAGCATGCGAGCCACTTACAAAATTACCGAGTCAAAGTGATCTACCTACTATCAAATTGCGCAACATATAATTATTCAGAAATATATTGAGAATTATTTATAAGAACCATATATGTTAGTATACCTTGCATAATTGTGTGAACCCATATTGCTTGTTACAACCCCAACACAAAATAAGGAAATCAGCTTACAAATCAATAACGTTTATTTACAAAAAAAACAACAACACAGGGATCAAGGAGGACTGCCAGTGGCACCAAATGAAAGAAAGAAATAATAACCCACCCCCCCCACCCCCACCCCCACCCCCCTTGACAGGTGCTAAGCACCCATAAATACAGTGGGTGGTGCTCACTCTAACCTAGTGTAACAACAGGTAAACCTACGTGACGTTAGATGCCAAGCCTCACTCAAGGCTGACTCGCATAAATAAGTGGAGCCAAATAATGCAGTCAAGGATGTTGCACATTTCCTCATGTTGGAGTACTTTTCCTCTATGAGTAAGCTCCAGAATTGTCCATGAGCTCTGGCCTTCAGCTCAATGTCGGCTTATAGTGTCAATGTAGGGGAGTCAGATGGCTCAACGGGTTAAGCCGTTGGCCTCATGAACGGAAGGTTGTGAGATCGAGTCCCTGTTGTCCCTTTGCACGTGTCGTCACGCTCGTCTGAGGACCGCCCACTCTGCCGTAACGGACGGCAATAGTATGCCATGTGCGCGGAAAGGTATAGAAAGTCTCCCTTTTTAAGCCAAGTTTCATTGATTTTACCTTTTAAAATGGTGATATCATGTTGTGCGGTTGGCTGCACTCACAGGCAAGGCTGTGAACCTAAATTAGCTTTTTATCGTATAGCTTTTTATCGTATCTAGCTGCTGATGAAGACAGAAGACGGCGAGGGGTAGCAGCAATAAATCGTAAGACTTGGAAACCCTCAAAGTACGCACAGATTTGCAGTGAGCACTTTTTACAAGGTAAGTCAAATGTATGACATTTAGCATAACGCAAATTGTTTTGTTGTGTTTTTAGTCATGTCACGTCTTTAGCAATCTATTTACAGGGTGCCAACTCGGGTAGAAAAATAATTTGTGAATAAAATGGTATATTAGTGCAAGTATCCCACACCTGCCTCACAGGTTATATGAATTTAGGAGAGTAGGCCTACTAGTATTACGAAGTATCCGATTGTCTGACTGGTTGGTTTGTTTTAGATATCATTTACAAAGGCATTAATTTATTTTTCCAGGAGAGAAGAGCCCTTGATGACCCCTTATCACCTGATTTAAAAACTGAGCCCTGAAGTTTGCTTGGTTACAACAATACGTTTGCTTTCAAATGTTTTCAGTTCGATTATTTCTGAATGTAATTATATCCTGTATGTTTTATGAAGATAACTTTATTTTTTTAGAATGTGATTGATTGAATAAGCACATGAGCAAAAAAGTCGACTTGTATTGTACATCAACAGTTTATTATTAAATAAAATGTTTTATTCGTGCCTGGGAGTTTAACTGGGAGTTGGTACATATCGTGCGGGGTGAATTCGGGTAAAGTTTGCGATTTGATTAAATCGGTGAATATGGACGGAGGGAGAAGGTACGCGTCCGTTTTTAAGCTATCGATCTTGACTTTTCCCAAATATCGCACTTTGTGAACGGCTAAAAGATGATTTACTTACACTGACAACCGAACTGAACATGCCCTAGAAGAAGTCATGATTGCTGACAAAAATAATTGCAATCGTTGTAACTTTAGAGAGACTAAGCTTGCAGTTTCGTAAGTTTTGCGCTCCCTGCAATGCTTCGTTCACTCACTCTTGCGGTCCAGCATGGCACACCCACGTGATCATGTGACGTAGGTGCAAAGGGTCACCAATAGGAGCAGAGCTCCCCTATGGGGCGGAGCTCCAAGAAATAGAACAAAGCCAAGCGATCGACAATGGATGACGTCATAGAGTAGCCTTGTATAAATATCCAGCTGTGTCTGTGTTGACCCTCATTCGTTCAGGTGTCTCAACACAGTTCAGTCATCAGCAGTTATCTTGCAGTCATGAACCAGAAAGAAAAGCAAACTACTTTAGCCACCAAGAAGTATTACCTAGTAAGAGTAATACCTGGTAAGAGCAGCTCAGTTCTGGGGTGAGGGTAGTCATGTTGTGTCCTTGGGCAAGGCACTTCACCCTACTTGCCTCGTAGGGAATGTCCCTGTACTGGCTGTAAGTCGCTCTGGATAAGAGCGTCTGATAAATGACTCAAATGTGAAAGTGAGCTGAGTGAAATGTGAAAGCTGACTCTGCCTCTTCTGGTGCCAGGACCCGTCCCACGCACGACCAGGCCCATGGAGGATCCCTGTTTGGGGGTGCCAGTCCTTTTCTCCCTCCAGAACCAGAATCTGGAGGAGCGTGACGCACCGCCTTCAGCCCAGGACGACAGTGTTGTCACCCGCCAGTCGCCTGAGAGCGCGCCTGAGGCTAGGGTCCTGCTGAAGCCTCGGCCCCCGCTGAAGCGGCCCCCGCTGAAGCCACTGCCCCCGCTGAAGCGGCCCCCGCTGAAGCCACTGCCCCCGCTGAAGCCTCTGCCCCCGCTGAAGCGGCCCCCGCTGAAGCCACTGCCCCCGCTGAAGCCACTGCCCCCGCTGAAGCCTCTGCCCCCGCTGAAGCCTCTGCCCCCGCTGAAGCCACTGCCCCCGCTGAAGCCACTGCCCCCGCTGAAGCCTCTGCCCCCGCTGAAGCGGCCCCCGCTGACGCCTCAGGCACCGCTCCTCGAAGATGACAGCATGTAGGGTCTTATTTATATTTACTCACTTAGCTTTGGATAAACGCATCTGCTAAATTAATTATGTAATGTAAATGCCTAATCAAGCCCTACTTCAACCCTTCCAGGAAGAGAGAGGAGACCTGTGTACCTGGTAAGAGCAGCTCAGTTCTGGGGTCTGAGGTGAGGGGTGAGGGTAGTCATGTTGTGTCCTTGGGCAAGGCACTTCAAAGTCACTCTGGATGAGAGCATCTGTTAAATGACTCAAATGTGAAAATGAGCTGTGTGAAATGTGAAAGCTCCCCTGACTCTGCCTCTTCTGGTGCCAGGAGCCGTCCCACTCACCAGCAAGCCGGACTGTCCCGTGCAGAATCCCTGTCTGGTGCCGTCAACAGGCCTCGTCCTAAAAAGGACATACGTGGACACACGTAGAGGTCGACGTTTGGCAATCCTTTTCTCCCTCCAGAACCAGCATCTGGGGGAGCCTTCAGCCCAGGACGACTGTGGAGTCACCTGCCAGTCGCCTGAGAGAGAGCCTGAGGCTAGGGTCCCACTGAAGCCTCGGCCCCCGCTGAAGCGGCCCCCGCTGAAGCCTCTGCCCCCGCTGAAGCGGCCCCTGCTGAAGCCTCAGGCTTGAAGCCTGCTAGACCACCACGGGCCAGCTAGACCACCAGTGGCCCACCAACCACCAGGGGTCTGCTAAACCACCAGGGCACCTCTAGACCACCAGAGGCCCGCTAGACCACCAGGGGTCCGCTAGACCACCAAGGGCCTGCTAGACCACCCGGGGCCCGCTAGACCACCAGGGGCCGGCTAGACCACCAGGAGCCCGCTAAACCACCAGGGGCCCACCAACCAACCTGCTAGACCAACAGGGGCCCGCTAGACTACCAGAGGCCCGCTAGACCACCAGGGGCCCGCTAGACCACCAGGGGCCGGCTAGACCACCAGGGGTGTGCCAGACCACTAGGGGCCCACCAACCACCAGGGGCCTGCTAGACCACCCGGGGCCCGCTAGACCACCAGGGGCCTGCTAGACCACCAGGGGTGTGCTAGACCACCAGGGGCCTGCTAGACCACCAGGGGTTTGCTAGACCAACAGTGGCCCACCAACCACCAGGGGCCGGCTAGATCACCCTGGGCCCGCTAGACCACCAGGGGCCTGCTAGACCACCAGGGGTGTGCTAGACCACCAGTGGCCCACCAACCACCAGGGGCCGGCTAGATCACCCTGGGCCCGCTAGACCACCAGGGGCCTGCTAGACCACCAGGGGCCTGCTAGACCACCAGGGGTGTGCTAGACCACCAGTAGCCCACCAACCACCAGGGGCCGGCTAGATCACCAGGGGTCTGCTAAACCACCAGGGCACCTCTAGACCACCAGAGGCCCACTAGACCACCCGGGGCCTGCTAGACCACCAGGGGCCGGCTAGACCACCAGGAGCCCGCTAGACCACCAGGGGCCCACCAACCAACCTGCTAGACCAACAGGAGCCCGCTAGACTACCAGGGGCCCGCTAGACCACCAGGGGCCGGCTAGACCACCAGGGGTGTGCCAGACCACTAGGGGCCCACCAATCACTAGGGGCCCGCTAGACCACCAAGGGCCGGCTAGACCACCAGGAGCCCGCTAGACCAGCAGGGGCCCACCAACCAACCTGCTACACCAACAGGGGCCCACTAGACTACCAGGGGCCCGCTAGACCACCAGGGGCCCGCTAGACCACCAGGGGCCCGCTAGACCACCAGGGGCCGGCTAGACCACCAGGGGTGTGCCAGACCACTAAGGGCCCACCAACCACCAGGGGCCCGCTAGACCACCCGGGGCCCGCTAGACCACCAGGGGCCTGCTAGACCACCAGAGGTGCACTAGACCACCAGTGGCCCACCAACCACTAGGGGCCGGCTAGATCACCAGGGGTCTGCTAAACCACCAGGGCACCTCTAGACCACCAGAGGCCCACTAGACCACCAGGGGTCCGCTAGACCACCAGAGGCCCGCTAGACCACCAGGGTCCGCTAGACCACCAAGGGCCTGCTAGACCAACAGGGGCCCGCTAGACTACCAGGGGCTCGCTAGACCACTAGGGGCCGGCTAGACCACCAGGGGTGTGCCAGACCACTAGGGGCCCACCAACCACCAGGGGCCCGCTAGACCACCAGGGGCCCGCTAGACCACCAGGGGCCTACTAGACCACTAGGGGCCCACCAACCACCAGGGGCCTGCTAGACCACCAGCGGCCTGCTAGACCAACAGGGGCCCACTAGACCACCATGAGTCCGCCAACGATCAGGGGTCCACCATCCATCAAAGGACTCTTAAGACCACCAGGCTATACCTCTCTTTCCTCGCTCATTGTCAGCACTTTTTCACAAAATAAAGTTGTGTGGAAAGAATACAAGGTTAAATGCCAGACCAAGTTCTTTGTAGTTTATTGATAAGAAATTATACAATCAACATGACTGCAACACACCAAGGTGTCTGTACATCGGTCATACCAGTCAATGGTGCCAGTCTACCAGTCTTGCTTTGCAGAGTAGAGAAAGGCCTTCATGAGAGTACTCTTGACAGAAGTCAAAGAGCGTTCTGCCCATTCTAGATCCTTCCTACCTCTGCATGGCACACAGATCTACCCCTCCTGAGATGATGGTGTTTGTTAGATGATGAGTCAGACGGCCGTGGGGAGGGGATCTACTCATCCAGTTAGATCTTCAAGGAGGACTAGGTGACCTGAAGCAAATGCACACGCAGAATGTGGAAGCTTGGCTGAACAAAGAGACTTCTCAGACAAAAGCCACAGTCGATGCCTATCCAGACAGAGGACAGACTGCCTCCTATCAACAGTCTCTGGTAGACTGTCTCTACACCAGCTGGCACACAACAGACAACTCAAATATGAATGTGAATCGAATACACGAATCTACACATCACATTTGCCTGCCGTGCAAAGGCAATGACTTCAACTTTGTCGAAAATTTGGTTTGTCATATTTGGAAACTTTAAGGTCTTAAGGGCTTCATTATTTGGAAAAATATCTTGAAATAATGTCATTTTCAGGAAAAAAATACAGCTGACTTCACCGTAACGTTCAAAAACTCGAGAGAAGCTAAATCCCGTTCTTACTGCTGTTCTTTGCTTTAGTTTTGCGACACCCTCGAGAGTTAAAATTGAGTTACAGGTTTCACTTGACCTAGACTAGAGACAAAAAATCTCTCATAGTGACTGGCTATCAGACTAAGCCCCACAACTGATTAAATCGCTTGTAACTTGTTGTAATTCCTACACCGTTCACCGGATTTTTTGTCATTACCCTCAAATTAAAGTTGTTCGCACCTATTATTAATTAATTTTCATTTCAAATCCAGTGTGGCGGTGTAGAGACATAATTATGAAACTTTTGCTAATATCTAAATATTTATGGACCTGACTGTAAGTCCCATAAAAAAACGTCTTTACAAAAACGTATTTTTGAAAGTACATTTATTTATTGATGTAGGTAAATGTTTTCAGCTAAATAGTTATGATTATATGCTGCCATCTCTTAAAATTTCAGAGTTTATTTCTCAGCCATATTTCTTTATTTGGCCATTTATTCTTTTTCTGTATTATTTAGATTTGAATGTCCATTTTACATGGTGAATTGTTTGTATCTATTTCAGTTGAAAACGTAGTTGACCGAATTCAAATGTCAAGGTCCACTGTGGGTACTGTGGGAAAGGGGAGTCAAAACTCTTATTTAGGTCACACATGCTCACACACAAATGCACGCGCACATACAGTACATACATACACTCCTTTTCAAACATACATATGTATGCATTTAAAACTCCATAAAGCTAAACGCCTGTGCAGAAAATACTTTACTACTATCATTACTTACTGTTGCTAGCTATAGCCATTGAAGTGGCAATATATAATATATGTAACCTCTGAACATACAACAATGCCTTATACAGACAGATGAGAGACAATGTAAGCTGTTCACATGTTCAGTACATCGAAATTAAGATTAGTTTCTTCTCACGACAAGCGTGCAAATCGGATGCTTCTCCACCCTACTTCAAAACAGTTAAAGCAAGGATGGCCAGTCCTTTTTTTAGTTAGCTGATTGGTTCTTGCCAGAATATGAATTTGAACAGTTGTCCAATAGGGCTGTCGGCTGTGTAGTAACCTGACTTCTGCGCAACAAAACTGATGGTACCAACCCTGTTGATCAAGCAAGACATTCCACTAATTGACCCTGATAAGGCAGACTTATGAAGTGAAAACCATTTCAGGTGACTACCTCTTGAAGCTCATCGAGAGAATGCTGAGAGTGTTCAAAGCAGTAATCAGAGCAAATGGGTACGATTTTGAAGAAACTAAAATATAAAACATATTTTCAGGTATTTCACCTTTTTTTGCTAAGAATCAGAATCAGAATGGGGGTTTATTCGCTATGCAAGATTAACAAACATAGAATTCACTGTGACAGAAATGAGCAAACATAGAACATTTATGTGGCATACTAATAAAAAAACATGAATACAATGTAAAATACACTACAGCACGCTCAATTACCTCCCCTCAAGAGCGCCCGAGCGCAACACAAACTCTTCCACTGCCTGGCTCCCCAATGGTGGAATCAACTCCCCACCTCCATCAGAAGCACAGACTGCCTTCTCACCTTCAAGAGAAGGCTTAAAACTCACCTATTTAAAGAATTTAATGGCACTTAGGAATAGTATGGCACTTCACATAATCTAATGTACTTTAGAACAATCTGTTGGTCCCTATATGGTGACTTTCCAGTGTTGTTTGTTGTATCTCTTGCTTTATGTTCACAATTGTGTTATGCATTTATAGTTCTTCCTTTTGGCACCTATTGGTTCTCATGATGTATGATTCACGATCTAAAAAAACCCCACTGTGTTCGGGGTCTATCACGTTGCTATGCTCAATGACTGATGCTCTTTGTAAAAGCTCTCTCTTGTAAGTCGCTTTGGATAAAAGCGTCTGCTAAATGAATAAATGTAAAATGTAACATAGGTACAGAGTGGAATGGGTATATAGTGGCATAACTGTATAAACTTGGCTGGATGAAAGAAGGACTAATCTATCCTTCCAATAACTGGTAGCTTATGGACAAAATATATTTTAGGGGAGTCAGGTGGCTGAGTGGTTAGGAAATTGGGCTAGTAATCAGAAGGTCCTTGGTTCAAACCTCAGCTGTGCCAACATTGTGTTCTTGGGCAAGGCACTTCAACCTTCTTGTCCTCTGGGGGGAATATCTCTGTACTTGCTGTAAGTCACTCTGGATAAGAGCATCTGCTAAATAATGTAAACACACTATGTGCAAAAAAAAAAAAATCCCTTCCGTGCGTCACTTAAACAACCTCATCCCCGGTCTACCAATCACACGAAGGTTTGAACCTTAAGTCTCCGCCCTCTTTGAGTTCCGATTTCCTTGTGGGAGGAGAAGAAGTTCCGGTTCCGGGTGTTTTATTTTACTAAACTTCTGTCGGAGGCTGTTTAGGAGTCTGATTATGATCTTAAATCACACTGATTATGATCTTAAATCACACTTCTGATTATGATCTTAAATCACACTTCTGACCAGTCACACATATCATCCATAGATTGAGTTTTACTGGAGAACAGACGACGGATCCGCTAAAATGACGACCCGCTCAGAGCGCGAGAAGGCCCAGAAACTGAACGAACAACATCAGCTGATTTTGTCCAAGATGTTGAGGGAAGAAGACAACAAGTACTGCGCTGACTGTGAGGCTAAAGGTAGGAACATGAAGAGGTTCTAACAAGGTTCTAACGACGTTCCACAGTGAGGCTAAAGGTAGGAACATGACGAGGGTCTAACGAGGTTCCACAGTGAGGCTAAAGGTAGGAACATGACGAGGTTCTAACACTGTTCTAAAGATGTTCTAACGAGGTTCCACTGTGAGTCCAAATGTAGGAACATGACGAGGTTCTAACGAGGTTCCACAGTGAGGCTAAAGGTAGGAAGATGACGAGGTTCTAACGAGGTCCTAACACTGTTCCACTGTGAGGCTAAAGGTAGGAACATGACGAGGTTCTAACACTGCTCTAAAGATGTTCTAACACTGTCCCACAGTAAGGCTAAAGGTAGGAACATGACGAGGTTCTAACAAGGTTCTAACAATGTTTCACAGTGAGGCTAAAGGTAGGAAGATGACAAGTTTCTAACACTATTCTAAAGATGTTCTAACACTGTTCCACAGTGAGGCCAAAGGTAGGAACATGACGAGGTTCTAACATTTCTAAAGATGTTCTAACACTGTTCCACTGTGAGGCCAAAGGTAGGAACATGACGAGGTTCTAAAGATGTTCTAAAGATGTTCCACGCTGTTGTTCTGCTTTGGACGGGCTGGTTCTCTCTGGCCAAGTTAAGCAGCCGTCAAGCTAACATGTCCCAGTCACCTGACAGACCTGCTTCCTCTTAGCCTTCAGCTAGCTGGCCGAGCGGTTAAGGGAATCGGGCTGGTTATCAGAATGTTGCCGGTTCGATTCCCGGCCGTGTCACATGACGTTGTTGTGTCCTTGGGCAAGGCACTTCACCCTACTTGCCTCAGGGGGGAATGTCCCTGTACTTGCTGTAAGTCGCTCTGGATAAGAGCGTCTGCTGAATTGCTCAATGTTAATGTAGCTATGCTAGGCTAGCTGCTCCAGGTTCAGACAGGCAGGAGTCTCAAGCAGCAGAGGATCCGTGCTGGTTAGCTGGTTAGCTTGCTTGTCTGTCACCATGAAAGAATGTGACTTACCAACTCTTAAGCAAGGTGGCGTATGATGAACTGACAGACATATACAGGACAGGTTCAAGCATGCTGCAGCAGGACGGCTTCTCTCTGTACAACTGCCATGTTTATCTCACCCTTCTGTGCGTCTGTGTGTCTCTCTGCCTCCCTCTCTCTCTTTTTCTGTCTGTCTGTCTCTCTTTCTCTGTCTCTCATTCTCTCCCTCTGTCTCTCTTTCTCTGTCTCTCTCTCATTCTCTCCCTCTGTCTCTCTTTCTCTCTCATTCTCTCCCTCTGTCTCTCTCTCATTCTCATTCTCTCCCTCTGTCTCTCTGTCTGTCTATCTCTCTCTCTCTCTCTCTCTCTCTCTCCCCCTCTCTTTTCTCTCTCTTCCCCCCCCCTCTCTGTCTCTCAGGTCCCAGATGGGCCTCCTGGAATCTGGGGGTGTTCATCTGTATTCGGTGTGCTGGTATCCACAGGAACCTCGGGGTTCACATATCACGGGTCAAATCTGTCAACCTGGACCAATGGACCTCAGAACAAATCCAGGTACAGATATATCCTTGGGCTGTGATGGTACTGCAGTATTAAAGCTGGCTGGTTCAAGAGCATGCTATGGATTTGAACCGTGAGCTGTTTGACTGTGTCGAGCGATCGCGCTACATTTCGCTTCCCCGTGGCTCCTTCTGTTTCTGCCTCCCTATCTCTTTTCTCGCTTTTCTATTTTAACTAATCTCTCCTTATCTCTTCTAATGCTCCATTATCTGCCTGTTTCTCTCCTCATCTCTTCTAACGCTCCATTATCTGCCTGTTTCTCTCCTCATCTCTTCTAACGCTCCATTATCTGCCTGTTTCTCTTCTCATCTCTTCTAACGCTCCATTATCTGCCTGTTTCTCTCCTCATCTCTTCTAATGCTCCATTATCTGCCTGTTTCTCTCCTCATCTCTTCTAACGCTCCATTATCTGCCTGTTTCTCTCCTCATCTCTTCTAACGCTCCATTATCTGCCTGTTTCTCTCCTCATCTCTTCTAATGCTCCATTATCTGCCTGTTTCTCTCCTCATCTCTTCTAATGCTCCATTATCTGCCTGTTTCTCTCCTCATCTCTTCTAACGCTCCATTATCTGCCTGTTTCTCTTTCCTCATCTCTTCTCACCTTCTGTGTTCTGCCTGTTTCTCTCTCCTCATCTCTTCTCACCTTCTGTGTTCTGCCTGTTTCTCTCTCCTCACCTCTTCTCACCTTCTGTGTTCTGCCCTGTTTCTGGGCGTGGCCTGTCTGTGGTTCCTCTCCACCAGAGTGTGCAGGACATGGGGAACACCAGGGCCAGGAAGCTGTACGAGGCCAACCTCCCAGACTCCTTCAGACGACCCCAAACAGACCAGTATCCTTCCATAACTCAGACCCATCCACGCACACATGAAACACACACACACACACACCTGTTACCTGTGGCTTCCCGTGGCGTCCTTAACCCCTCGATCCCAGAGCAGTGGAGTTCTTCATCAGGGACAAGTATGAGAAGAAGAAATACTACAGCAAGAATGTGACCAATGGGGGAAGTGTATGTATGCACCCCTATCAGGAGAGAGAAAGACACATGGAGAGAGAGAGACATGGAAAGAGAGAGAGAGAGAGATACATGGAGAGAGAGAGGGAGAGACATTGAAAGAGAGAGAGAGAGAGGGGGAGAGACATGGAGAGAGGGAGAGACGTGGAGAGAGAAAGACATAGGGAGGGAGAGGAGGAGCCAAAGAGAGACATGGAGATGGAGAGGGAGGGAGAGTGGGAGGGAGAGCGAGACATTGAGAGAGAGAGGGAACAGAGGTACAGTAACACATGCACAGTGCTTCATTAGACTTCCTGTATTGCGTTCCACAGCCAAAAGAGAAGGAGTCTAAGAGAGAGAAAGAATCGGACCGAGGGGCCAAGCCTTCATCGTACAGCAAGGTGAGATAGACGCTTACTAAACCCACTCCTGCAGGATCCCACTCCATCTCTATGGTGTCCATGCTGAGAGAACACCTGGCATAACTGTTATCTTAGCCACACCCCTGGCCTGAACTCTCCAGGATAGGGGCGTGTCCCCATCGCCTGGGACTTATTTTCTGACTCCTCCCTCCCCGTCTCACCAATCAGAACGAAGAGCCCCGGCCAGCCCCCAAAGTTAGCCCGGCGAAGCCTACAGAACCATCTGTCAACCTCTTAGGCCTTGGTGAGCACAGCATCCTGGGGCAGCTCATCGATCTGGCACAAGCACATTCCAGCACTGGTTAAACTGGTTTTCTCTTCTCTCTGTCTCTCTCTCCCTCTCTCTCTCTCTCTCTCTCTCTCTCTATCTCTCTCATCTCTTCTCCTCTCTCTCTATATATCTCTCTCTCTCTCCTCTCGCCATGTCTCTCTCTCTTTATCCATCTCTCCTCTATCCATCTCTCTCTCTCTGTCTCTCCCCATATCTCTCTCCTCTCCATGTCTCTCTTCTCCCTCTCTATCCATGTGTCTCTCTCTTCTCTCCCTCTATATCTCTCTCTCCTCTCTCTCTCCTCTCGCCATGTCTCTCCCTCTCTATCCATCTCTCCTCTATCCATCTCTCTCCTCTCTCACTCTCTCTCTCTCTCTCTCTCTCTCTCTCTCTCCCCGTCTATCCATCTCTCTCCTCTCTCTCTCACTCTCTCTCTCTCTCTCTCTCTCCCCCTCTATCCATCTCCCCCTCTCTCTCCTCTCTCACTCTCTCTCTCTCTCTCTCTCTCTCTCCCCCTCTATCCATCTCCCCCTCTCTCTCCATGTCTCTCCTCTCTCTTTTTCTCTCCTCTCTCCATGTCTCTCCCCCCCCCCTGTGTTCCAGATGCTCCAGTAGTACCCTCAGCCCCCAGCTCCAGCCCAGCTCAAAACAACAGTGACCTGGACATCTTCGGCCCCATGGTCTCCAACCCCCTCCCCGTTTCCACGGCAGCAGCACAGTTCTCTCAGGTGAACCTCTCGCCCGTGCTGGAGCCCTGAAACCACGGTTACCAGGGTCTGCGACACCAACACCTGACTCGAATGAATGGGTCGCTATCAAGCTCTGCGGAAGCCTCATAATGACCCATTCATTAGAATCAGCTGTGATTCAAATGTGATTCAAATTATTCAAATAGAGCAGGAAAACATCTAAAACCTGTAGGACAGTGGGCCTCAAGGAGCAGGGTTCCTGATTAGATTAGATTAGATTCAACTTTAATGTCATTACACAGGTACAAGTACAGGTTAACGAAATACAGTTAGCATCCAACCAGAAGTGCAAAACAGTTATGACAACAGAATATAATAATAAATATGGGTATACTCAGAATATACACAGTATGAACAGTATAATCAGAATGTACATGAATACAGAATGTACGGATTAAAGTGATTTTAGACAAATGTACAGCTGTATACCTGCCACAGTAACCCTGTTCCTCTCTGCGTCCTCCCCCCTCTCCAGGCCAGCTCCAGTAACCCTGCCTGCACCCCGACACAGGCCCCAGCAGGAGGGGGCGCCGGCGGGCCGGAGGGCCAGGGAGACCTGGACCTGTTCAGCGAGACGAGCACCAGCAAGGGAGAGGACGCGGCCAAGAAGCCGCTGTCCAAGGACTCCATCCTGTCTCTGTACGGCAGCAGCAGCCTGTCCCAGCAGCAGCCCCCCGCCGCCACCGAGCCCTACGCTTACGGTACGGCGCGCGCACACTCTCTCTCTCTCTCTCTCTCTCTCTCTCTCTCTCTCCTTCTTCTTCTCCCTTTCTCCCTCTTCATCCCTCTCTCTGTCTCTCTCACTCTCTCCTCTCCTCTCACTTTCTCTCTTCTCTTCTCTCTTCTCTCTCCTCTTCTCCCTCCCTCCCTCCCTCCCTCTCTATATCTCTCTCTCCTCTCGCCATGTCTCCCTCTATCCATCTCTCTTCTCTCTCTCTCACTCTTCCTCCCTCACCATCTCCCCCTCTGTCCCTCCCTCTCTTCCCCCAGCTGGTATGTTCATGGGCCAGCCCCAGATGCAGTTCCCAGTCCAGGCCCCTGCCGGCTACCAGGCTTTCCCTGGCATGGGCCCTGCCATGCCCCCCACCACGGTCATGGGGGCCATGATGGCCCAGAGCGGGGCGGCCATGATGGGGCCCAACACGGGCATGATGGTGGGCATGACCATGCCCAACGGCTTCATGGGCGGCGCGCCCACCGCCGGCGTGATGGGCATGGCTCCCAGGATGCTGGGGCCCCAGGGAGGGGCCATGCCGGCGGGGATGCTGCCCGCTCAGGGCATGTACGCCCTCCAGCCTGGCCAGCAGGCCCAGTGGAACATGGGACAGGTAGGAGGAGTTCAGTTCTGGTAGCAGTGACATGTTGAGGAGCTGGAAGGGTTGGTTGGCACGGCGATGTGGCTCATTCTCTCGCGTTCTCTGCCCTCCCCAGATGAACCAGCAGATGTCAGGGATGACGCTGAACGGAGCAGGCGGCCAGATGGGCTTTGGCCAGCCTGCTGCAGCCATGGGGGGGTGGGCAGCTCCCCCCTCCGGCCACACCCTCAGCACACAGCTCTGGAAGTGAGCCCCCCCCCTCCCCCTCCTCCTTCCCTCTCTAAAACATACACGGGGTGAAAGGGCGTGCGGAGGAAGAGGAGAGGATTGCTGGATGGAGTGGGGGGGGGGTGGTTCCAAAATCTCACCGACCCCCCCCCCCCCCCCCTTTGGAACCCTCACTGAAAACTGACGCTGGGTTTTCCTGTTGTGACCACTGTTCAGAACATCTAACTTGTATCTTTCCCTCCTTCTCTCTGTTTTCCCCTCTCTCTCTCTCTCCTCTCTCCCCCCTTTCTCCCTCTCTCAACCCTCTCTCTCCCCTTCTTCTCACTCTCTCTCTCACCCCCCCCTCTCTCTAACATCTAACTTTTATCTTTCTCTCCTTCTCTCTATTTCCCTCCCTCTCTCTCTTTCTCTCCCTCCCCTCTTTCTCCCTCTCTCATCTCTCTCTCTATGTCTCTCTCTCTGTCTCATATATCTTGATTGTGGGAGTGAATGGGAAGTCATACAGCGTTGCAGGCTAGCAGATTGTGCCTGTTGTGTTTTTGATCGTCACTTTTTTTTCTTTCTTTTCCTCTTTTTTTGGGGGGGGTGCAAAAAAAGAAAGTCAAATAAGTTCGAACAACATCCATCGATCAACAACATATCAAAACCCTGCAGGACCAGTTACACTAGCTTTTACTGTGTTATTGTATCATTATATAATTATAGAGAATCAAATGAATAGTATTTAAAGGGAGAAGACGTCGTGTCTGTGAATACTGCTCCCGAATGTACAGAGCTTATAACCTCTTTTAAAGTACCCGTGGTTCCCCAACAAAAAATAAAGTATGGTAAACTTAAGTTGGCGTCATTGAACATTCCTGTTAAAGGAACATTCCTGCTATGGTCAGTGACTGATGGTCTTTGTAAAAGCTCTCTCTTGTAAGTCGCTTTGGATAAAAGCGTCTGCTAAATGAATAAATGTAAAGGTGGGAACGTCAGCTGTCGTTCAGAATGACTTGGAGCTGGAAGATGCTGTTCCCCTCACCGCCACTAGATGGCGCAGTGAGCACAGTTATCAACGGGATTCTGCTCGAGTGAGTCGTGATGCGCTTAAGATGAACGAAGAAAAGAGAAGAAAAAAAAGAAGGTGGATTTGTGGAAATGCCCCACAACACGTTGGGGATTCCTGCATGATGACACTGCTGTGTCTCTGCAAGGTGTCAGGTTTGTATGAGAGGCCACGAGGCTGGGGGGTTCATATGACAAGAGGGAATTAATGACACCATTTAGCTTTAATGGTTTCCTTTCAAATGGGTCTGGTGTTATATCTGGGTGTTATATGGCTATCAGTGGTTATCTGTCTTGATTCATGTATGTCATATGTGCCGTATTTGGCGCACGAACGCACACGGTCAAGCAGGTAGAAGTGGTGGAGTTACAGGTTGCCAGGTTGGCTCCCCGCAGTAACTCAGAAGTCCTTGGCTTTTTTCTCTCTTTGTCAGCGGACGGTCACGACTTTACTGATGACAAAATTCTGCACCACGGGAAGTTTATGTTTTTATTTTATTTTTTGTAATCTTTATTAACACAAAGATTATTACAAACCTTTGAATATACAAAATACAAAAATATAATTACATTCGTACACTAGGGGCTGCTTGCTGTAAATTAAATTTAAAAGCTGTGGTCCTCAGGGTTTTCATTGCTTTTTGTTTCATTGAAAACCTTGATGTTCAAAGTCTTTCTGAAATGAAATAAAACAAGACTTTTTACATGAAAACGTACATTTGTGCATATAGATCACGGGAAGTTGACGTGAGTTTACGGTCACCTGGTGACGTCACCGGACGGACCTGGTTGTGTTGCCATCTGCTGGACGGTTTCAGCGACGAAGCATGACGTCATCGAGAGTGAGCGGGTGCCAAGACTGGACCTATACATCCATGGACTGGACCCGCTGCTGTGCCCTCAGATGCACCCCACCTGGAAAAGGACCCCCCCTCGCGGGAGCGCGCGCACAAACCGCTCCATTTACAATTTGATATCGCAACCAAATGGGGGGAAGACGGTGGTTTACCGTGATTTTTGGGCATTTTTTAAATAAGATAAACGAATATAATATCGTCTGTGATTTGTGTAAATAACTGATACGTGAGCGCGACACAGAATTACTAAAGAAACTAAGTGACCAGCCTCTGCTTATTGAATCCAAACTGAACCTTAAGCAACATGTTGTTTAAGTTCATATTGTCTTAAGTGCAACCTAGCTTGGAAGATTCAAAATAGGCCAGACTTTAAGACAACTAAAAGTTTGAATGCATATAGGGCCTACTTTGAAGTATTACTAAGAATACGAAACAACACATATTTAATGCTCCAAAATTAATGTAAATTGTTAATATGTTAAATTGAACTGTCTTCGCTGTCCATGGTACTGAACATGCTTTTTACAGCGTGCTTCAACGTGCTTTTTACACGGATCAGGAGTTAAGGAGTGAAATTAGGTGACAATGACACACTGAGAGCTAATGTTTTAACATCTTTAGATAATCAAAAGGCATTTCTAAAAAAAAACTTGAAATGAATAAGACTATTTGTCTAAGATCTGAGAGGATTTAGCTTAACTGTTTAGTTAATCATATTGGGACATTTCAACTCTTCAAATGTTAAAACAGATGACTAATGATGATGATGCCTGACCGGAGCACGTTTTGATTTAATTGTGTGTGTAGGGAAGGGGGTGGGTGGGGGGGGTTCTGGGAGAGGCGCGCCCCCTGAATGATGGGAGGGCGAAAAAAGGGTTCTGCGCTCGTGAGGCGACGAGAGATCCATTCTCAAATGAGTGAGCGCGCTCCCGCAGTAGGAAGGAAGAGACGTGCGCGCGGGGGGGGCTGCGTTCCCATTGACTGTTCCATCTCCCACGTTAGCGATACAGAGGCGGTGGCACCGGGAGAGAGCGAGCGAGAGAGCGAGCGCGAGAGAGAGGGAGCTCGAGACACGAACTCCGCTTAATACTCCCGCGATCCAGAGTCCGGTGGCGGGGCGGCTGGGGGGGGCATTAGAGGGAGGGGGCATCAGAGATCAGCTAAGTGATCCCGGAGTCTCTTGGCGCGGAGATGTGCTTCCCCGTAAACCGGCGGTGGAGGTGAGAGGAGGGCAGGCGGCGGGGGGGGTGGGGGCGCGAGGAGGAGGAGGAGGAGGAGGAGGAGAAACAGCCGAGGCGCGACAAAAAGCACAACCGTGGGTGCCTGCAACCATGAGCGGCTCGCGCTGTTCACGAGAGCTGCCGCCGCTGCCGTCGCGTGCTCTGACCGCGTCGTGAGGTGTGGCTCGTGACGCTCGGGGGGAATCTGTCAAGCCGAAACGACACGCCGAGGAGGGAGGGGGTGGTGGTAAAGATGTCCGCCTCGGTGGGGCCCCAGGGCGGCCCTCGCCCACCCACCGCGCCGCCATCCATGCCCGCCCTGCCGGACCTGAGCCACCTCACCGAGGAGGAGAGGAACATCATCCTGGCGGTGATGAACCGGCAGAAAGAGGAAGAGGAGAAAGAAGAAGCCATGTTAAAGTAAGAGGCTTTCCTTTTGCTTGCTGTGGAACCTGGAAACGCACGCACACACGCACCCCATTCACGAGCCCTGCCTGGGGCCAGATGGAACGCGCGTGCACGTGCTCGTTAAAACGAACACGTTACAATTGCAATGTGCGCTTTTTGCAGTGTAGCAACGTCGCACCTCAACACCCATTCAATACACCCCGGGTCACATCTATTGTTCCTCATCGTTTCCGTGCACAGATGTTACCCTAGCGGCGCGTGCCCTTGTTGGATACAATTCGCACCCAAGACAAATTAATTCGGTCATTCCAATCCAAATCCCCTCGTGTAGGATATTACGCTTTGGTGAAAAGGTGCAGTCGACAGCGGTGCCTGTATGCTCTGAAGCCTTTAGCTGACAGGTAGCCTGGAGATTACAGGTGTCAGATCCCCCCCCCCCCCCGTGGACCCCCCCCCGCGCTAGGATAGACCTGCTGCCCCAGGCTGGGTCAGCTCCTCGGTGATGGAGGTGGTCATCGATGGGGTGGACAAAATAAGGGGGTCAGATAAGTTACAGGTGCAGCCTGGTCACCCCCCCGGGGGGGGGGGGGAATGATTCATAGCCGACCACACTACTGCGTGTGTCGCCCCCCCTCCACCTTCCTCCTCCTCCTCCTCCTCTCCTTCATCCTCATCTTCACTCATCAGCCGGCTCTAGTCTCGGGTTTACCGTCTGTTCGACACGCTGTCTCCCACCGGCTGCAGCCCTACAGTCAGTGAAGCTACAGGCTGTGAAAGACACCGATGGTCGGGCATTAGTGCCCCCTTCCTCCTGCGAACACGGAGAGGACAGCGACATGAATGCTTTAATGATGCTTCAAAGCTGTTTGTCTTCACGCTCAGCCGCGGGGTGTGGTTGACAATCGAGCCCCCATTAAGACCCGGCTTTCGAACAAGTCATCGAACGGATGATTTTAATAGAGGCCGATCGGTTTCGAAAGAGCGTCAAACCCTCCCCCAAGATTCAAGCAATCAGCCGGCCGTTTCTCTCCCCCCGACAAGCGTGGCACATTTACAGAGAGCGCGGGTTGGTATTCTCCCCACGTCGAGAGTCTATTCTTGGCTCCCTCCCTCGTGAACCCCTCGGATTTACTGGAGGAAGGGGGAGGAGGAGGGGGAGGAGGAGGGGAGGGGGGGAGGGTTCCCACCGGTCGGTTTCCAACACAATGCTGTGACGTCCGCTAGACCTGGGAATAAGTTATATAAATTGGCAGAAGCCTCTATGTAAGGGGTAGGGAACCCTGGTCCTCGAGAGCCACAGTCCTGAAGGTGTATGATGTTTCCCTACTCTAGCACACCCGAATCTAATGAAGGGTCGTTATTAAGCTCTGTGGAAGCCTCATAATTAGAATCAGGTGTGCTGGAGCAGGGAAACATCTAAAACCTTCAGGACTGTTGCTCTCGAGGACCAGGGTTCCCCACCCCTGCGGGCCTACGTGATAAGGTGACCACAGTGATGCACGTGGAGGATGCACCCGGTGTAGTTTCCAACCAAAACGAACACATTTTTCTTCGTACACTTCTATTATGGATCGATGATTTATTCTGGACTTTTTCCGAAACCGTCAGACTTGTATGAGAGGCGCTTTTGTTCTTGATGACGTTCTTGTTTGCGCCAATTAGAACGGCGTGACTTCCTTTCCTGATTCGAGTCCACAGGGAGACACAGCCAAGACTCCGGAGAGGAACACGCGCATTTAATATGCCACGAGCCCTCCAGCGGTTCACACGTAATCCAATCAGAAGGCCAATCAGCGTTGACATTTGACTGTCATCGCTGGCTGGTAAATAGCTGATAATCCATAGCACGTTAATGTACGTCGTTGTAGAAAATCTTACAGAGGTAGTCAGACGGCTCAGCCGGTTAAGGCGTTGGTCTCATGCATGGAAGGTTGTGAGTTCGAATCCTGGCTGTGGCTATGTGACGTTGTGTCCTTGGGCAAGGCACTTCACCCTACTTGCCTCAGGGGGAATTTTGCTGTGCTTACTGCAAGCTGTTTTGGATAAAAGTGTATGCTAAATGAATATTTATTATGTATTAGTAATCTGGACACTGGTTTTGGACACACACCGGAAAGGGAGTCAGGCGGCTGAGTGGTTAAGGTGTTGGGTTAATGATCCGAAGGTTGCTAGTTCCCGATTCCCGGCTGAGACAATAGGATGTTGTGTTCTTGAACGAGGCACTTCTCCCTACTTGCCTCAGGGGGGGGGAATGTCCCTGTACTTGCTGTAAGTCGCTCTAGATGAGAGGGTTGGCTAAATGTAAAGTGACCGATGCTCTCTCTTGTAAGTCCCTCTGGATACAAGATAAATGAATGAATGTAAATGTAATGTAAATGTACCAGACAACAACCCCTTAAACCTTTTCTACAATCGAACACTCCTGGACAAATGAGGGTTAACAGCGGTGTATGTACATCATGGAACTCCATAGAGAGAACAGTTCTATGATGTCAGAGAGCATGTAAACAGAAAGAGAGCGAGGACGAGATCTCTGGGGTTTCTGGGGGAGCGAAGGTTTGTTCTTGAACGCTGCATGTTTTTTTGTTGTTTTTTTTTTCCAGGCTGGGGCCTGATGCATTGTGGGTAGCACAGGAGCAGGCACTGCAAATAAAGAAGACTTAACCCTTCGCAGGTATATCAGACCTGTACCCCATCCAGACCTGCTTAGACCACCGAGCAGGTCACTGTGCATCTGGGTGGGCAACCCTGGTCCTCAGGAGCAACTGTCCTGAAGGTTCTAGATGTTTCCCTGCTCCAGCAAACCTGATTCTGATTATCAGGCTTCCACAGAGCTTGATAACGACCCTTCATTAGATTCAGGTGTGCTGGAGCAGGGAAACATCTAGAACCTTCAGGACAGTGGCTCCAGAGGACCAGGGTACCCCTGCTGTACACAGACACACAGCAGTCACACGAGCAAACAAGCTTTGATCAGGAAACCATTGATTAGCATGTGATCACCCTGACTCTTCCAGAAATCTGATCTCTATGGAGATCAGCTCTCTCACCGTAGCACAAGCTGGGGCTGAATACCAGCAGGCCACTGTTCCCTGTGAACCCAAACAGCTGCTGGAGAGATAAGACCACAAGGTAGGCCTTTCTTTCATCACCCCCACCACCTCCAGCTGGGAGAGGCCAACATCATCAGGCCTTTTCCCCCAGCTCGGAGTGCCGTCCTTGGGGTAATGATTATCCGCGGCCCCAGGCTCTGGGAACGCAGCACCTGGCTGGCTCCTGGCTGGATGATGAATCTACGCAGGTGTTGTTGCTAGGAGGAGAGTGTGGGACTACGGGCTACAAGGAGATTTGGATGTTGTAAAGGGAGGTTTGGAAATGTGTGTAGCGTTCGAGGGGGGTAGCAAGGTTCTGAATGAAGGCTAAGGGAAGGCAGTTGTTAATTCAGATTCAGAATTCAGAATACTTTATTGATCCCGAGGGAAACTCCTTCCAGCAACGGCACACAGTCTCGCAAAAGCACACAGGGGTAAGGGTGTGAGGTAAAAGATAAGAAAAGTGCTTGTATAAATTATTATGTACAGGCTATACAATTACAATTATACAAGTATTGTAGAATATACAGTGTTGTGTCAGGATGTACAGGATTTACAGGATATACAGGATTTTAGCAGGATATACATGGTTATATTACAGGATGTTATGTCAGACTTTTGCCTAATGTACATTGTTACCGGATGTTATGTTATGTCACAGAATATACAGGATATGTTATACAGTTGGCTCACATACTAATGATGCGAGGAATTGTAAAGTTTGATGGCCACAGGTAGGAATGACTTCCTGTGGCGCTCCGTGGTGCATTTTGGGAGGATGAGTCTCCCGCTGAAAGTACTCCTTTGTCCGGCCAGCACATGGTGATACTAAAGTGGCTGTGAATGAGGTCATACTCTGTTTCCAGAGTTCAACAGCAGTACTGAAGTTAGCTGAGCGCGGATGCAGTTGAAACCTCTCAACCTCTCCCTCTTTCACTCTCTCTCTTTCTATCTCTCCCTCTTTCTATCCCTCTCTCTCCCTCTTTCTCTTCCTCTCTCCCTCTCTCTTACTCTGTCCCGGTCTCTCTCTCTCTATCCCTGTCTCCCTCTTTCCGTCTCTCTCTCTCTCTCTCCCCCTCTCTCCCTCCATCTCTGTCCCTTATCTAACAAGTCTACAACCTCTCTTAGTGCATCAATATTTGACGGAGGGATCTATATTTACTTTTTGGAAACCTCAAAAGCTCTTGAGGGCGGGGGAGGGAGGATGACAGAGGGAGGGAGACAGAGAGAGAGAGAGAGAGAGAGAGAGAGAGAGGAAGGGAGAGAGAGAAAGGGAGGGAGGCAGAGGGAGGAAGAGAGAGAGAGAAAGATAGAGAGGGGAGTCTACCAAAAACACATTGCCCCTCCCCCTGACCAGTCTGGAAAGGAAAGGATCAGAATACAACCTGTGTGAACTCCTCCCCAACTCTCTCTCTGTCTCTCCCTTTCTTCCTCTCTCTCTTTCTCTCTCTTCCTCTATCTCGCTCTCTCCTTCTCTCTCTCTCTCTCTCTCTCTTTCTCTCTCTTCCTCTTCCTCTCTCTCTCTCTCTCTCTCTCTCTCTCTCTCTCTCTCTCTCTCTCTCTCTCTCTCTCATACACACACACACACACACAAACACACACAAATGTACAAATGCACTTTTTCCAGTTCTGTTGTGTGTCAGCTGTATGGCTAAGGGGCGTCGACGGTGCGTGTGTGTGATTGACAGACAGAGTCTGTGTCTGTTGTTGACATGGAGCATGTTCCCGAGGGCCCAGGGGCCACATGGAGGGATGGAGGGATGGAAGGATGGAGGGATGGAGGGATGGAGGGATGGAGGGATGGAGGGATGGAAGGATGGAGGGATGGAGGGATGGAGGGATGGAGGGATGGAAGGATGGAAGGATGGAGGGATGGAAGGATGGAGGGATGGAGGGATGGAAGGATGGAGGGATGGAGGGATGGAGGGATGGAGGAATGGAAGGATGGAGGGATGGAGGAATGGAGGAATGAAGAGATGGAGGGATGGAGAGACCGAAGGATGGAGAGATGGAGGGATGGAGGAATGAAGAGATGGAGGGATGGAGGAATGAAGAGATGGAGGGATGGAAGGATGGAGGGATGGAGGAATGAAGAGATGGAGGAATGAAGAGATGGAGGGATGAAGAGATGGAGGGATGGAGAGACGGAAGGATGGAGAGATGGAGGGATGGAGGAATGAAGAGATGGAGGGATGGAAGGATGAAGAGATGGAGGGATGAAGAGATGGAGGGATGGAGGGATGAAGAGATGGAGGGATGGAGAGACGGAAGGATGGAGAGATGGAGGGATGGAGGAATGAAGAGATGGAGGGATGGAAGGATGAAGAGATGGAGGGATGAAGAGATGGAGGGATGGAGGGATGAAGAGATGGAGGGATGGAGAGACGGAAGGATGGAGAGATGGAGGGATGGAGGAATGAAGAGATGGAGGGATGGAAGGATGAAGAGATGGAGGGATGAAGAGATGGAGGGATGGAGGGATGAAGAGATGGAGGGATGGAGAGACGGAAGGATGGAGAGATGGAGGGATGGAGGAATGAAGAGATGGAGGGATGGAAGGATGAAGAGATGGAGGGATGAAGAGATGGAGGGATGGAGGGATGAAGAGATGGAGGGATGGAGAGACGGAAGGATGGAGAGATGGAGGGATGGAGGAATGAAGAGATGGAGGGATGGAAGGATGAAGAGATGGAGGGATGAAGAGATGGAGGGATGGAGAGATGGAGGGATGGAGAGACGGAAGGATGGAGAGATGGAGGGATGGAGTGTGTGTGCTATAGGGAGTGTGTGTAGTGTGTGTGTGTGTGTGTGTTAAAGTGTGTGCTATAGGGAGTGTGTGTGTGTGTAGTGTGTGTGTGTTAAAGTGTGTGCTATAGGGAGTGTGTGTGTGTGTATAGTGTGTGTGTGTTAAAGTGTGTGCTATAGGGTGTGTGTGTGTGTATAGTGTGTGTGTGTTAAAGTGTGTGCTATAGGGTGTGTGTGCTACAGGGCGTGTGTGTACGGTGTGTGTGTAGTGTGTGTGTCTTTCAACACTCAGATGGTCTTAAGGATCATCTCTCACAGTTTGTTTACTTTGTTTGAAATCTCAACAGCGATCTGTTTCCTGGTAGTTAAACGTAAACACATGCAGGGTCACCATTCATCCGCATGTTAGCCCAACCAGCAGCCTAGAGGCGGGGTCAAGTCAACCTCACCAGTAGTCAATTGGCCGGGATCAACCATCCGTCCGTCTGATTGGCCCATGAGCTCGCAGGCCTGAACTCTGACCTCGTCTACGAAAACAGCCCTGACCGATCGTAGAACGTAGAACGCACAATGGAACTTTTTGATAGCACAACATGGCTTCCTTCTGGACTACAAACGTTCTGTCGGCCTTCCAACTTGCTTCTCACCAGGGGGAACCGAGCGGCTTCTTAGAACCAGCAGAACCAACACAGCAGAGTTCTCATGGCCGGCGTGGACGAACACAAACTGTTGTGGTTTTTTTCCTCTCTTCCGCTCTCAGGAACAGACGACAGTTTCAAGGATTCCGGGAGGTAAAATGTCAACGTTGAATAATGGATCAGATCCGAAAATAGTTCTGACTTGGAAGCAGTTCCTGAAATATTGAAATATTCAGTTTGTGGGCCGCTGTTGGTGGCCCATATTCACCCCCCCCCTCCCCCCCCTCCCCCTTTATGATATTGATTGAATTAGACGTATCTTTGAATGAGTTGGCTGTGTGTGGATGTCTGCGTGTGTGTGTGTGTGTGTGTGTGTGTGTGTGTGTGTGGGTGTGTGTGTGTGCAGAACCTTTTAAAAACCCCTGATCACAGAGGAAACTGTGGAACATCCATGTTCTGTGTGTGTGTGTATGCTGTGAGTGTGCGGCGTGCTGTGGGTGTGTGTGTATGCTGTGAGTGTGCGGCGTGCTGTGTGTGTGTGTATGCTGTGAGTGTGCGGCGTGCTGTGTGTGTGTGTGTATGCTGTGAGTGTGCGGCGTGCTGTGTGTGTATGCTGTGAGTATGCGGCGTGCTGTGTGTGTGTGTATGCTGTGAGTGTGCGGCGTGCTGTGTGTGTGTGTGTATGCTGTGAGTGTGCGGCGTGCTGTGTGTGTGTGTGTATGCTGTGAGTGTGCGGCGTGCTGTGTGTGTGTGTGTGTATGCTGTGAGTGTGCGGCGTGCTGTGTGTGTGTGTGTGTATGCTGTGAGTGTGCGGCGTGCTGTGTGTGTGTATGCTGTGAGTGTGCGGCGTGCTGTGTGTGTGTGTGTATGCTGTGAGTGTGCGGCGTGCTGTGTGTGTGTGTGTATGCTGTGAGTGTGCGGCGTGCTGTGTGTGTGTGTGTATGCTGTGAGTGTGCGGCGTGCTGTGTGTGTGTGTGTCCTCGGTATGAGTGCACGTGTGTTTACAAGACGTTAGATCTCTGCACCGCTCTTTGTTCTTAATTAGAGCAATTCCAAGCCAGTGGAGGTATGGCTGGAACACCTTGAGAAGTTACGGAGCTGAGTGTGTGTGTGAGTGTGAGTGTGTAAGTGTGTGTGTGTGTGAGTGTGTGAGTGTGTGTGAGTGTGTGTGTGTGTGAGCGTGTGTGTGTGAGTGTGTGTGTGTGTGAGTGTGTGTGAGCGTGTGTGTGTGAGTGTGTGTGTGTGTGTGTGTGAGCGTGTGTGTGTGTGAGCGTGTGAGTGTGTGAGTGTGTGTGTGTGTGTGTGAGCGTGTGAGTGTGTGTGAGTGTGTGTGAGTGTGTGTGAGTGTGTGAGTGTGTGTGAGTGTGTGTGTGTGTGTGAGCGTGTGTGAGCGTGTGTGAGTGTGTGAGTGTGTGAGTGTGTGTGTGTGTGTGAGTGTGTGAGTGTGTGTGAGCGTGTGTGTGTGAGTGTGTGTGTGTGTGTGTGTGTGTGTGTGTGTGTGAGTGTATGTGAGTGTGTGTGTGTGAGTGTGTGTGAGTGTGTGTGTGTGAATACTTCTCCACGTCTCTCTTCTCGGTGGTGTGTAGGTGGTTCCTCGCCTGTGCAGGAGCCGGGCTGCTCATCAAGAACAGCTGAACGTTCTGTTCTCTTGGCCCTCACTGTTTAGTGGAACAGCTCATTCTAAGAAGTCGCTTTTGGCACTAGTTAGGTCATAACAAAAGTGTGTGTGACAGGGAAGTGTTGGTGCATGTGTGTGTGTGTTGTCACAGTCATTACAGATGGTGTGTGTGTGACAGGGGAGTGTTGGTGCATGTGTGTGTGTTTTCACAGTCATTACAGATGGTGTGTGTGTGACAGGGGAGTGTTGGTGCATGTGTGTGTGTTTTCACAGTCATTACGGATGGTGTGTGTGTGTGTGTGTGTAGTCACAGAGTTCAGAGTGTGTCCCAATTCTCCTGCTTCGTCTCCTGGTGGGAATTGTCCTCCTGTGTGTGTGTGTGTGTTTGTGTTTGCCCTTGTGTGCGTGTGCATGTCGTACCGGTGTCTGTTGTATACATCCTGACATCTGGGCTGCACAAACCTCATTAATCATTACCTGTTCTACTGACTCTGCTCTGCTTGTATTGCCTTTGTTTGTCTTGTAGAGAAACATGTAGGGTTCATGAAGCAGGGTTTAGGATGCAGGGTTTAGGATGCAGGGTTTAGGATGTAGGATTTAGGAGGCAGTGTTTAGGATGCAGGGTTTAGGATGCAGGGTTTAGGATGCAGGGTTTAGGATGTAGGATTTAGGATGCAGGGTTTAGGATGCAGGGTTTAGGATGCAGGGTTTAGGATGCAGGGTTTAGGATGCAGGGTTTAGGATGCAGGGTTTAGGATGTAGGATTTAGGATGCAGGGTTTAGGATGCAGGGTTTAGGATGCAGGGTTTAGGATGCAGGGTTGAGGATGCAGGGTTTAGGATGCAGGGTTTAGGATGTAGGATTTAGGAGGCAGGGTTTAGGATGCAGGGTTTAGGATGCAAGGTTTAGGATGCAGGGTTTAGGATGTAGGATTTAGGATGCAGGGTTTAGGATGCAGGGTTTAGGATGCAGGGTTTAGGATGCAGGGTTTAGGATGCAGGGTTTAGGATGTAGGATTTAGGATGCAGGGTTTAGGATGCAGGGTTTAGGATGCAGGGTTTAGGATGCAGGGTTTAGGATGCAGGGTTTAGGATGTAGGATTTAGGAGGCAGGGTTTAGGATGCAGGGTTTAGGATGCAGGGTTTAGGATGCAGGGTTTAGGATGTAGGATTTAGGATGCAGGGTTTAGGATGCAGGGTTTAGGATGCAGGGTTTAGGATGCAGGGTTTAGGATGCAGGGTTTAGGATGCAGGGTTTAGGATGCAGGGTTTAGGATGCAGGGTTTAGGATGCAGGGTTTAGGATGCAGGGTTTAGGATGTAGGATTTAGGATGCAGGGTTTAGGATGCAGGGTTTAGGATGCAGGGTTGAGGATGCAGGGTTTAGGAGGCAGGGTTTAGGATGCAGGATTTAGGATGTAGGATTTAGGATGCAGGGTTAAGGATGCAGGGTTCAGGATGCAGGATTTAGGATGTAGGATTTAGGATGTAGGGTTTAGGATGCAGAGTTTAGGATACAGGGTTTAGGATGTAGGATTTAGGATGCAGGGTTTAGGATGCAGGGTTCAGGATGCAGGGTTTAGGATGTAGGATTTAGGATGTATGGTTAAGGATGCAGGGTTCAGGATGCAGGATTTAGGATGCATGGTTAAGGATGCAGGGTTAAGGATGCAGGGTTAAGGATGCAGGGTTTAGGATGCAGGGTTTAGGATGCAGGGTTTAGGATGCAGGGTTAAGGATGCAGGGTTAAGGATGCAGGGTTAAGGATGCAGGGCTCCCAGGGACAGCAGGGTTCCTCCTCTCCTCAGTCCTCAAGGTTCTCCCAGTACAGAGAGGGAGGGAGGGACGGAGGGAGAGAGGAAAGGAGGGAGGCAGGGAGGGAGAGGGAGAGAGAGAAGGATGGGTGAGCACTTTACTTATTCAACACGCTCCTATTCCCCGGAGAAGGGGAACGGGGATGTCTGAAGGTGCGTCTAGGGGAGGGAGAGGGAAGACCAGAGGGAGGAGGAAGGAGAGATGGAAAAGGATGTTCCTCTATCCTCCCTTTACAGTGGTGGGAAGGAGGAAGGATGGAGGAGTGGATGGGTGTGAGAGAGGGCGGAAAGAGGAACAAAGAGGGAGGGAGGGAGGGAGGGAAAGTGAGGGAGAGAGTGATGGAGGGATGGGAGAGAGAGAGAGAGAGAGAGAGTGAGGGAGAGTGAGGGATGGAGAGACAGACTGAGGGAGGGAGAGAGAGAGAGAGTGAGAGAGAGAGAGAGAGAGAGAGAGAGAGAGAGAGAGAGAGAGAGAGAGAGGAGAGAGAGAGAGAGAGAGAGAGAGAGAGAGAGAGAGAGAGAGAGAGAGAGACTGAAGAAGGGAGGGAGTGAGAGAGCTGGTGAGCATCCTGTTTACTGCTCCCAGAACTCAACAACATGAAAGTTTAATGAGGAGGCCTTCCGCTTGAACTGGCCAGGACTTCAACATGGCATTAGTGTAGGCGTGTGTCTGTGTGTGTGGTTCATGCGTGTGTGTAGGCGTGTGTATGTGTGTGTGTGGTGCATGCATGTGTATGTGTGTGTGTGTGTGTGGTGCATGTGTGTGTGTGTGTGTGTGTGTGTTTGTGTGGTGCATGCGTGTGTGTGCATCTGTGTGAATGACCAGGGTTTAATTAAAGGACTGTTTCAGTACAGAAGCCCCAGCCTAGGCTATGCCAGGAGGAATGTGTTTACGTACAGGTGTGTGTGTGTGTGTGTGCGTGTGTGTACGTGTGCGCAGGGCTGTGTGATTGGCTGGAGAGAGATGGAGCACTTTCCTTTTGATTTGGATTTTCAACCTCAGCTCTGCGAAGAGAGGAACATGAGATCATCTTCTGCCAAACCTCCAGAACAGCAGACAGGAAGTAGATGCTGATTGGTGGATACTCAGGGTCAGTGGGTAGAACCATTTACATGTTAGTCATTTATCAGACGCTCTTAACCAGAGCGACTTACAGCAAGTACAGGGACATTCCCCCCTGAGGCAAGTAGGGTGAAGTGCCTTGCCCAAGGACACAACTTCATGTTGGCACGGCCGGGAATCAAACCGGCAACCTTCTGATTACTAGCCTGATTCCCTAACCGCTCAGCCACCTGCTCCTGGATGATCATTCTTACCCTGCTTAGTAGGAATCAGCTAGTTTGTGTGTGAGAGCGGAAACTAAGGAAAGTAGCCATGTTAGACAATGAATGAGAGAGAGTGTTAGTGTTTGAGTGAAGGAAGAGAGAGTGAAGGAAAGAGATTCAGAGGTTCAGAGAGGAAAGAGAGATTCAGTGAGTGTATGTGTGTGTGTGTGTGTGTGTGTCTGTGTGGGTGGGTGGATGTGTGTTTGGATGTGTATGTGTGTATGTGTGTGGGTGTGTGGATGTGGATGTGTGTGTGAATGTGTGTGTTTGTGTGTGTGGATGTATGTGTGTGGGTCAGTGATGTGTGTGTGTGTGTGTGTGTGTGTGTGTGTTTGTGTGTGTGGATGTATGTATGTGTGTGTGGGTGAGTGGATGTGTTTGCGTGTGTGTGTGTGCAGTTAGGCTCTGGTGGTGATATTGCAAGCGTAATACCAGGAGAGAGGATATGGATGAGGCCATTTTTTATCAATTACCTCTGACTGACAGAGTGGAATCCAATACACAGATGATAAGTAGGAAAGAGAAAGGAGGTGGAAGGGATAAAAGAGAGAGAACGAGAGAGAGAGAGAGAGGAAGAGGGGGAGAGAGGGAGAAAGAGAGGAGGGAAAAGAGAGAGAGGGTCCATGCCAAAAAAGGCACTATGGCCTATAAATACAGAGAAAAACACTCCCAACATCAATAAGAAGCTTGTCAACCTCCCCACTATGGCAGAGCCATGGAGGGAGAGGGAGGGAGGGAGGGAGGGAGGGAGGGAGGGATGGAGGGAGGGAGGGAGGGAGGGAGGGAGGGGGAGGGAAAGAGGTAGAGGGAAGGAGAAAGGGAGGGAGGGAGACAGAGAGAGAGAGAGAGAGAGAGAGAGAGGGAGGGAGGGAGGGAGGGAGGGAGGGAGGGAGGGAGGGGAGGGAGGGAGGGAGGGAGGGGGAGGGAAGGAGGGAGAAAGGGAGAAGGGAAAGAGGTAGAGGGAAGTAGAAAGGGAGGGAGGGAGGAGGGAGGAAGAGAGAGAGGTAGAGGGAAGGAGGGAAAGAGGTAGAGGGAAGTAGAAATGGAGGGAGGGAGGAGGGAGGAAGAGAGAGAGGTAGAGGGAAGGAGGGAAAGAGGTAGAGGGAAGGAGAGAGGAAGGAGGAGAGCATGGTAGTCTTCACCTTGACTGACGGTGCATTTAGCAGGGTAAGAAACAGACCTCCTTCCCTCCCATCCTTCCTTCCTCCTGTCCACCCTAACCAACTCCCTTTCCCACTGCCTCCCCCTTTCTCTACCCAATCCTCCCTCCCTCTGCCTCCCCCGTTTCCCCCTCCTCCTCTCCTCCTCTCAGAGATATTTATAGAGAGACTCTGGATGTTTCCCACTCTTCTCCTTTCAGGCCCACGCCTGTTTCCATCTTCAGCTCTTCTCTCTCTTCTAGGATCTCTTCTTCTCTCTCTCTCTTCACCACAGACAGCAGTGTCTCTCCTCTTCACCCCCAAGTGTCTCTCTCTCTTCACCACAGACAGCAGTGTCTCTCTCTCTTCACCACAGACAGCAGTGTCTCTCTCTCTCTTTACCACAGACAGCAGTGTCTCTTCTCTCTCTCACCACAGACAGCAGTGTCTCTCTCTCTTCACCACAGACAGCAGTGTGTCTCTCTCTCTTCACCACTCTCTCTTCACCACAGACAGCAGTGTCTCTCTCTTCACCACAGACAGCAGTGTCTCTCTCTTCATCACAGACAGCAGTGTGTCTCTCTCTCTTTACCACAGACAGCAGTGTCTCTCTCTCTCTTCACCACAGACAGCAGTGTCTCTCTCTCTTCACCACAGAACAGCAGTGTTTCTCTCTCTCCACCACAGACAGCAGTGTCTCTCTCTCTCTTCACCACAGACAGCAGTGTGTCTCTCTCTCTTCACCACAGACAAGCAGTGTCTCTCTCTTCATCACAGACAGCAGTGTGTCTCTCTCTCTTTACCACAGACAGCAGTGTGTCTCTCTCTTCACCACAGACAGCAGTGTCTCTCTCTCTCTTCACCACAGACAGCAGTGTCTCTCTCTCTCTCTCTCTCTTCACCACAGACAGCAGTGTCTCTCTCTCTCTCTCTCTTCACCACAGACAGCAGTGTCTCTCCTCTCTCCTCTCTCTCTTCACCACAGACAGCAGTGTGTCTCTCTCTCTTCACCACAGACAGCAGTGTCTCTCTCTCTCTTCACCACAGACAGCAGTGTCTCTCTCTCTTTACCACAGACAGCAGTGTGTCTCTCTCTTCACCACAGACAGCAGTGTCTCTCTCTCTCTTCACCACAGACAGCAGGTGTCTCTCTCTCTTTACCACAGACAGCAGTGTGTCTCTCTCTTCACCACAGACAGCAGTGTCTCTCTCTCTCTTCACCACAGACAGCAGTGTCTCTCTCTCTCTCTCTTCACCACAGACAGCAGTGTCTCTCTCTCTCTCTCTTCACCACAGACAGCAGTGTCTCTCTCTCTCTCTCTCTCTTCACCACAGACAGCAGTGTCTCTCTCTCTCTCTCTCTCTTCACCACAGACAGCAGTGTCTCTCTCTCTTCACCACAGACAGCAGTGTCTCTCTCTCTTCACCACAGACAGCAGTGTCTCTCCTCTTCACCACAGACAGCAGTGTCTCTCTCTCTCTCTCTTCACCACAGACAGCAGTGTCTCTCTCTCTTCACCACAGACAGCAGTGTCTCTCTCTCTTCACCACAGACAGCAGTGTCTCTCTCTCTTCACCACAGACAGCAGTGTCTCTCTCTTCACCACAGACAGCAGTGTCTCTCTCTCTCTCTCTTCACCACAGACAGCAGTGTGTGTGTCTGTGTGTGTGTTTGGCAGAAAGATCTCCTCACCTCTTCTTTTCTCACTCTTTTTCCCACTCTATCTTTCTCTCCCCTTGTTTTTTTTTTTCATGCCCTCTCACATTAGCTCTCTTTGGAAACATCCTTCCCTCCTCTCGCTTCTCTTCATCCCTCTCTCCTCCACACTACTCTCTCACTTTCCAAAAACAGAGTATTTTGTTGGTACAGGTTTTACGTACTCAACGCCCCCCCCCCCCACCCCCCCCCCCCCAAACACGGCAGTTCAAGCCCTCGTCGTATCGCCTCCTCCGAAGAAACTCCACGTTGGCATCATCTGTCTATCGACCTGCAGCGTGTTCCTCCTCCTCTCGGCTCTCTGTCCGGCAGACGACCTGTTGGTCAGGCCACCGTGAGGTCACGGGGCGGTCAAAGGTCAACGTGGCCTGCTGTGTGTGTCTGGTGTTCCAGTGCAGCGGCTCCTGGGACAGTTTGGTTCAATAACTCAGGCCTGTTCAGAAGCCACCATCTGTAAGCCTTCTTCTAGAATCAGCTGACGATATCGAAATAGAACCCTCCACCTCCTGCTAACATACACACACACACACACACACACACACACACACACACACACACACACACACACACACACACACACACACACACACACACACACATGGTCCACATGTACACACACACAATCACAGCATGCCCACACACACACACACACACACACCATTCCCCCCTTTTCCCCACCCCTCCGCTGGCGATGTATTCATAGCGCCGCTAATTAACAAGTCCACTTCCAAGATGGGTGGAGAGAAGGAGTGAGAGAAAGGAGAACGAGAGGGAGGGAGGGAGGAGGGAGGGAGGGGGGGGGAGGGAGGGAGGGAGGGAGGGAGGGGAGGGGGGGGAGGGGGGGGGGGGGGAGGGGGGGGGAGGGGGGGGAGGGGGGAGGGGGGGGAGGGGGAGGGGGGAGGGAATTCTCAGACACGGTGTGTTGAATATAGAAGGCCCCTGATGCAAGCACGCCCCTTGTGTGGGTATGTGTGTGTGTGCATGTGTGTGTGTGCATGTGTGAGTGTGAATGTGTGTGTGTGCATTAGTTGAGATTAGATTCAACTTTATTGTCATTACACAGGTACAAGTATAGGGGTAACGAAATACAGTTAGCATCCAACCAGAAGTGCAAAACAGTTATGACAACAGAATATAATTGTAATTGTATAATCAGAATATACAGGGTAGGTACATATTAAAGTGATTTAAGACAAATGTACAGCTGTATTGTACAAGATGCTACAGTATTAAACAGAATTTATAGAGTTGCATGTATGTACAGTTAGTGCAAATGATGCAATGAGCAGATGTGAAAAATGAACAGATAACAAGATATCAGTGCAAGATAACAAAAGAAATGATAGTCCAAATATAGGGTGGCGGGGGTCCTGTGGGGGGCGGGGGGTTATATAGGGGGGCGGGGTCTAGTGGAGTTCAGGAGTGTCACAGTTCTGGGGAAGAAGCTGTTCCTCAGTCTGCTGGTTTTAGACTGGAGACTCCTGAGGCCGCCTGCCGGAGGGCAGGAGGGCAAACAGCCCTTATGGGCGGGGTGTGAGGAATCTTTTCGGATGCTGTGAGCTCTACACAGACAGCGCTTCCTCTGGATGTCCTCGTTGGATGGAAGAATAGTCCCAGTGATGCGTTGGGCGGTTTTCACCACCCGCTGCAGTACCTTGCGCTCTGCGACTGTGCAGTTCCCGTACCACACTGTAACACAGTTTGTCAGGATGCACTCGATCGCACAGCGGTAGTTTCCTCAGTGTTCTTAAGAAAAAGAGACGCTGGTGAGCCTTCTTGATCAGGCCGGAGGTGTTAGTAATCCAGGACAGGTCATCCGACAGGAACTTATAGCTGGAGACACGCTCAACGGCATCCTGTTGATGTGGAATGGGGTCGTGCGTGTCTCCCCTCTTCCTCCTGAAGTCCACGATAAGCTCCTTGGTCTTTGTGGCGTTGAGGAGCAGGTTATTGTCACCACACCACATGGCCAGGTGCTGCACTTCCTCTCTGTAGGCTGTCTCATCGTTGTTGGTGATGAGGCCGATCACCGTGGTGTCGTCAGCAAACTTGATGATGGAGCTGGATCCATACATTGGCTTGCAGTCGTGGGTGAAAAGGGAGTAGAGGAATGGGCTGAGCACACATCCCTGTGGTACACCTGTGTTGAGTGTGATGGTGGAAGAGCAGGAGTGGGCTGACCTAACATGCTGAGGGCGGTCCATAATCCAGTGGCAGAGGGAGGAGGTGTTGATGCCCAGCTCTCCAAGTTTGGTGGTCAGCTTGGAAGGGATGACGGTGTTGAAAGCAGAGCTGAAGTCTACAAACAACATACGCGCGTGTGTGTTGTTACTGTCCAGGTGTGTGAGCACAGAGTGCAGCGCTGAGGAAACTGCATCGTCTGTGCTCTTATTGCTGCGGAAGGCAAACTGGTGAGGGTCAAGTGTGGGTATGTGTGTGTGTGTGTGTTTCTGTGTGTGTGTGTGTGTGGCCCTTGGTTATCCTGGATGCCAACTCTTCCACAGTCAGACTTTAGGTCTGTGAATGTGGTCCTTGAGAGACTAATTCAGCAGGTTCAGCTTAGACTCTTTCAGTCATTCACTATGACAAGGATGTCTTCAGCTGTGAGTGTGTGTGTGTGTGTGTGTGTGCGTGCGTGCATGGTGTTGGAGAACACACAGCGAGATCCTCTATCTCCTCTCTCTCTTTCTCTCTCTCTCTGTTTCCCTCCTGGGACAAACATTACCACCAAGGGGAACATAGATCTTGTTTGAACTAGTTTGATAGGACTGGGCTGGTTTGTTATTCGATGGCATCTACCCAATGCAGAGTCTGTCCGATGTAAAAGTCATAATGCTTTTTTTTATTCTTTGCGGAAGCATTGATTTCTATTTGACTGTTTTAGCCTGTGTTCTGCTCCTCACTTTCACGACCGTCTCTGAGGAGGGGATCCCTCAGCTGAATTACTCCTCCCAAGACTTCTTTCATTCTTTTCTCCTTTTCAGTGAGTTTTCCTTTGTCTTCCTTGAGGGTTTAGGTTGGTTGAGGGGGCAGTTCTATGGGCGTATGTGAAGCCCTCTGTGACATTGCTTGTAAAAAGGGCCGTACAAATACATGTTGATTTGATTTGACTTCCACAGGATTCAGCGCTTCTGTACTGACGATCAAGTCTCATACCTGACAGACTCGTACATTTATTTCGTTCTATAATTAAACGTCAGCTGACAAATCTTAAAAAGCGGACTCCAAAGTAACCCAGCCCTCATAGGACAGAACCATCTGCTTCTCAAACCCCCCCCGATGACATTGGCGCGTCGACGCCGTGGAAGGTTTCCATGACGACAGGCCACGCCCCCTCTCTGTTTTTGGACAGCTGTTCCCATGGCGCCGGCGGTGGCTCTGGTGCTGGATTTGGATTGGTCTGACAGATCCCTTTAAGGGGTCAGAGGTCGGTGAAGGGTCCGGGCTGTGACGTTGGTGCTGACCCTATCTGATGCTGTGACAGGGTTCAGGGTTGTTCGGTCACTAACAGGGTTCAAAAAGAAGCCAACAAAATGCTCACTTCCTGTTTGAAACGAGGTAGTCTGGCAGCATCGGCCAATCAAGTCCGTAGGTCTGTCGGCCATTTGATTGGTGAGATCACGTTGACAGGAAATTGAGTCCGTTCATTCATACTTAAGCTTTTCATCAAGGCCGTGAGAGAGCGCCGGTTTATTTTTAAAAGTTGTTGTTTAGAGGATGGACCTCCATCGGGTAACTCTCCTTCAAACACCCTTTTTTTGGTGCTGTAACACTTCTATAAATAGCACCGCACATTCTAAAAACTTCAACAAACTTGAATTGGGCAAAGAATCACCGCCGCAAGGTCGTTCAGACGACAATATCGTCCTTCGGGAGCTAAGTAGCTAGCCAGGTGCAGCTACGTCACCCGTGCTAAGCCCTCCCCCCCCCCACCAGGTAAGACATTGGCCATGTTCCCTCCCCCTCCTCAGGACCACAGTCTGTTGTCTGAAGGAGTGGAGGGTAGACCCGCTCTACCTGCTACTCTTCAGCTACGCTTTGGGACACTGGGGGGAAATACTCTGACCGTGGTTCTGTAAAAGATTTTCAGATATTTGTCAAGGAAGTGGAAAGTTTTTTTTCAGAAACCCGAAGTGAGGAGAAGGACTTTTGAGGTTTTCCTGCACCTGTGGTTCTGTCAAGATTTCGGCCTTCGGTCTTTGCAGCGTTTAAAACCGCATGTTTGTTTCGCAATGTTTTCCTTGAGAACCTGCGACATATTGGATTCTGAGGTCTCTTCAGTGACAGAACCAGAGCTTCGGTCATGTCCGTAGGTGTGGTTTTTCCGGAGGACGGACACACACACGCACCATCTTACGGGTCCTTCCTGGAGCTGAGAGGTCATGGCGGATAATCGTTATTTCTTTGACTGTTGCTACGAAACTGGGACAGTTGGGAACATCCAGTTGGGAGGCACATGTTCCACCTGGTTTCCCTCCTGGGCTTGTTGACTACCAACGGGAACGATACAGAACCTATACATCCAGAGGTGACTTCATGTCTTAATGTCCATTCACACTATAGAACAGGTGGTGGTTAACTGCTAGACTTTTTTGTGCGTTTTGTGAGGCTGTGTAAGATGGTAGAGAGACAGTATGTGTTGGTCTTGGGTTAGGAGATCGTAAAACTGAATCTTTACTTGAATATCTTCACTGAAGACAAACCCCCAGATTTAGCAGGATAACTTTCTATCTTCACAGGCAATGTGTGAATGAGGCTCTCTCTTTTTCACCCCCTTCTCTCTCTGTCTTTCTCCCTCCCTCCCTCTCTCCATCTCTCACTCCGCTGAGGTAATTAAAGTCTGTCTGGCTCGTTTAAATGAGCGACATGCTATGCTAATGTTATAAGTCTTCTGACAATACAACAGGGACTCCTTCGCTAGGCCCGGGATCACACGCCTTGATTTGCAATTCACAATTATCCTGTGAAATCTAGGGGTTACTTTTTATTCTGGGAAAGGCAAGGAGAGGGGGGGGGGGGGGCTGTGTGTGGAGGTGAGGCCCACAGAACCGAGGGTCCTTCGCTACGGCAAAAGTTTTATTGAAGTTTAGATTTATTCCAGAAGGTCTTTTATGCAGCGTTTTAATTGTCCTTCAGTTGCGAAAGGAAAACAAGGACGTCTGCGTTTCAAAGAAGGACGTTTGCTAACACAGAGAGTTTGGAGGGGAAAAGATGATATTCATGAAAAATACAGAACAAAAATGCCGAGTCGCTTCTCCCTTATTCAGTTAATCTGTGAATATTTTGCCAACAAACAGCTAAGCGGTGAATAAAGTCAACTTCGGTGAAATTTTACTGATCTAACAAATTTTTCTCTCTCCATCTCTCTCCGTTTCCCTCCTTCTCTCCCGCACCAACAGGACGCTGCACAAGCAGTTTGAGAGCTACAAACAGGAAGTGAGGCGCATCGGGGCGGAGACCCGGCGCCAGCAGACCCAGCACAAGGACGACGCCCCCCACCTGCGGAATCTGCCGGAAGACCAAGTTCGCGGACGGCTGCGGCCACCTCTGCTCCTACTGCCAGACCAAGTTCTGCGCCCGCTGCGGAGGCCCGCGTGTCCCTGCGTTTCAAACAACGTGAGAGACCCCCCCCCCCACACACACCCCCCCCACCCCTCCCCCCCTCTTCCTCCGTCCATCGACTCCCTCTGTCCCCCCCCCCCTCCCTCTTCCTCCGTCCGTCGAACACTCCCTCCCGCATCACTTCCTGTGTGACTCCCTTGTGTTTTGTCTCGTTGTGTGGTGTGCTGGGGGGGGGGGGGGGGGGGGGGGGGGAGGGGGCGGGTCTGAACGAACGCAGCCCTTCCGTCCCCTACGTCTCATCCTATATAGTCTATGTCTAGTCTGTGTCTAGTCTGCGTCTAATATGTGTACGCATAACTGCGTCTAGTTTGCGTTTAGTCTGCATCTGGTCTGCGTCTAGTCTGCGTCTAGTCTTCGTCTGATCTGCGTCTGGTCTGCATCTGATCTGCGTCTGGTCTGCATCTGATCTGCGTCTGGTCTGCATCTGATCTGCGTCTGGTCTGCGTCTAGTCTTCGTCTGGTCTTCGTACATGTCGCTGCGTCTCTAGTTTGAATCTTGCGGTCGCCCGCAGGACGATGGCGATGATACCCACATTTACATGTAGTCATTTAGCAGACGCTCTTATCCAGAGCGACTTACAGTAAGTACAGGCACATCTCCCCCTGAGGCAAGTAGGGTGAAGTGCCTTGCCTAAGGACACAACGTCATGTTGGCACAGCCGGGGTCCGAACCGCGTACCTTCTGATTACCATCCCGATTCTCTAACCACTCAGCCACCCTCAGTGACCCGTCTGGGCGTTTGTCCATTGATCCTCCCGCAGCAGAGCAGGCCCAGGGCTTGTGAATGGTGCAGTGTGTCCAGTTCCCGAAGAGCAGAGGAAGCGACCAGCAGGATGCTGGATGGATCCATCCTCACCGCAGGAAGGTTTTATTTTAAGCTTCGGCCGTGTTCCACCCAACCCTTCCCACCCCCCTCGGCAGCGATCCAGCCCAAGAGAGAAGGCCTCCTCCTGGGTCCTGGTCCTAACCCTGCCCTCTTCCCTCTCTCTCTCCCGGGTCCTGCTGGTTCTCAATCTGTCTCACATCCGCCGGGCCCGGGGGGGGGGGATCTGTGGACTCACACCGGGGAGGAGAACCAGGACCGAGCTGTGGCCTTCTGGATGCTGAGCGTGGAGATACCGGGCTGGGATGAATCCACGGATCTGTCACGGATTTATATTGAGCCTATCACTTGTAATGCACTTGAATAGAGTGTGTGAACCTCGGAAGCAGGAGAGGAACCACTTAATGAGCGTGCAGGATGTTTATGAAGCGTTCCTCTAACCTGGTGCTCAGCCTGGAGTCTGAATTTAAGAGAGCGGGGGGGGGGGAGTTTTATCACGTCTGCATATCGATGCGATGGTTCGGTCGCCGGCGTGTGCGTCCGTGTGCGCGCTGCAGTGTGCGCGCGTGTGTAGGTCATCTATGTGTGTGTATGTATGTATGTCTGATAAATGACTGAGTGGTGAATGAATGCAGGTGAGCAGCTAGATGTAGATGTGTTGAGTCGGCTCGCTCCAGCTCCTTCCTGTCTCTCTGGCTCTGGTCCTGCTCTGAGTTCCTGCCAAGCTAAAGAACAGGGCCAATGAGAGGGGGAGGGGGAGGGGCTGCGTTCCATTACAGAAGCCTCCTCCTGTTTACAACGACACATTAGCCTAGCGCCTCTGACAGCATGTCAACCTTTGGCTCCTAGCAATTCCATTTTTATTTTTTTGTATTTGTTCACCAGAAGAACAGGTTTATTTGCAAAAACAGTGCTTGGCAGAAGTTGTTTTGATGAGCCCAAACTCAGCTTAGATGCTGTCACGTTCGATAGACAAAGCAAGGAATTCATATTCCTCTCTGAGACTGTATTCCTCTCCCCCTACTTCCCTAGTTGTTACATCCCTGCAGTACCCTGCTCTCCCCCCCAGGAGGCACTGCAGGAACATTGCTGATACTAACTAAATACGGCCCAAACAGATATTTTCTCCGTAACCTTCATCTCTTCCCAGGTGGATCTTCCCGGTCGTTTAGATACGATGGCGGCTTGGGCTGTGTGACCGTTGCGTTCGTTCAGAACCTGTGCTGCACGCAGCAGGATGTGATGTCAGGGTGGGGCGGGGCCTCCGCGTGTCACTTCCGCCATCTCAGCGTCGTCGCTGTTTCCTGTGTGTGTTTTTGTGTGTGTGTTTTTGTGTGCGTGTTTGTATGTGTGTGTGTTTTTTGTGTGTGTCTTTGTATGTGTGTGTGTTTTTGTGGGTGTGTTTTTGTGTGCAACACCTTCTCCTTCTTCCACCTTCTCTGGACCAACTCCACTCCATCAACTCTCTCCCCTCTCTCTTCCCTTCTCTCCCCTTCTCTCCCCCTCTCTCCCCTTCTCTCCCCCCTTTCTCTGCCTCTTTTTCAACTCGACCTCTCCCACTACCTTTGACCTGACTCACCAACTTTCATCTATTTATCCTACTCCTTCTTCATTCTCTCTCTCTCTCTCCCTCTCTCTCTCTCTCTCTCTCTCTCTCTCTCTCTCTCTCTCTCTCTCTCTCTCTCTCTCTCTCTCTCTCTGTCTCTCTCTTCCTCTCTGTCTCATTCTCTCTCTCTATCTCTCTTCCTCTCTTTCCCTCTCAGTCTCTCTATCTCTCCCCCTCTCTCTCTCCTTCTCTCTCCCTCTCTTTCTCCCTGTCTCTCTCTCTTTTTCTGCCTCTCCCTAATCCCACACCTCCCTTCTAACATCATCCCTCGCTTGCTTCCTCCCCTCCTCTCTCTTCCACGTCTCTCTCCCTCTCGCTCTCACTGTCACCTGGACTGTATGATACCACACAGGCTCAGTGTCCTGTCTCTGTGCTGTGGGTGTGTATCCAATCACAAACTGGCCGTGTTCCAATCCCAGAATGCTTCTAACTTCTCAACTCCCTCTGTGGATTTTGAATCCACCTCGTCGGGAAAGGGAGGGAGAAACGACAGTCTAGAACGAGCCCACGTCTGTTCATTCGGTCTTAAGCGAAGCGAGATTCTCGATTGGAACACAGACGATTTATGCGAATCCTCCACAAGATCGATGGATTTACCTGACCAGAGGAGTCGCTGTTACTTCCTGTCAGCTTCCTCTCTGAACTAGAAGATTCCGTATCGACCTCCCAAAGCAAATCTGTGAGGTGGATACAGAAACTATTTTTTGTTGCTGTTTTTTTAAAGACTAATTCTGTGTTCACTGTCTGTTTTCTCTCCCTGCAAAGTGTCTCATAGTGAAGGACAGGGTAAGGCCTGCTGGGTAATGGAGTTTCTGCATGGGTCACATTTGTAGTTCTTTTTCTCTCTCACTATTGCAGTTATTGTCACTGCTGAGCTTAAACTGGAAAGGGGGGGGTAAAGGCGAGCATGAGCAGTGCCTGGCTGTCTAGCTAACCATCCTTGAGTGTGGGGGGGGTACAAGTGAAGTGGGGGGGTTACAGGTGTAGGGGGGGGTACAGGTGTAGGGGGGGTACAGGTGTGGGGGGGTTACAGGTGTAGGGGGGTACAGGTGTAGGGGGGGGGTTACAGGTGTAGGGGGGGTACAGGTGTGGGGGGGTAGAAGTGAAGTGGGGGGGTTACAGGTGTGTCTGTGTGGGGGGGGTTACAAGGTGTGTGTGTGTGGGGGGGGGTTACAGGTGTGTGTGTGTGTGTGTGTGTGGGGGGGGGGTTACAGGTGTGTGTGTGTGTGTGTGTGTGTGTGTGGGGGGGGTTACAGGTGTGTGTGTGTGTGTGTGTGTGGGGGGGGAGGTTACAGGTGTGTGTGTGGGGGGGGGGTTACAGGTGTGTGTGTGTGCAAGGGGGAGGTTACAGGTGTGTGTGTGTGGGGGGGGGGGGTTACAGGTGTGTGTGTGGGGGGGAGGTTACAGGTGTGTGTGTGGGGGGGGGGTTACAGGTGTGTGTGTGTGCGAGGGGGGGTTACAGGTGTGTGTGTGTGCGAGGGGGGGTTACAGGTGTGTGTGTGTGTGTGTGGGGGGGTTACAGGTGTGTGTGTGTGTGTGGGGGGGTTACAGGTGTGTGTGTGTGTGTGGGGGGGTTACAGGTGGGTCTGTCTTTCGTTCATAAGTCAGATCTGCTTAAGGTGTGCTAGTGAGAGTGTGTGTTCTGCTGAACGTTACCTTTGTCACCAGGTTTATTATTTACAAGTTCTTCATGGGGATGAGGGCGAGAGAGGAGAGAGACAGAGACAAAGAGACAGAGAGAGAGAGAGACAGAGAGAGAGAGAGAGAGAAAGAGGGAGAGAGACAGAGAGAGAGAGACAGAGAGAGAGAGAGAGAGAGAGAGAGAGAGAGAGAGAGAAAGAGGGAGAGAGACAGAGAGAGAGAGAGAGAGAGAGAGGGAGAGAGGGAGAGAGAGGAAGAGAGGAGCGTTCAGAAATGACATCAGATGGCTACCGAGGAACTGATGTCCTCAATTCAGCAACACACACACTCATACACACTCACACACACTCACACACACTCACACGCACTCACACGCACTCACACACACTCACACACTCACACACACTCACACACACTCACACGCACTCACACACACTGACACACACACACACACACATACCTTGCTCTATGCTGCTGCTTTTGGCCGGGAGCTGTGGAAGCTGTCTGCCCCTGCGTGCTGAGGAGGGAGACCCTGTAGGAGGCGAGTGGCTGCTGTGGTTGTGTGCTCTGGGGGAACAGGAGGAGAAAGAGAGTTAGGGTGTCGGGCTAGCAAGCAGAAGGCACCCGGGTCGATTCCTGGCCAAGCCGACATGACGTTGTGTCCTTGGGCAAGGCACTTCACCCTACTTGCCTCAGGGTGGGGGGGGAATGTCCCTGTACCCTGACTAAATGGAAATGGAAAAATGACGAGACAATTTGTGGCTCAAGTCAAGGAGTGGGGGGGGGTGAGGGGGAGATGAGGGGGGTAGGGATGAGGGGGGTAGGGATGAGGGGGGTAGGGATGAGGGGGGTAGGGATGAGGGGGGTAGGGATGAGGGGGGTAGGGATGAGGGGGGGTAGGGATGAGGGGGGTAGGGATGAGGGGGGTAGGGATGAGGGGGGTAGGGATGAGGGGGAGATGAGGGGGGTAGGGATGAGGGGGGTAGGGATGAGGGGGGTAGGGATGAGGGGGAGATGAGGGGGGTAGGGATGAGGGGGGTAGGGATGAGGGGGGTAGGGATGAGGGGGAGATGAGGGGGGTAGGGATGAGGGGGGTAGGGATGAGGGGGGTAGGGATGAGGGGGGTAGGGATGAGGGGGGTAGGGATGAGGGGGGTAGGGATGAGGGGGGTAGGGATGAGGGGGGTAGGGATGAGGGGGGTAGGGATGAGGGGGGTAGGGATGAGGGGGGTAGGGATGAGGGGGGTAGGGATGAGGGGGGTAGGGATGAGGGGGGTAGGGATGAGGGGGGTAGGGATGAGGGGTGGAGACCAGAGCGGTGCCGTTTGGAAGGACCGTAAGGGGGGGCGGGGGAGTGGGGGGGGGTGTACAGGGGGGTGGGGGGAGAAGGCAACATCATTGCGGGGGGTTGGGGAGGTGGGGGGGGGGGGGCGGGGGCACCGGCATGCACCTGTCTGGGTACGGCGAGCTGGGGCACGAGCCCCCCGGGGGGGCGTGAGCAAAGGGGCGCAGGGGGCCCCCCCTGCCTCGGCTTCCTCGGAGGATGGAGGTGGGCTGCATGCGACTGCGTGTGTGTGTGACATCACAACCAGGGGGGGAGGGAGAGAGGGAGAGGGAGGGGAGGAGAGAGGGAGAGAGAGAGAGAGAGAGAGAGAGAGGGAGAGAGAGAGGGGGAGGGAGGGAAGGAAGGAAAGGGGGGAGGGAGGAAGGGAGAGAAAGAGGGAGGGAGGGAGGGAGGGAGGGAGGGAGGGAGAGAAAGAGAAAGGGAGGGAGAGAGAGGGAAAGAAAGAGGGAGGGGGAAAAAATAAAAGGGGAGGGAGAGAGAGAGAAGGAAAGAAAGAAAGAAAGAAAGAAAGAGGGAGAGAGAGAGGGAAACCAAGAAAAAGAGAGGGAGGGAGAAAGGGAAGGAAAGAAAGAAAGAAAGAGGGAGGGAAGGAGAGAGAGGGGAAGAGGGAGAGAGGGAGAGAGCGAGAGAGAGAGGGAGAGAGGGAGAGAGCGTTCAGAAATGACATCAGAGGGAGGGAGGGAGGGAGAGAGGGAAAGAAAGAAAGAAAGAAAGAGGGAGGGAAGGAGAGAGAGGGGAAGAAAAAAAAGAAGGAAAGAAACAGTGAAAGAAAAAGGATCAATGAAAAATCACAAAAACAGGAATTCAACTGAACAGAAGTGCCTGAAGGAAAAGCTTCCCACACTGTAACTGCACAGGCGTGGACTGAAACATGTCAACAGTAGCAGTGATGGTGAACCGTGGCTGTGTGGAAACAGGACAACACTGCAGGTCATAGGTCATCCTGTAAGTGACAGAAGGGTCTCTACATGGGGGGGGGGGGGGGTGACCTTACCTGTCCCCCTCCAGGACTTTGCTACTGCTTCTTTGACCGCTAGGCCTAGCAGTGACGAGAGAGAGACACAGAGAGAGAGAATGAGAGAGAGAGAAGGCGAGAGAGAGATGGAGAGAGACAGAGGAAAGGAAAGCGTGAAGGAGATAGAAAGGAGAGAGAGAGAGAGGAGGGAAGAAGTAAAAGAGAGGAGAGAAATAGAGAGTGAAAGAGAGGGAGATAGAGACAGACAGAGAGAGAGAGAGGAAGCACAGAAAACCGCCAGTGAAGAACGAGCCAGAGAGAGTGAGAGAAGAGAGAGAGTGGAGAGAACCCAATTTTTGAAAATGTTCATTTGATTACCCCCCCACCCACCCCCAACACACACACACGTCATTAAAATAATGATGCATAAAGTACATTTGGCTTTACTCAAAACCAGACACACACACACACAGACACACACCCAGCCCAACACACAAACACATCAACACAACAGCCGTAGAGAAGCGAAGCCCGTAACCCACGACAACGACAAGGACGACAACGTCACTAGCAGCAGGGCGAGGGTCAGGGGTCAAAGTTGAACTTCCACAGCCGGCACTGGGAGAGAGAAGGGACGGCATCCGAGAAGGCCTAGCAACTCACTACTGGGGGGGGGGGGGGGGGGGGGGGGGGTAGAGGGGGGGGGGGGGTCAGTCCACAGCAGCAGAGCAGGGGGGGGGGCAGCTGGAAGGTCGGTACTCCCACAGCGCAAGCCAGAAGGAGGGGGAGGGGGGGGTCAGGGGTCGAGGGTCGGGGGGGGGGGACGTGGTACCTGTCTTCTTCAGGGGAGGCATGCTCTACTAAGATCCTGGGGCTGGTGGGCCGTCGGCGGGGCAGGGAGTTGGAGCCCCTGCTGGTGGGAGGGGGGGAGGTGCAGGGCCCCCCGGTGGAGGGGGAGTGACAGGGGTGAGGGGGTGAGAGGGGTGAGAGGGGTGAGAGGGGTGAGAGGGTGAGAGGGGTGAGAGGGGTGAGAGGGGTGAGAGGGTTGAGAGGGTGAGAGGGGTGAGAGGGGTGAGAGGGTGAGAGGGGTGAGAGGGGTGAGAGGGGTGAGAGGGATGAGAGGGTGAGGGGGGTGAGAGGGGTGAGAGGGATGAGAGGGTGAGGGGGGTGAGAGGGGTGAGAGGGGTGAGAGGGATGAGAGGGTGAGGGGGGTGAGAGGGGTGAGAGGGGTGAGGTCAGTGTGGAATGTTGAGGCTGAGGTGAGGAGGTGAGGGACAGTGTGCAGTGTGTGTGTGGTTCTGTGTGTGTGTGTGTGTGGGGGGGTCTGAGTGTGTGTGTGTGTGTGTGTGTGTGTGTGGGTGTGTGTCGGTATGTGTGTGTGTGTGTGTGGGTGTGCATGTGTGTGTGTATGGGGGGGGGCTATGTGTGTGTGTGTGTGGGGGGGGGCTAAGTGTGTGTGTGTGTGGGGGGGGGGCTATGTGTGTGTGTGTGTGGGGGGGGGCTAAGTGTGTGTGTGTGTGTGGGGGGGGGGCTAAGTGTGTGTGTGTGTGGGGGGGGGCTAAGTGTGTGTGTGTGGGGGGGGGGGCTAAGTGTGTGTGTGTGGGGGGGGGGGCTAAGTGTGTGTGTGTGGGGGGGGGGGGGTGGAGGGCTATGTTTGCGCGTGTGTGCGCGTTACCTGTCTCTATCTGGGGAATGGAAGTTGGTGTCTGGTCTCAGGCAGGTGGTGCTGGCACTTCGAACTCTGTCCAGCGATGGCTGCAAGTCACTACAGCACAGAGAGGAGGGAGGGGGGGAGAGAGGGAGGGAGAGAGGAGACAGAGAGGGGGAGGGGGGAGGACAGAGAGGAGGGGAGGAAAGAGAGTAGGGGAGTGGGGGAGGAGAGAGAGAGATGGGAGGAGAGACAGAGGAGGAAAGAGACAGAGGAGGAAAGAGACAGAGGAGGAAAGAGACAGAGGAGGAAAGAGACAGAGGAGGAAAGAGACAGAGAAGGAAAGAGACAGAGAAGGAAAGAGACAGAGGAGGAAAGAGACAGAGGAGGAAAGAGACAGAGGAGGAAAGAGACAGAGGAGGAAAGAGACAGCGGAGGAAAGAGACAGAGGAGGAAAGAGACAGCGGAGGAAAGAGACAGAGGAGGAAAGAGACAGAGGAGGAAAGAGACAGAGGAGGAAAGAGACAGAGGAGGAAAGAGACAGCGGAGGAAAGAGACAGAGGAGGAAAGAGACAGCGGAGGAAAGAGACAGAGGAGGAAAGAGACAGAGGAGGAAAGAGACAGAGGAGGAAAGAGACAGAGAAGGAAAGAGACAGAGGAGGAAAGAGACAGAGGAGGAAAGAGACAGCGGAGGAAAGAGACAGAGGAGGAAAGAGACAGAGGAGGAAAGAGACAGAGGAGGAAAGAGACAGAGGAGGAAAGAGACAGCGGAGGAAAGAGACAGAGGAGGAAAGAGACAGCGGAGAAGAGCAACGAAAACCAAAGAGAACAATGAAGAAATAATGAAATAATATGGCAGAAGGACGAGTGGAGAGAGGGAAGAAGGATTCACAGAAGAAAGAAGAGAAGAGAGAGAGAGAGAGAGAGAGAGAGACGGAAGAAATCCATTAGACACAATCTAGATCTAACAGTAGCAGTGGAGCTGATTTCTGCAGTTTAGTGTTCGTCTATCAGGAGCCCTGATGGTTACATCCGGTGGCAACCAAGGAGGAATGACAGGAGCGTCGTCATGGGAACTGACTCGAAGCAGATGGAGGGAAGGACGGGGGGGGGGGGGGGGACGGAGGGAGGGAGGGAGGGGGGGGGCAGTGTTACTGCGTGTGTGAGGAACACTGACAGAGAACACAAGGCTCTCCTCTATGGGAGGGGGGGGGGGGGAGTGGGGGGGGGGGGGGAGTGGGGGGGGGGGGACTGACTTTACCGGATGAGTCCTGGGCGGGGAGTTTCCGAGGGGAGGAGGGGGGGGGGGGCGGGGGGCAGGGGGGCAGGGGGGCGGGGGGGCGGGGGGGCAGGGGGGAGTGAGCGCCGCTCTCTCCTCTTACCTAACAGTGACCTCGTCCGTGAAGCGCAGCACGCGATGCGTGAGGATGCTGCGGGGGGGGGGGGCCGTGGCCACGCCCCCGTCCGGCGGCCGCCGCGGGGGGGGCTTGCTCTTTAGGCAGGCGGGGAGGGTGGAGCTACGGGGGGGGGGGGGGGGGGAGGGGGCGGGACGGGGAGGGGGGGGGGAGGGGGCGGGACGGGGAGGGGGGGGGGGGGCGGTGCCCGTGCACGCATCACACACGCGCACAAACACACACACACACGCGCACAGTTGCACAAACATGCCAAAGTAAAGAGAGAGAGGAGCGTCAGAGCGAGCATGCAGGAAGAGAACGACACAGAGAGCTGAACTGGATCGCTGGGACTGAGGTTCAGAGCTCTGAATAACGGCCTGGCATGTTAGTCTGTGTTGTGTGGACGTGCCTTGTAACTGTTGCGCTATCTGTATTGTTTTTTTACCTGCTGCAAGACAAGTTTCCTCCTTGGGGGACAATAAACTTGAACTGAACTGAACTGAACTGGATTCGTGGGTACGTTTCAGATGATCGGCCTGTCCTCCACCACACAGCCTTCACTGCGATCAGAGGGCAGCGGGGGGGGATTCTGACATGACCCCCTGATGCAGTGGTTCTCAATTCCGGTCCTCAGGGCCCACTGTCCTGCATGTTTTAGATGTTTCCCTGCTCCAACACACCTGATTCAATTGAATGAGTCACTATGAAGCTCAGCAGAAGCCTGATGATTACACTTCATTTGAATCAGGTGTGTTGGAAGGGGGAAACATCTAAAACATGCAGGACAGTGGGCCCTGAGGACCAGGATTGAGAACCACTGCCCTAATGACAGAGCGGAGCCACGCCCAGAAGAAAAACAGGTAGCAAAAAGCAAAAAACAGGTAGCAAAAAAACTGGGAGAAAAAACAGGTAGCAAAACAACAAGGAGAAAAAAAAGGTAGCAACAAAAAAAACAGGTAGCAAAAAAACAGGGAGAAATAACAGGTAGCAAAAAAACAGGTAGCGATTTTTTTGTAACAAATAAACAGGTCGCAAAAAAAAACAGGTCGCAAAAAATAACAAAAAATAAACAGGTCGCATAAAAAAATATATATATTTCTTTCTCTTCAAACCCAGTTCATTCATCCGCCACCTTTTCCCTTATTAATAAAAGGTGTATTTATTTACTGCGCCATAAAACATCCCAATGTCGCTTTACAATGGATAATGACAATAAAGATATTCATCTTACTATATACTCCCCTCCAAGCTGTACAGCTAGAGACCACTTTTACTCATCTTATTTGTGTCTAATTTGTATTTTACACTATATTTGTTATCCTGTTTTACCCTTATTATTATGTTCCATATATGTTCTATGTTTGCTCTTTCCTGCCAAAGTAAATTCTGTGTTTGTATATCCTGCATAGCGAATAAAATCGATTCTGATTCTGATTCATTCAAAAGCCCTCAGTGCTTTACGAACAGGGACCCCCGGAGCCCCCCCCGGACCCCCCCCGGACCCCCCCCCCCCCCCCCCGGGACCCCCACGAGACTCAACGCCTCCCGGCGTATCGAGAGGGATTAAACGTAAAGCCGGTTACGTAAGAGCATCTGCAACGTCTCCAGCTTGTGCCCTGAACACTTATTATTAACACTGGGAAACACAACGCCCACTCTGATCGGAACTCTGCGGAGGAGGAAGGACCGGAGAGTTCTGCCCCATGCTAACAGCCTGAGTTAGGGTCTGCGGTGGAGGACGAGGGCCTGTGCCAAGGCTGGGACATCTGATCGGTCTGGATGATGCTGGTTCTCATCCTTGGATTAGGAACGTTCAGAATG
>CM059314.1:7272500-7290000 GCA_030340665.1 Neosalanx taihuensis
CCTTCCAGGGTTGGCCTTAGAGGAGTGGAGCGCTGAAGGATTGAAGTAGTTTTCCCCGCAAATGTCGCCATTAAGAGAGACTGCTCCGCGAAATAAGCAGCGTGAATCCACATCAAGTACGCGCCCTTTCTGAAACAGTATTGTTTTGGATGTACTCGTTCAGGCTAAAAAAAAGAATTCTAAAGAAATGTGATTTGGATTGCAGGCCAGGGGGGTGAACCAGCAGCCTCATTGATGATGTTGGCCTGGTGTCTGACAGTAATTCTGAAGCTTTCCTTTTTTATTCCGTCGGCTTCTAAGCGCAAAAACAAATCCGAAAAAGCACGGCTTAGAAAAGACGTCAAAATTGTCAGGTTCCAACATCAATCGCCGGAGGTTTAAAAGAGGAATAACTAACGCGCGTGTTTTGCGGCTGTCTCTTAGGAGAAGACAGCAGACGAACTCGACAGCTTTGCTTGGCTTGAAGGGCCGAGGCACATTCATCGTTTGCCGATCGCATGGGACGAGGTTCAAACACGTCTAACATTTACATTTCCATGTATTCATTTAGCAGACGCTTTTATCCAAAGCGACTTACAGTAAGTACAGGGACAATTTTCCCTGAGGCAAGTAGGGTGAAGTGCCTTGCCCAAGGACACAAAGTCATACAGCCACAGCGGGGGATCGATCTCACAACCTTCCGATCACGAGGCCAACGCCTTAACCGTTGAGCCATCTGACCCCCGCTAACCAAGATCCGCTCGTGCAATGCTACGATTTTATTCCATCACATAATTCCATCGCAATTGTTGTTGTGAGGCAGATAGTTCCCACTTCATCCACGCATGTAGCTGAAGACATTTATGAGAATGTAGGAAGCTGTTTCTGCTGGCTCCCTGACCATAATTAAGGCTACTGTTTTGGTAGCTTCTTTACTGGCTGGTGAATTTACCCAGGGGTTAGCCTGGAAGTGCAAAGAGGGATAACATGTCCCCGCACATTTACAGGGGGAGGGAATGTGCGTGCGTGCGTGTACAGCACATGCGTGTCAACACGTGTGTGTGTGTGTGTGTGTGTGGGACTCTGGTCTCCACTCCCTCCCTTCTGCTTGGCCTCAAGAAATCATTCAGTAACTTTGCCGATCGACCGACCGACCACATCCTCGCACTGCTGGATCGTAGGATGGGACAAGGTTCTGTGGAGGACCCTCCTCCTAGACCAGGGCTGGGCAACTCCAGTCCTCAGGGGCCGCTGTCCTGAAGGTTCTAGATGTTTCCCCTGCTCCAGCACAGCTGATTCAAATCAAATCTGAGGCTTCCACAGAGCTTGATAACGACCCGCCCATCTGAATCAGGTGTGCCGGAGCAGGGAAACATCTAGAAGCCGACGAGCCGTTCTGCTCCACGGTGACAGTTCGACAGTTCGACACCACTGTCCACTCATAATTGAAACGCGTCGCCTCCCTCCGCTCTCACCCCCCCCCCCCCACCCCCGTCTCAGCTAACTATCATGCAACTTCCTTCCTACGGCCCCAAAGGCAGGATGTGAGGTCATCTCCAAGTGGTGTGACCTTGCCCCCCCCCCCATAGCAACCAGTCAGTCACATAACAATGGCCCGGTGAACCTCGCCAGTCTGAACAGGCCTCGTCAAAACAGACGCACTCTTCAAACAGAGGGTCCGGAGACGACCGCTGTGCTAGACGTGACGAAGGTGGGGGGCCAGGGTGAGGATGCCAGAGTGACAGACCCAGGGGGGTCAGAAGGATACCTGGGGGGTCAGAAGGATACCTGGGGGGTCAGAAGGATACCTGGGGAGTCAGAAGGATACCTGGGGGGTCAGAAGGATACCTGGGGGGTCAGAAGGATACCTGGGGGGTCAGAAGGGGGGTCAGAAGGACACCAGGGGGGTCAGAAGGGGGGTCACAAGGACACCAGGGGGGTCGGAAGGACGCCACGGTGACAGACCCAGGGGGGGTCAGTGGAGACCTCATGGACAGAGAGGCCTGTTTTTTTGAGCTTTGTTACCCAGACTCACACACAAACTTCAAAAAGGCTCCTCTGTGCTCCCAATTCAGCAAATCTCAACTTCCTTCCTTGAACTTAGAGACGAGCGATGACATCCCTCTCACACATGCTCACACACACTCACACACACACTTCCTGAATGAAATGTATCTGTAGAAGCCACACAGGGCGCCTGAGTGTGGCTCTGGAGCAGATAACACACTGTGTGCAGACACACACGCTCTCACACACACACACACACTGTTCCTCCATACACACTCTGACACACACGCTCTCTCTCTCACACACTGTTCCTCCATACACACTGACACACACACGCTCTCTCACACACGACACACAAATATACATACATATCCCTAAACCCCTACAAACACACACAAGATGGTTTTCAGATGATTGAACCTTTTACATTTTGGAGGTAAACGTTGTTGGATTGAGCAGCTATTGACTAATGATCATCCACGCATCTAACAAAGAGTTTAGCGATTTCCAGTAGAACTATTTAGGAATAATGGCTTTTTGATGGTACAGGCTGCAATAAGCCCATCGTTTTAATAATTTAGCGGTATGAGTCACAGAGATGGAGAGTTTTGAAATGAAATGCGTGGTGCGATGTCTAAATGGACAGGTTGAGGGATACATCTGCTGTATTACCCGGGTTACTCCTCAGTTTCACCCGGGTTATTGCAATCTGGATCAGCTGACTCGTTTTATATGTCAAGAAAACCAGGCGATGACAAGTCGAGTCTGTTATGTATGACAGTTACTGTAGAAAAAAACAAACATTTTCTTTGAAAACTACGGATTAAGGTCAACATTCAAACACTGCCAGACGCAAAAACAACTCGATAAAAAAACAAAGACCCAATTGAGAAATGCCATCAGCTCACAATGTAAACAGTTGTACTGTTGAGAATATCTATGATTGGACTTCTAATAGTACTTTCTTAAATCAATAAGAAATCAGGGATCTTTATCAATAAGCTACATATCATGATCAATATTTCCCGATCGTTAGATGGAGAGGCAGGGATGATGGTGGATTTCGGAGGGTTTTTAAGTGGATCAATAAAGATCAACAGGTGAGCCACCGCGTCACCGCTTCACCGCGTCACCGCTGGCGTTAGGCGGCAGCGGCGCGCAACCTTCGGTGTGTTTGTACGTGAAACAACAAAACAAACGAAACAAACAAAAAAACATAAACTTACACGAACGCGTGGTAGATGAACGCCCAGGCCCGTGGTCTTTCCAGAACGTTGTACAGGTAGTTCTGAAGCCTCCGATAACGCACGTTTCTCCTGCCGCTCTGCGCGCTGTAGATGAGCGGCTTCCCCAACAGGCTGAGCCTCGCGCCTTGCTTTCCGCGCGAGTTCTCCGCTCCTCCGGCCGCCGGGGCTGACAGCAAACCGTCTCCCGCGTTGTTCATCATCATCCTTCGGCCGGTCTCCACATCTTTTAAGCCGTAACCCTCGGTGCTATGCCCGGGCGAGGTCTTCATCCAGAGCCCGGTGCCGCCTTCATCTCCGCTGTGGTTGCGCGGCATCGCATCACCGACGCACGCATGAAGTGCGCGGAGGTCTTGATGGGCATGCGTGTCCGACCAGGGGGGGGGTGGGGGTGCGCGGCGAGGTCTATAAATGAACTAATTAACTGTCCTTAAAGCTCCACGAAGTTATGAACCCTAATCAAAACCACGAGGCGCCATAAACCGTCACTCTGACCGCCCTCCTCTCTTGCTCGTCCGCCTACACTGTTCGAAACCAGCTGCGGGTTCCGGCGGGTTCGCGATGGGCGCGTTGCGATGTCCAGTTTAAGCGGCCCAGTTTAATTCTCCATCTCTTGGAAACGTGAAGTGATTCATTCCTCTCGATAAAGTCCGAGGCGCAGCGCGGGATTGCGTAAGCGCACAGGAAGTGATCTGGGAACCGCGACTTCTCTGACGAGCGCGTGCAGCTGCCTGTTGATTCAACGTTCGTTGCTTCGCGTGCTCACGCGGAGCCTCGAGAGCAGCCTTTTCACTCAGTTCAGTCTAAAATATGGGAAATTAGTGTTTTATATGTTTAATTTTTGTGACTTCATCATTTCTTCCCTCATACAAAATGCACTGGAAGTCACGTTAAAGTTCCTTTGGCACAACATTTCCCTGTAGGTAAAACCGGTGCAAATTCTTCAAAGCCGGTTTGCCTTCTCTTGTTATTTTCCGATAAAAGGCGTAATAACGAGACGACTTTTTAATGCGGCACCGTAAACTAGTCTATTGCCTAATGAGTTTTCCGTTGTCACTATATTCCACGCGGTTGCGTTTGGGAGGTTGACCGCAAGCTCAGAGGCATTGCGCAGCTGCTTCAATGGAAGTGAATCCGCCTTGAAAGCCTAGGAGCTGGCTAGGACAGCAACAACTGTCTCCTTCCATTTCGTTACAGATCCAATAAGCGCATTTACAGGCAGTGAATAGTTTTACTGTCGATGAATCCGCCACTCATTCTCTCTCTCTCCCTCACCACGTGACCCCCCCTCAAAATCAAATATACTGAAGTGTGTCTGCTGGAGTGTGTCTGCAGGAGTGTGTCTGCAGGAGTGTGTCTGCAGGAGTCTGTCTGCAGGAGTCTGTCTGCAGGAGTGCATCTGCAGGAGTCTGTCTGCAGGAGTGTGTCTGCTGAAGTGCGTCTGCAGGAGTGCGTCTGCTGAAGTGTGTCTGCAGGAGTGTGTCTGCAGGAGTGTGTCTGCAGGAGTGCGTCTGCAGGAGTGTGTCTGCAGAAGTGTGTCTACAGGTGTGTGTCTGCAGGAGTTCGTCTGCAGGAGTGCGTCTGCAGGAGTGCGTCTGCTGAAGTGCGTCTGCAGGAGTGCGTCTGCAGGAGTGCGTCTGCAGGAGTGCGTCTGCTGAAGTGCGTCTGCAGGAGTGCGTCTGCTTAAGTACGTCTGCTGAAGTGCGTCTGCAGGAGTGCGTCTGCTGAAGTGCGTCTGCAGGAGTACGTCTGCAGGAGTGCGTCTGCTGAAGTGCGTCTGCAGGAGTACGTCTGCAGGAGTGTGTCTGCTGAAGTGTGTCTGCAGGAGTGTGTCTGCAGGTGTGCATCTGCAGGAGTGCGTCTGCAGGAGTGCGTCTGCAGGAGTGCATCTGCTGAAGTGCGTCTGCTGAAGTGTGTCTGCAGGTGTGTGTCTGCAGGAGTGTGTCTGCAGGAGTGTGTCTGCAGGAGTGCGACTGCAGGAGTGTGTCTGCTGAAGTGCGTCTGCAGGAGTGCGTCTGCTGAAGTGTGTCTGCAGGAGTGTGTCTGCTGAAGTGTGTCTGCAGGAGTGTGTCTGCTGAAGTGTGTCTGCAGGAGTTCTGCTGAAGTGTGTCTGCAGGAGTGCCTCTGCTTAAGTGCGTCTGCTGAAGTGTGTCTGCAGGTGTGTGTCTGCAGGAGTGTGTTTGCAGGAGTGCGTCTGCTGAAGTGCGTCTGCAGGAGTGCGTCTGCTGAAGTGTGTCTGCAGGAGTGTGTCTGCAGGAGTGTGTCTGCAGGAGTGCGTCTGCTGAAGTGCGTCTGCAGGAGTGCGTCTGCAGGAGTGCGTCTGCTGAAGTGCGTCTGCTGAAGTGCGTCTGCAGGAGTGCGTCTGCTGAAGTGCGTCTGCTGAAGTTCGTCTGCAGGAGTGTGTCTGCAGGAGTACGTCTGCAGGAGTGCGTCTGCTGAAGTGCGTCTGCAGGAGTACGTCTGCAGGAGTGTGTCTGCTGAAGTGCGTCTGCAGGAGTGTGTCTGCTGAAGTGTGTCTGCTGTAGTGCGTCTGCAGGAGTGCGTCTGCTGAAGTGCGTCTGCAGGAGTGTGTCTGCTGAAGTGTGTCTGCTGTAGTGCGTCTGCAGGAGTGCGTCTGCTGAAGTGCGTCTGCAGGAGTGCGTCTGCAGGAGTGCGTCTGCTGAAGTGCGTCTGCTGAAGTGCGTCTGCAGGAGTGCGTCTGCAGGAGTTCTGCTGAAGTGTGTCTGCAGGAGTGCGTCTGCAGGAGTGTGTCTGCAGATGTGACAGCACCTGCTCGACTGACAGCAAACCGTCGGATGCCTCAGAAAAGAATCCTTGTGGTTTTTCCAGAAACAGTCGGCTGTTTGTTCCTGTTTACCTTCTTAGAAATGTCTTGCATTATCAATTTTGCACTTTCTTTACAATCTACAAATCCTGTTCAAGACAACAAACATTTGAAGAAAGAAAAATTACTCACCACATAACCCAAATTTATCTGAATTTAAGTTCAAGCTCATGTCAAAGGTGTGCATTTAGCAAAAGGCCGACTTCACATAGATTCCTAATTGGGCCCATTTGGGCGCATTCGGCTTTAGCTATTCCCATGGTGCCGTTTCATCATGCACCTAAGAATAGAACCAGGGTTTTGACACGGGCTGTTTTTAGATATGAGAAATTGCCGACCATGCTTGCATGAGACGTTGTTTCTATAGTAGACATTCTATCAAAAGGAGAGCTGGTGAATATGGGGAGAGGGGGGAGAGAGGGAGAGAGAGAGAGGGAGGGAGAGCAGAAAAGCCAGACTTTGTAAGGTTGAAAAGAGTCCATGTGACAACATTTACAATAAAAGTCTTATGTATTGTCAGCATTCTGCATTCTGTCCAATTATAGTCGACAAGACCAATAGACTGATCCTTAAAGAAAGCCTGAGACAACCTATGAGCAATGCGGTGAAACCATGCCACCTAGCGGTGGTGGAACAACATATATTTCCCAAGACGTGTGTGTATCCTCAAACCTGGAAAATGAAACCACTTCACCGCATCCATAGGCTGCAAAGTGTGCTGCCCTATCGGTAACAGTGGCTCTTAAACATCGTGCTGTGTCAATACGACGTGTTCTATTGAGCGAAATCCACAGTCTCTTAATTGCATACGAGAGGGAGTTTTCTGAGGTGGGTTCAAATCGCAATTCCTCAAAAGTAAACATGACGGTCAAAAGCTCAATACACGACTGCGAAACAACATAATAGCCACGCTAATCGCGCTTAGCAGTGAACTCCACAGGAAGAGGTCAGGCCCATAAAATGACCTGAAAACCCTACTTTATGAAACGCTACTATTATTATAGATCTAGGGATTATCGTGAAGAACAGTAACATGGAAAATGTATGGAATTATCCGTCCATTACTGTGTCCAATTGTTCCGGTCCCCATTTGGAGATGAACCGTGGAGATCTTTGGTGATTGGACCCTAATGGAAGGATAAAGCCACTTCCTGTGGGCAGGAATCAGATTGAGATCTCGAGTATTACATGTTCTCTGGTCGTCCACGGCGACGAGCATCCCCGCTCTGCACCCCAGGGGCTCGACCCCGGGGCCCCTGTCACTAGGAGACCAGGGGGTATGATTGCCTGCAGATGTTTTTTTTCGGGGGGCCAGGGGGCTCAACAAGAGGAAGTTGGAGCATAAATCTCAGAGGTTGGAGTGTCATTTGTGTGGGTTGCACAAGAGGCCTTGCGGTAGGGTACACTTCCTCTTTCCCCTTCTCAGTGAGACAGAGGACGACGTTGGTGGTGGTGATGGGGGGGTGTCTGCTGTGCCGTGGGGTCTTAAAAGGGCTGACGAAGAGTGTTTTAGACCAGTGGTTCTCAACCGTGGTCCTCAGGGCCCACTGTCCTGCATGTTTTCGATGTTTCCCCCTTCCCACACACCTGATTCAAATAAAGGGTCATTATCAGGCTTCTGCTGAGCTTTATAAGGACCTAATCGTTCGAATCAGGTGTGTCGGAGCGGGGAAACATCTAAAACATGCAGGACAGTGGGCCCTGAGGACCAGGGTTGAGAACCACTGTTTTAGACAACCGAGGACGCTCTTTGGAAGCGCCGTCTCACGCCGATCTCTCGCAACCCCCCCTCCAGCCGTATCTCACGGTTGCGGTCATTGAAGACGGAGAGAGGTCATCGTGATTAGCAGGCATACTGCTGGAGACAGGGGGGGAAAGGGGAAGGGTGGGACAGGGGCAGGGGGGGACAGGGGCAGGGTGGGACAGGAGCAGGGGGGGACAGGGGCAGGGTGGGACAGGGGCAGGGTGGGACAGGGGCAGGGGGGGACAGGGGCAGGGTGGGACAGGGGCAGGGTGGGACAGGGGCAGGGGGGGACAGGGGTAGGGGGGGACAGGGGCAGGGTGGGACAGGGGCAGGGTGGGACAGGGGCAGGGTGGGACAGGGGCAGGGGGGGACAGGGGCAGGGTGGGACAGGGGCAGGGGGGGACAGGGGCAGGGTGGGACAGGGGTAGGGGGGGACAGGGGCAGGGGGGGACAGGGGCAGGGTGGGACAGGGGCAGGGGGGGACAGGGGCAGGGTGGGACAGGGACTGTTCTTTTGACAGATGACCTTTCCTTACTGGGAGTTGTCAACTATACAATGTTAACTAAACATAGGCTGTTAGCCTCCACAGAGAGGAAAAACAGAAGCGATCAATATTACCTCGTTAAAATAATAGGACAACGTCTAGTTTTCAAGGGTACGCCCATAACAGTTCAAATCTCTTTGGAAAAGTTCTTGGCCAAAGGCCATATGAGAGCTTATCTTAAAAGCGATTAAAAAAAAAGAATGTTTGGGCCGGACCTTAATGACACGTCCCAACCTATTATGGAGAACGTTTAAGTCGACGAGTGACGAGTTTGAAGCATGTGACCCTCCTGTAATTGAGCTTGTTATTCAGACGCGGTCATTTGCTCCTAACTTTGACAAATTCTCCCCATGTTTGTTATCCTTGAGGATCCATTCATCACAGTCCACAACCCTGGAGACGCGTTGACACTGGAGTGTTACTGGGACAGACCGGAGTTGTCCGTTGCGTTATTAATAAATATTTCTCATCGCGCTCCTCGTTTCGGTTCTCTCGTTCTCCCTGGGAGTTCTGACTTCTATCCGAGTTCTGCTTTCCTAAGATGTCTATCTGAGGAACCGACTGAGAAAGCGTCCTGGGTTCGGTTTGTGGGACTAGAGAAAATATTAGTTTTCCCATAAGCCCAAGAAGATACCATTGGTAACCCAGGCTAACCCACATCTAAGTTTATAAGGGGCGCTTCCTTCTGACCCGTTGACATAATGTTCAAAGTTGTCGTGGGTTAAAGGCGCAATGTTGGTTGGAAAAATATAATTTAGATGCGTATCAGGGGGGATATTTGGGGGAGATTAAGTTGAAATGAAAAGCAGCAGAGACCTTGCCAATGCTCTTCCACACATTCTTTTATTTGTAAATAATAAAAATGAACTCTTTTCGTTTTTTTTTTTTAAATATAAAACATACACATTATTTGAGCCACATCTGTTATACAAACAGGACATGTTGCAGTGAATACTTCTTTTTTTTCTACAATTTTCTTTTAGTTGTTTCCGTGGGAACACATAAATCGTAAACAATCAGCATTTTTTTTCCGATAATACTGACAAAGTAAAAATGAAATAAAAATAATAAAAAAAACAGCCTCACTGGACAATGAAAATGAAAGAAACGCTTGCTTAGGTCCTGTTTTTCTACATGGCCCTGGGAGAACGTTGGGTTCAGCACATATTTTGACAACTGGATTTGGGTGGCTGGATATTTAGAATGGTCTTGGCTGCTGATTGGAAGGTTGGCTTGTGTATTACCCATGTATAATCCATGCCTGTACGCTCCCTGTACACTTAACTGTACAGTCAAAGTGATCCATGAGGATTTCCTTAACGGATCCACATTCTACGACTCGGCCCCTTAGCCGATATCGCTTAACCAAAAATGGCTGCGGAGTATTTACATGATACGACTTTCTATGCGCTTGGGGTTTGTGTTCGCTAGACGCTAGAGTTTTCGCTAGAGTTTGCACGCTGTCGACTGATCGGACTTATACTGAGGTACATCCTCTCTGCCCCAACAATGTATTCCTGAATGAACAGTTACAGTCAAGTCTTGGGTCAACCAGGAATGGATTTAAGGGGTGTCGTAGAAAAGGTTTCGGATGTAGTCATCTGGACATCGTTTTGAAAATCAAGACGTTGATTCGGACACCCATTCGGACGTCATTCTCAATCGGAGAAACCTTTTCTACAATGGAACCCTCCTGGACGAATGAGGGTTCTACCGACCTGGTTAAAGTGTGTTTGATTTACTTCAGAGTTTACACATTGGGGGCACCATTCTATCGCTGTACGTCAGTGGTTCCGTCAATCAAGCGCACCCAGACTGAGTGTTGGTGGCTCTGTGTTAGAGGCAGGTGTAGGAGCGCTACACGATTGGGGGGTGGGGGGGGAGGTCTGCTCTGTCCTGTCGTACATTAAGGGGTTTAAAAAAAGACATCAGCGTAATCTCGGGGTGTCTGTTGATTGGATCAAAAGACGTACAGCACCGGACAGAGAGAGAGAGAGAGGACACAGACTGGCAGCGGAATCGAATCGATCGAATGTCTTCGCATGGCGCGAATGGCTTCGGTTTCTTCGTTTTTAATCTCTTTATATTTAAGTACGAGCAAACTGTACAAGTGCATGCAACATACAAGCGCTCCTACAGTATGTGGAACTAACACATCTAGTTCAGTTTTCTTTTTCTTTTTTTTTTTAATCCGATACCTGTTCGTTTTCCGCCAATGAAATCAAAAATGTAACATGCAGCTTGGAACAAGTTCCGAAGTCATGCTGGCCACGCCCCTTCCTGTGGGAGGAGTCGGCAGGCCGGACGGAGGATGAGCGTTGGCGTTTTGTGTCGTGGCAGGTCGATCTGATTGGTTACTTTCACATTCACAGAGATGCACGAGGGAAAATTTGAGCGACTCTTTTTCTCCGTTTACCCCCAAAACTCCAGACAAAGAGGAAATTATAAGAACTAAAGACAAACTAACTGCAACAATTGGATTTTTTTTCATATTTTTTTTTCAATCTTTTTATTTCTGTATTTTTTCTCAAAAAGTAAAACGTTTTGCCGCAAAATAATGTAAACTGAAGTTTTGGATTCAAACGTGTGCTGGGGTCAAGATAGGTCTCCTGAATCAAAGATATTCATTTGTCTTGTTCTCGTGAGGGTGGACAAAGATTGATCTTTTTTTTCTTCTACAGTGACGGGACATCCTTATCTTAGTTCAAAGTGACATAAACCCTATTTATTGATCATTGAATTATACATCTACACAAAGACAACTGGATTGGACGTTTTGCTAGTTTAAGGGATGAAGAAAAAACACACTGCACGCTAAATCTCATCGTCAAGTAAAACAAAAACAAAAAATCGGCCTTGTCATTTTCCAGAACAGTCTCCCGTGCCACATCGATATTTTACACTGCTCTCCAACTTTTCCTGTTTTCTTTGTAGCGTTGCGTTCTCTCCATGCGCACACATCGTACCGACGACAAACATCCTAAACCTATTTTATTTTCTGACTCTGTAAAAAAGGTCTATCTTTTTTGTGTGTGTGTGTGTGTGTGTGTGTGTGTGCCAGATTCGACAGAAAGACGACAGCGGGGTCGAAAAACAATCGGACGACGTAACATTGAAGAGGCTCCAACAGAGGTTGTGGCTTGAGGAGCAGCCATGGTAAACATGAAACTGAAAACAGGAACCCGTCTTCCACCAGAGAAGAAGTGGTGGATGGAGGTCCTCTGGGGTCTAGGCACCAGAGAAGGAACCCTGTGCTTCCACTGACCTGCCCCACCCCGAAGCACTCTGCCCTGGGGCGGAGAGAGTTGCTGGCAGTCCGTTGAGGTTGTGGAGGAGGGAACCCTGGAGGGCGCCCCCTGTGGCCAGGGAGGCAGGGTGACCCCCCTCTGTCTTGAGCGTCGTACATTCCGATGCTAACGTACATTTGTCTCCGTTAAGTGAGGATCGCGTCTCGAGGAACACCCTGCTTCCTTCCTCCTGTGCAGGGTGCAACGCCTCCTTTTCGCCCGGCGCCAGAGCGCCGTAACGGGCCGTGAGATCTTCGTCAACAGCGCGGAGGGCTTCGGCGAAAACAGATTGGAGAAAGAAAGAACGAAACTTGTTTTCGTACCGAAACATGGAAACAAAGCTTTCAAGATAGAAGACGAAATAAAAAGGTGACAGTAGTGATTGTCAAGATCTCAGCAAAGCTTTTTTCTTCCCCTTCCTCTCTCTCCTCGCTGGGACTGTTTCTGATTGTTGCTGTTCTAAGTTCGATTCTCTCTCTCGCCCTCTCTTCCTACAGTGCAGTTTATTAAACGCTAAGAGTCTCAGTCCTATTGGTCACCTAGGATCGGGCCCCTGGGGGCCCCGAGGAGCTGTCCAGGGACGACTGGGAGGCTCGTCGAGTCAGGGAGGCTAGCGTGGGGTCCACCAACGAGGAGGGCGGAAACAACTTGTACCAGCCAATGACTGTGCTTGATAAGTCCAGCTCCTCCAATAGGATTTGTGCAACTCCCATAAAGCTCTTGTGGTCCATTCTACCGTAATCTCCCCAGACAATCACCTAGGAGACAGAGACAACCAAACATGATGAGACAGAGGCAACCAAAAACGATGAGACATCTGCCAATTAACCGTCTAAAAAGGTTGTAAAAATGTTATCATATTTACGGAATATTGTTCTATAGTTTATTTAGTAATACGCTTTAAACAACACTTGTGTTTTACGGCTGAATTTCAGATTTGTAGAAGTTTGTTAGTAATAAACCCATCTGTGTAGTATTTGCATTTCTGATCAGTATTTTATATTTATGTATATTTATGTAATCGTATGTATCTGGATCAACAATAAAGCCAGACATAACCCTGGTGCTCTTTCAGGGGCCAGAATGACCCCAAAACTATGTTAAACACACACACACACACACACACACACACACACACAATGAGACATTTGGTTTGTATGTGCTTGATTGAACTCAGACAAACCTAAATCTTTCTGATTCCTGCACAGCATGGCTGCACATTTCAGGGCCCAACAGGGTAAACATGTAATGAAGCTGCTTTATTTCAGGGTTAAAGTGGGGCCTTTTGACCCTTAGGACAGGGGGAGTTACAGAATATGAAGAGAGGACAAGGATTAAGTCTAAAGTGTAGACGAACACTGCGACTATAACAAACAAACACCTCTCTCTTGTTAAGTCGCTTTGGAAAAAAGCGTCCGCTAAAATGAATACGCGTCAACGTAAGGCGTCAGATAGGCTCAACGGTTAAGGTGTTGGCCTCATGATCGGAAGGCTGTGAGATCGAGCCCCGGCTGTGGCTGTATGACGTTGTGTCCTTGGGCAAGGCACTTCACCCTACTTGCCTCAGGGGGAAAATATCCCTGCACTTACTGTAAGTCGCTTTGGATAAAAGCGTCCGCTAAAATGAATACGCGTCAATGTAAACCCCAAGCTGAAGCTGTGTTTCTGAGGGAGAAGTTCACCTGTAGGACTTTCCCCTGCGGACTTTCCTCGAACTGCAAGGCCTGCTGGTATAAAGGGTCCAGGGTTTTCCGCGCGATCTTGGTTTTCTTCTTGGCCACGTAGGCGCCGTTGTTCAGAAGGTAGACCTTGACGTAAGGCGCTGCCAATCAAACACAGAAAACAGGATTGGGAAACTCGCGTCGCGTCAGAACTAAGGATCCTGATCTTTATTAGATCAAAGTCTTAATGGAGGCCCATGTTATATTAAATAAGCCTGTTCGTTGACCACGAATTACAGCTAATGCGTGCATGTCTGTGTTCTGCGACGCGATTGGAGGGGGCGAACATGTGCGTACGTCTTGCGCGTGTGTACTTCTACATTATGTGTGTGCGTGTGTGGTTTTCTTCGTTTCTAGAAGGTTCTCACCAGGGAGGGATTTGGAGCCTGGTTTTTGCACCAGACCACGTGCTCTGATCACCTCTACCTCCAGCTGCCCTTTCTTATCCATCATCCCGATCTGGATGTCACCTGGGGGCGGGGGGGGGGGGGGGGGGGGGGGGGGGGGGGGGGAGAGACGATTGGTCAAACGAAACAGGAAGTACCGAGCTAATTGGCTTAACGAGACCAGCAGCAGGATGAGCGGTTAATCACCGAGAAAAAAAAGGGAGGAGGGAAAGATATTAGGAGCGGAAGCAAGAGGAAATGGACCCTGAGAGAGAAATGAGCTGGAGGGGACAAAAAATTTGCATTAACCCGAAGGCCACATCATGAGTTTAACAACAAAACTCGATGTCGACACTTGTCTGTTCTCTTGTTTACCGGCAGCTGAAGCCTGTCGCAAAATGTGACGTTCTGCTTATGAAAACAGGACGTTGGTGAAAGAAGAAGTCTTGAACAGGAAGTTACTGAATGTTCTTGCGTGTGTGGATGCTATTTGCGTGCAGCGATGAACCACCCACAGTCCCACAGAAGCGGTTATGTGCCACAGAAAGCCACAACGTCGATTTAACCCAACGCTTTACCCTTTGGGCTTTCGCACACGCAGTCGCAATCGCAACCCCACTGATGTCCCCGTCCAACCCCAGAAGCAGATGTGGGTTCCCCCTCGCAGGCGTGGGGCGTGTTCTGGTTCTGGGGTCGAAGGAGGACATCGATGGGGTTGAGATTGCGACCGAACACGTTAGTGAACACGCTAGAACGCTAGAAAACGGGGAAAAAAACGGGACTGCCCCGACCTATATCAACTCTCTCCTCCAGCCCTACACCCCCACCCGTCACCTACGGTCATCTGCTGACAACCGTCTAGTGGTACCCCCCTCAAGAGCGCCCGGCGCAACACAAACTCTTCCACTGCCTGGCTCCCCAATGGTGGAATCAACTCCCGACCTCCATCAGAAGCACGGACTGCCTTCTAACTTTCAAAAGAAGGCTTAAAACTCATCTATTTAGAGAATTTAATGGCACTTAGGAATAGTATGTCATTTCACCCTATCTAATGTATTGTGTGTTGTATCTCTTGCTTTATATTCATAATCGTTGTGTTATGCATTTATAGTTCTTCCTTTGGCACTTATTGGTTCTCATGATGTATGATTCGCGATCTAAAAAACCCACTGTGTTCGGGGTCTACCACGTTGCTTTGCTCAATGACTGATGCTCTTTGTAAAAGCTCTCTCTTGTAAGTCGCTTTGGATAAAAGCGTCTGCTAAATGAATAAATGTAAATGTAAATGAAAAAAAAAACAACGTCAACCCCACTAGGTCAGTGAGCTCCGCCTCTTATGAGGAGAAGCTCCTCCCACAGGAAGCGCTGGGAGAGCAGGCCTAGAAGACGAAACGAAAACGAAATCAAAACCGAGGGCATGAATTATCTTGACAAAATCCCAGCTCAGGCACGATCTGGAGAGATTAATCTGCCGCGTCCTCGACTCCCCCAGCGGTACAAAGACATCTGGACCACGTTTGAACCCTTTTCTCACTGACAGCGTTGCTCTCTCCCTCCCCTCCACCCCCCCACCCCCCTCCTCACTTTCCCTCTCTCCGTTATCTCTCCGTCTCTTTGATCTCTGCCTTTGTGTTGTTTTTTTTTGGGTTGTGCTAGAACGGAGGGTCTGTTTGTCCAGGTATTCGTTCTCTTTAGACGCCGTCTCACTCTGAATCTCTCTCGCTCTCTCTCCCTTCTCATCTCCCTGGCTCTCTCGCTCGCTCCTGTGGGTCAGGTCATGCATAGCCTCTCTTTTAGGTTTTGAACTCTGAAACCTTCCCTTCTCTAATGACCTCTCTCTCTCTCTCTCTGTCTTTCTCTCTCTCTCTCTGCATTTCTCCCTTTCTCTCTCCCTCTCTCTCTCTCCCTCTCTCTCTCCCTCCCTCTCTCTGTCTTTCTCTGTCTCTCTGTATTTCTCTTTCTCCCTCTCTCTCTCTCTGTCTTTCTCTCTCTGTGTCTTTCTCTGCATTTCTCTCTCCCTCTCTCTCTCTCTCTGCAGGAAATCTCTAAGTAATGGGGCTGTTATCCGATAGGGGCTACTAGAACAATATTTGCCGCTGTAGCTACCTACTCTCTCTCTCTCTCTCTCTCTCTCTCTCTCTTCTCTGACCACACAGCTGGAAAACAGCCCTCTCAGGACTGTGAACCTCTACAGACTTGCAAAATGACTTTGCACAATTGTTGTGCACGACAGCAATCAGGTGTGATTCATGCATAAAAGATGCACCTTGCGATGAATGAGCCATGTAAGGACATGTTTTCTTGGAAAAACGTTGCATGAGATGCTAAGGTGGGGGGTTACATGTGACCAGACTGAGATGAATGCAATTTCAATTCCAACTGAGTTAAACTGGGCCACATCTTTTATGACACACATTTCTTCACTGAAGAACAACATAGGATTGAAAGAAAAACAAATCACATATTGTATCCTACATTTTGGATTATTACGTTTTATTTGGCGAACTTCAATCAGTATGTGAGGGATCTTGGGTAAAAAACGAAAAATATTTACGAATGGGGGATTTCATCTGCGCTGGTCTGATTCTTAAAATGATTGGTACCTAAGACCAAAAGATTAAAGCGCAAAAGCTTTAAAATATTGAGGGAATTTAGTGTTTCTCGTGGAGCCAAACATTCTTAGCTGAACCGTGCGTGGAAGACTAACACTGACATATTGTAGAAAAGGTTTTAGAGGTAGTCATCTGGACACTTTTCTAAATCAAAATGTTTTTTCCCCATCCGGAGGTAATTCTGAATTGAGAATGGTCGAAGGAGTGTTTACACTGACAGAGATGTAGCTTGAAAGTTAAAGAAGGTTCTGGACTGCTGAGCGCTCTATTTAGATTAGCTCTGGGGACAGGGTCATTACCAGAAACCGAGAGATATTTTTTAGTTAACTAAAATAATTGTTTGAATGTTTTTTTTTTTTATTAACTATAAAAGCAGGTGAGTAAGACTAGAATGAGAGTCTCGTTTTTAGATGACTTGAGTTACAAATTACACATTTTACGCAGCTCCAAGCAAATACAGAGGAGAATAGTGGAAATAAAAACCCTGAGTTGACACAGTGTGTGACGTCTTTGGTACTGAAAGTCAAAAGAATATCGACACACACACGCGCGCGCGGGTCCACTGGCCTACACTGCCTGGAGTGACAGATTGTGCCCTTTGAAAGCAAAGACGTTAAATAATGCAAAGCTCGCCAAAACACTGATGAATTACATCTGCGTCTGTTTTCACAAAGTGTAATGTTTAGTACTGAGTTTGTAAATCAAAGACCAAAGTAAACACACAAAAAAAACATGAGACGGAGATAAAGATTCTGGAAGCTTAATAAGTGACTTAGACATGGAGTTGTGTAGGGGATCACATAGACAGGGGGGGGGGGGGGTCATGTGATCATGGAAAAGCATCTTAAACTTGAAGACTGAAGGTCTCAACTTTCGACTGCACAAAGTTTGCGATACAAAACCAAAAAGGTTCCGTGAAAAAGGTCGACTGAGAAGAGAGAGAGAGGATGATGACACACGGTGCGGCTCTGGTGCTGCCAGACTCAGGCAGACGGCTACGAGCACAAAAGACCCTCCTAGCTTTAAAGTGTATGGATCCGCAGCAGCGTGCGGTGAGCGAGACGAGCGCCTTAACAGCTCTGGAAAGCCTGTCCTGCTGACATTTTCCATTCATAAAAATCCTGGAAGGAGGGATGAAGGAGGGAAAGAAAT
>CM059314.1:7302500-7392500 GCA_030340665.1 Neosalanx taihuensis
AGAGGAAGAGAGAGAGAGAGAGAGAGAGAGAGAGAGAGAGAGAAGAGAGGAAGAGAGAGAGAGAGAGAGAGAGAGAGAGAGAGAGAGAGAGAGAGAGAGAGAGAGAGAAGAGAGAGAGAGAGAGAGAGAGGAAGAGAGAGAGAGAGAGAGAGAGAGAGAGAGAGAGAGAGAGAGAGAGAGAGAGAGAGAGAGAGAGAGAGAGAGAGAGAGAGAGAGAGAGAGAGAGAGAGAGAGAGAGAGAGAGAGAGAGAGAGAGAGAGAGAGAGAGAGAGAGAGAGAGAGAGAGAGAGAGAGAGAGAAGAGAGAGAGAGAGAGAGAGAGAGGAAGAGAGAGAGAGAGAGAGAGAGAGAGAGAGAGAGAGAGAGAAGAGAGAGAGAGAGAGAGAGAGAGAGAGAGAGAGAGAGAGAGAGAGAGAGAGAGAGAGAGAGAGAGAGAGAGAGAGAGAGAGAGAGAGAGAGAGAGAGAGAGGAGAGAGAGAGAGAGAGAGAGAGAGAAGAGAGAGAGAGAGAGAGAGAGAGAGAGAGAGAGAGAGAGAGGAGAGAGAGAGAGAGAGAGAGAGAGAGAGAGAGAGAGAGAGAGAGAGAGAGAGAGAGAGAGAGAGAGGAAGAGAGAGAGAGAGAGAGAGAGAGAGAGAGAGAGAGAGAGAGAGGAAGAGAGAGAGAGAGAGAGAGAGAGAGAGAGAGAGAGAGAGAGAGAGACAGAGAGAGGAAGAGAGAGAGAGAGAGAGAGAGAGAGAGAGAGAGAGAGAGAGAGAGAGAGAGAGAGAGAGAGAGAGAGAGAGAGAGAGAGAGAGAGAGAGAGAGAGAGAGAGAGAGAGAGAGAGAGAGAGAGAGAGAGAGAGAGAGAGAGAGAGAGAGAGAGGAGAGAGAGAGAGAGGAAGAGAGATACAGAGAGAGAGAGAGACAGAAGGCTATCGTCTGTAAATAGCATAAGAGGCTGGAGGCATCACAGCAGCCTCGCACGCAAGGACCAATGTCTCCGCTCAGAGCACGAAGCCGGCAGAAGCATCCGTCGACGGAAGACCGGCGGCGACCAATCAAACGCTCCGGACGATCCACTCCCCCCCGACGCGTGCTTGGCCGGGCCACCGTGTGTCACCCCTACTGCAGAACCGTGTGTCCCCCCTACTGCAGAACCCAGTGTCACCCCTACTGCAGAACCGTGTGTCCCCCCTACTGCAGAACCCAGTGTCACCCCTACTGCAGAACCGTGTGTCCCCCTACTGCAGAACCCAGTGTCACCGTGTGTCACCCCTACTGCAGAACCCAGTGTCACCGTGTGTCACCCCTACTGCAGAACCCAGTGTCCCCTACTGCAGAACCGTGTGTCCCCCCTACTGCAGAACCCAGTGTCACCGTGTGTCACCCCTACTGCAGAACCCAGTGTCACCGTGTGTCACCCCTACTGCAGAACCCAGTGTCACCGTGTGTCACCCCTACTGCAGAACCCAGTGTCACCGTGTGTCACCCCTACTGCAGAACCCAGTGTCCCCCCTACTGCAGAACCCAGTGTCACCGTGTGTCACCCCTACTGCAGAACCCAGTGTCACCGTGTGTCACCCCTACTGCAGAACCCAGTGTCACTGTGTGTCACCCCTACTGCAGAACCCAGTGTCACCGTGTGTCACCCCTACTGCAGAACCCAGTGTCCCCCCTACTGCAGAACCCAGTGTCACTGTGTGTCCCCACTACTGCAGAACCCAGTGTCACCGTGTGTCCCCCTACTGCAGAACCCAGTGTCACCGTGTGTCCCCCCTACTGCAGAACCCAGTGTCACCGTGTGTCCCCACTACTGCAGAACCCAGTGTCACCGTGTGTCACCCCTACTGCAGAACCCAGTGTCACTGTGTGTCACCCCTACTGCAGAACCCAGTGTCACCGTGTGTCCCCACTACTGCAGAACCCAGTGTCACCCCTACTGCAGAACCCAGTGTCACCGTGTGTCACCCCTACTGCAGAACCCAGTGTCACCCCTACTGCAGAACCCAGTGTCACCCCTACTGCAGAACCCAGTGTCACCCCTACTGCAGAACCCAGTGTCACCCCTACTGCAGAACCCAGTGTCACCGTGTGTCCCCACTACTGCAGAACCCAGTGTCACCGTGTGTCCCCATGTCAGGGGCAGTGATGTGAAGTTTGAACATCCCAAAAAAGGTTCCCGTTGTCCCAGCTCAAGCTCTTTCCCCTCCTGCTGCTTAAACCCTGGACTTCGTCCCATCATTTAGATAAACACATCCTCACCTAGATGGCAGGCAATTATTCAACGAGAATAAAAGAGAGGCCGGTACGAAACAAATTGATTCCCCCTGCCCCCCCACCCCCAAAAGCTCTTGTTAAAGCTGTGGACTCTGTCGTCTGTCGATGGGGACAGTTTCCACTCCTCTTCCCTTGCGCTTAAGGGGTTACAAGGTGGACGTGATGGAAATAACAATCTCCCTTTTCCTGGAAAACATGGTTTAGCCGATGGGGGGCCGTGAATGCGGAGGACGGGAGAGGATGAGAGAGTTCCCGGTCCCTTTCCTCATCCCCCTGCGTGTGATGCCGCGCCAATCACGGACCCAAGCCCAGTGGCTGCCTAAAACTGACTCTGTGCTACCTCAGACCCAAGCTGAGCGTTGAGTATTGATGTTTCAACGACTTATTAACTCTCTCTAGAGATATGACTGTTTTAGCCTGTGTTCTGCTCCTCACTTTCGCCAACCTTCCCTGGAGGAGGGATCCCTCACTGAATTGCTCCTTCCAAGGTTTCTTCCATTCTTTCAGTTTTTCTGGGAGTTTTTCCTTGTCTTCCTCGAGGGTTTAGGTTGGTTGAGGGGCAGTTCTATGGGTTCTGCTAAAACCCTGTATATCCTCTATATCCTGTAAATCCTGTACATCCAACACTGTATATTCTGCAAGAGCAATACTTGTATAATTGTAATTGTATAGCCAGTACATGATAACTTATCCCAGCCTCATTCACTTACCTATTTTGCCCCCACCCCTCTATCCCTGTGCGCACTATTCTGATCTTTTACCTCACACCCTTAACCCTGTGTGCTATTGCGAGACTGTGTGCCGTTGCTGCTAAGGAGTTTCCCCTAGGGGATTAATAAAGTATTCTGAATCTGAATATGTGAAGCCCTTTGTGACATTGTAAAACGGGCTATACAAATAAATGTTGATTTGATTTGAGGGCTACATATCTGCACACACACACACACACACACACACACACACACACACACACACACACACACACACAAAGAGATAACCTGAGGTGGACGTTACAAGGTGTACAACTGCAGTGTGTCACAACACACAGAACCCTGAAACTATGGTTTCACTTTCCAAGGCTGTGCTACAGTAGCACTTTGTGTGTGTGTGTGTGTGTGTGTGTGTGTTTGAGAGAGAGAGAGAGAGAGAGAGAGAGAGAGAGAGAGGGTTAGGTGCAGCTGCAGACATTGCATCACACACATTGGTCCAAACAGGTCACACCCACAACACACACATGCACACACACACACACAGGCACACACACAGGCACACACACAACACACGCACACACACACACAGGCACACTCACAACACACACACACACACAGGCACAACACACACAGGCACAACACACACACAGGCACACTCACAACACACACACACACACACCCACACACAGGCACAAACACACAGACACACACAGGCACACACACAGGTTCTTCTTGGCTCCTTTCTAGTGTACTGTACCGTATGTGGGTGTAAACTTTATTAGACAGGGCTGTCAGTGCTGTCGCTATGTGTGTTTCCTGGAAGTTTCTGCTGAATCTTTTAAAAACATTTTTTTACATGGGCTTCTTTGTGTGTTTGAATAGCGAGATGCACGACTGCAAAACTCCAGAATGAAGGACCAGAAGCAAGATTTCTCAAACGCAGGATTAAAGACGAACAGGCGAGCTGCGCCGTGACCCGGAGCCGCCCACTTCCTGTCGAAGGAAGCCTTTCAAAGAGAACTGAAGGACAAGCGCATCTCGAAAGGAAAGCAATCTTTAGACGGGGGGACGCGGGGGAGGGAGGGGGGGGGCGACAGAACGGTCGAACATAAGAAAAGACAGGGCAGCCAGGAAGTCAGCAAGCCTCGGCTCGATGGAAGAAAAAACGGCGAGTAGCGATACAAAGCTGTTCCATCCTCATTCAGGAGCATGGTGGGGGGAGAGAGAGAGAGAGACAGAGAGAGAGAGATACCGAAAGGAGGGAAACTCACAAGGCGCCGCCGCTGGTATACAGAGGCTCACTCGCAAAAACACCAAAGAAAGAAAGCGCGCGAAAGCGACCTGATTGGTTTTTGTAGAGCGAAGGCCAGACGGCCAGGAGACGACGCACGGCGACCAATCTCAACAGGGGAGCGAATCCTGGTGGGCCTGGTGACCCACGGGCCAACGTACGATTCCCAACACTGGGTGCTGTGGGCCGCCAGGGTGTGGAGGGCCACGGGCAGCAAAACGCACGTCGGAACAGTCGGAAAGCGTTAAAATAAAGTATGTCGCTTCCTGTCAGCAGATGCCAGCTGCTGGGAGGGATCTGTGGCGAGCCAGGAAAGGTGCTGTTAAGCAATGTGGCGCGGTGCGATCCGCCAAACGACCGCTTGGTGGCTAAACGACATCGCGCCGCTTCGAAACTGCCTCCCGATCGTGAACGATCCTTTTCGGAAAGTCGCTTCCGACGCACGTTCGTCCGGGGGGCCCCTGCGAAACGAACGATTAGGAGAAACTAGCGGGGGGTCAGATGGCTCAACGGGTTAAGGCGTTGGCCTCGTGATCGGAAGGTTGTGAGATCGAGCCCCGGCTGTGGCTGTGTGACGTTGTGTCCTTGGGCAAGACACTTCACCCTACTTGCCTCAGGGAAAAATGTCCCTGTACTTACTGTAAGTCGCTTTGGATAAAAGCGTCTGCTAAATGAATACACGTAAACGTCTCCTCGAGGCCTGCGGTCGATTCCAAGAGCGAGAGAGCGTCCGAAAGACAGAAGAGAGGCAAGGCGGGAGTCTCTTATCTTTTTCCCGCCAACCGCACAAGGGTTGGACCAGACCAAGCGCTGAATATTGCTGGCAAACCCCAAGGAAGGACAGGTCTGGTCTTGAACGGACGAGGCTTTTGTCTGGAGTGTAATTGAATTCCCCGGTCCGGGGAGTGATCTTATTTACAGGAGGAGCGCTGGTCTCAGATCACAGCTGATCAGAAAGGGATTTATCAAGTTAAGAGGGAAGGAACCGTAAACCTTCTCTGCTTCGTCTCAAACTTAATACAAAAAATAGCTTCTGGATCAGACAAAGGGAAACTGTCTCTACGACCTCGCCATACAGCAGGGGCGTAAAGTAACAGGCAATTACTTTACATTTATTCATTCAGCAGACGCTTTTATCCAAAGCGACTTACAGCAAGTACAGGGACATTCTCCCTGAGGCAAGTAGGGTGAAGTGCCTTGCCCAAGGACACAACATCATACAGCCACAGCCGGGGATCGATCTCACAACCTTCCGATCATGAGGCCAACGCCTTAACCGTTGAGGCATCTGACCCCACTTTACACGGAAACAAGTCACTCCCAAGTCCTCTTTGACTGTAACATCGAACACAGGTCGTCGTTCCACGACTTCGAACTTCGTTTCAGACATCTGCCGTTCTTAACGAACGGAACAACTCCATGGCAAATGAAGCTTTCTGTGGGAGAACAGTACCTCGATTAAAAATCGTTCTATTAAAACGTGTGAAAAATCCGAGCATGTTCACGCAAGCATCCGTTGAAGACTCCCGCGCAACCTAGAAATGATGGCCCAAACTGCCCCCCCCAAAAAAAAGGATCATTCATCGACCGTAATTCATAATTCGTGAACATTCGCGAACGTCTGCCAAGACTAGTTTCGCAGTCAGGCGATTAATGATCGGGATGCTTCCTGATAAATAGCAGGTAGAGCGTTTCAGATGGAACAAAAGCTCCAATTGTATCATCTATAACAGTTTAAACAAGACTCGACGCTAAAACGACGTAATCGTCGAGGTCACGTTTCAACTCGTTTTTTAAACGAGAAGCACTCAGCTCTGCATCGCTGAATTCCCCTGGCTGTCTTAGTGAATTTCTGATCCACGATTAACCAAGATGAATAAGACAGTTACACTGTGAATTAAACTGTCCATTCGTAGAAGACGTTCGCAGATTAGCCGGCACCAAAACTCCCATCACTGTCCACCTCGCTGAGAAGAACTGAAAACAAAACTTCCAAACGCTGACCTCGAATCTACGATAACAAGACTGTGAAGAGTGCTTGCTTTGCCTTTCAGTCGCAGGCTCAGCCCAGCTCAGGGTGTCAGGATGCTGAAGACGTTATATCTGTATTAGGGTGCTATAAGCTGTCATGTGAATGAGCGCGCCTGTCCTTCTGGAAATTCGCTGCGGACGAGCAGGAGGCTTTGTCCGGAGAGCGGGAGAAGGGGCCGCCTTCCCGGGGTCTGCTTCGTGCGCTCGTGGACTGCTGACGGTGCAGCGCGTGTGTGCGGGACCGGGGTGAGAGACGGACGCAGATGTGGAGAGGGTGCTCGAGAGGATTTAGTAACATCACCCCCACTCCCCTCCCCTCCCCCTTCCTCACATCCAAACACTTTCACTGACGCCGTCTTTTTCTCTCCCTTTTTTCTCCCTCTTACGGAAGGACTTCCGCTTAATCTCCCTCCCTCCCTCCCTCCCTCCCTCTCCCTCCCTTCTCCCTCCCTCCCTCCCTCTCCCTCCCTCCCTCCCTCCCTCCCTCCCTCCCTCCCTCTCTCCCTCTCTCTCCCTCTTCCTCTCTCTCTCCTTCTCCCTCCCTCCCTCCCTCCCTCCCTCTCCAGTTCCCTTTGACCCGTCTGTAGAGCGACACCTCCTTTTTCTCTGCTCCCATCCTCTCCATCTGTCCTCCGCCCTGCGCTCCAGTTAGCGTGGACCCTCAAGGTCGCGCCGCGGGACCAGAGTCCTCATCGCGACGCCGGTCACAACTATCTGGGAAACGACTGCAAAGAGGATTTACCGCACACCGCACCCCCACAGCCAAATAGATGTTATTTTGAGTTTCAAAACACACATGGTAACAATAATAGATAACTGCTGCACTGAGCAATCTGGCAGATGGGGGATACATCTGCTCATTTTTTCATATCCATGAAAAAGAAGCTACTTATTTTTTTTGGCGCGGGGGGGGGGGTGGGGGTCATACTGTGTTATGAGACAAAAGTGCAGCACGTTTCCTTTTCGTTTGTGTGCGTGCGTGTGGTGGGGGCGGTGGGGGGGGGGGTGGGGGTTGGCGTACCCGACGACAGCGTTTCCTGCCTGCGCGTGCTCGCGACACGCAAATAGATCCAGCTGGGCCCTCGACAGGAAGTGCGGCTGGTACCTCTCGCCTCGTCTCGCCGCTCGGGACCGAGACCAAACCAGAGGGAGAGGGAGCGAGAGCGGCCTGTCGACAAAACGCGGGACGGTCCTGGCCGGCCGCAGCTGTGCTGCTGAGCGACAACGCGCACCGCGACGCCGCTAATGGCCTCGCTAATAGCGGCACGCTTTAGCCAGCGCGGGTTTAATCTTCTGCGAGATCGACGGGGAGTGAATCGTCGGGTTTTTTTGTCTTGGCTTCGCCGTCATTCCCGCTCGTTAGCATTTCGCTAGTAGCCAAGCTAGCTCGCTCGACACGCTTGTTGTGTCTCTCTTGTGGATCAGATGAGTTCAGTCACGAAAACCCCCGGAGGCGGATTCGAGGACGTTCTGTTAAGATAATTGATGGCGGTAGATTAAATGATCGGTTTAGATCATTTCACCGGCGGCTACGCACATCGCACTCACCGCTCAACCCCACGAACTCAGGACAAAAAAACAACAACCCCATTACTCTGTCTATCCTCACCTGGCCTATTTTGCACAAGTGTCAAGTCACACTCGATCATTACAGGGCGAACAGGTTCTTCCGGAGACAATATTTGTCTTTGTCCTGACGAGGTATTCCAGAATTGAAGTGAGAGTGAAGCAGCGTACTGCTGTTAGCGAGGGGGCATATGAACTATATTCCTATACAGAATAACTTCTGGACCGGCATTATCTCTGGACTGAAATAAATGGAATACAGTGAACCCTCGCTATAACACGGTTCACTTTTCACGGTTTCGCTACTTCACGGATTTTGCCCGGACAATTTGTGCATTGTGTTCTGCATTCTGATTGGCTAAACAGTCTCTCCAACACAAACCTGTGCATCAATAAAGTTGCAGTTTACACTATACAGTACTTTCATTTGTTAAACAAATGCTTGGGCCTGTAAAAAGGGTTTGTTCTTTGGTTTTAATGTATAATAGAGTATTTAATTTTATATAATAATTGTAAAAAAAAAATAAAGGTTTCTATTTCACAGATTTCGCTTATCACAGCGAATCATATTGAAATATCCAATGACCGCTAGCCCTCCATATGTATATTAGGACTGTCCTGCAGTTATGGTGTGTGAGTAGATGGTTGTAGCAACACCGTGGGTTCTCCATGGTGACACTGTCCATCATCTAGACTTTCTAGATGTTTCTACACTGTTTTGAGGCGAGTAGGCTACGCGTGGTCCCTCCACAACGGACGTTCTCCACCTCCTCTCAGACCTCATTAGTTTTGGGATGAACCTCCAGACCGATACTGAGAAGAAACGCCATCGACCTTAGCATCGCACGAGCGCGAGTGTGGGAGAGATCTGCAGTAACGCGTGAGGTGACAGTGGGCGTGGTTCCGATGTTCGACAGACACCTTGCATGATGCGCGGTCGTATCCACGGACGACGACGACAGGCAGGACAATGGAGGAAAGGAGAGGTGCGTTCAGGAAATAAAGGTTTTAAAAAGAGGTTTCATAGACGGTATAACTCGCTTTACACTCTCCTCCTTCCAGGAGTGTTCCATGGTAGAAAAGATTTCAGAGGTTAGTCACCTGGACACTGGTTTCAAAATCAAGGCATTCTTTTCAAATGACTTCCCGATAGGTGTCGAAGCCTCTTGGTTTTGAAACAAAAAAAGAGTACAGATGACGACATCTGAACCCTTTCCTACAGTAGCCGGTCTAATGGAGAGCAGGAGAGCTATGTCTGAGGCTGCCTGGCCATGTCTGAGGCTGCCTGGATGTGTCTGAGGCTGCCTGGATGTGTCTGAGGCTGCCTGGATGTGTCTGAGGCTGCCTGGCCATGTCTGAGGCTGCCTGGATGTGTCTGAGGCTGCCTGGATGTGTCTGAGGGAGGCTGGCCATGTCTGAGGCTGCCTGGATGTGTCTGAGGGAGGCTGGCCATGTCTGAGGCTGCCTGGATGTGTCTGAGGCTGCCTGGCCATTTCTGAAGCTGCCTGGATGTGTCTGAGGCTGCCTGGCCATTTCTGAGGCTGCCTGGATGTGTCTGAGGCTACCTGGATGTGTCTGAGGCTACCGGGCCATGTCTGAGGCTGCCTGGCCATGTCTGAGGCTGCCTGGCCATGTCTGAGGCTGCCTGGATGTGTCTGAGGGAGGCTGCCTGGATGTGTCTGAGGAGGCTGCCTGGATGTGTCTGAGGAGGCTGCCTGGATGTGTCTGAGGGAGGCTGCCTGGATGTGTCTGAGGCTGCCTGGCCGTGTCTGGAGGCTGCCTGGATGTGTCTGAGGCTGCCTGGATGTGTCTGAGGCTGCCTGGATGTGTCTGAGGGAGGCTGGCCATGTCTGAGGCTGCCTGGATGTGTCTGAGGCTGCCTGGCCATGTCTGAGGCTGCCTGGATGTGTCTGAGGCTGCCTGGATGTGTCTGAGGCTGCCTGGATGTGTCTGAGGGAGGCTGGCCATGTCCGAGGCTGCCTGGATGTGCTCGCCGGGTTGGGTGGATCATTTGCATGAGGTGTGTGGGAAGGAGAGGCTGTGTGCGCTCTAGTGCGTCTTTGCACGTTGTTGCTCGGTGACTAGCCCACCTCTTGTGCCCCCCCTCCCTCCCTCCCCCGCACCCCGTAGCTGGATTCCTCACAAGGCCACAGACCCCACACAGAACCAGGGTCAACAAGCCCCTCTCAGTATTCAGTATACCCCCACTCTCTCTCCACAGTACACATCTGCCAGAGGCACAACATCGTTATGTAAATATAGATGACAGACTGTGTGTGTAGGTGAGAGAGGCTGTGTGTGTGTGTGTGTAGGTGAAAGACTGTGTGTGCGTAGGTGAAAGTCTGGGAGTGTGTCTCTGTGTGTGTGTGTGTGTGTGTGTGTGTGTCAGAAGGTTTTCCCTCACGTTGGGTTTGTCCCCCCCCCTCCCCCCACACACACACACACACACACGCACACCGGCTACGGAAACCAAACCACTTAGTAAACTTAGCCTACGAGACAGGAAAAAGGATGACGTTTGAGATTGAAATGGAAAACGACCCTTCGGTTCGGAAATGGCGCGAACGCTTTTTTTCAGAGAGTAAAAAGCAGATCGTGCGCTGTGCATGATGCACTTCCTGTTTTAAGAAGCTGGAGCCTCGCAGAGCCTATCAGCCCCGGAGCGTCCCCTTTTACCGAGCTAATTTAAGCTGCGCTCAGCTAGCAACACAATGACAAGGAACCAGGGAGCTTTCAACACCTCGTTAAGAAATGGAAAGTGGATAGTTTCCTCCACCTCCTCTTCCTTGTGTGTGTGTGTGTGTGTGTGTGTGTGCATGTGTGTACCCGTGTGTGTGTGTGTGTGTGTGTTATGTGGAGCGTTGATGGTGTGCTTTGACTGGGAGTAGATTGGCTTGTTTGCGTGTGACATAGCCTAGAGCAAGGCTCAACGATCAACAAATCCCTTACGATTCTATTTGTTTAAAAAGCTGATGTGTTCTCTCATCCAAGCGAGTCTCAACACTCATGTCCTTGCATAGCAGGTTAAGTCACTTGAGTCACACAGTCCTTAAGTGAAGCATAACGATGGGAAGCAAAACCCTGCATCGGTTTGGAAACCGTTTGGAAAGGTATGCGACACAGCCAAGCTCAACTGAGCGCTCCTCATCACCCTCCACTGGCTTCCCATCATGGCCCGTGGCCAGATTCAAGACCCTGATACTGACCTTCCAAGCAGTGAACGGGTCTGCCCTGAGCTATATCAGCCTTAAACCCCTCCCCGCCACCTACAGTCTTCCTCTGACAGCCGTCTAGTGGTCCCACATCTCAAGAGCGCCAACGCCCAACACAAACTCCCCTGTCTGGCTTTCCAATGGTGGAATCAACTCCCCACCTCCATCAGTAACACTGACTGTCTCCCTACCTTCAAGAAAAGACTTGAGACACACGTGTTCCAGGAACTCAACGTTACTTAGGAATGACTGCTGGTCCTAATGTAAGTTTCCACCAGGATCATAATGACTCTTATTGAGGGCCCTTTGACCAATTCTAACTAGATTTTGCATTTTTGGTACTCGCAATGAGGTACATTGTTATTGTTGCTTGCCTTCCTACAGGTACACTATTAGATATGTTTGAGATGCATGCTATGTAATTGTAACTTGTTTAACTTGTGGTTCTTCCCTTTGGCACTTGTTTGGTTTCACACAATGAATGTTTCATAATCTGACTACCCTGTAGTGTTTGCTGTGCTCGGTGACCGATGCTCTTTTGTAAAGATCTCTCTTGGAAGTCGCTTTGGAGGAAAGCGTCTGCTAAATGAATACATGTAAATGTAATGTAGTGTAACTGAATAGGGACGTGGGACTTGTTTGCGATATGTACATGGTGTTCTTGAAAACAACCCAACTTCCTCCAATTTCACCCATTCAATCATTGCTCGCCACCCTCCCAGAACAGCCTGTCCCCACAAAACGAAAAGGCCAAACAATCCATGAAACTTTCAAGGTTGTCTGTTTGGTCTCAGCTCAAAGATCCCATGCTAGCCTGCTAGTCATGTTGTCACAGTACAGAGCAGACCCTGTGGACAGAGCAGACACTGTGGACAGAGCAGACTCTGTGGACAGAGCGGACACTGTGGACAGAGCGGACACTGTGGACAGAGCAGACCCTGTGGACAGAGCGGACACTGTGGACAGAGCGGACACTGTGGACAGAGCAGACCCTGTGGACAGAGCAGACACTGTGGACAGAGCAGACACTGTGGACAGAGCAGACCCTGTGGACAGAGCGGACACTGTGGACAGAGCGGACACTGTGGACAGAGCGGACCCTGTGGACAGAGCAGACCCTGTGGACAGAGCAGACACTGTGGACAGAGCGGACCCTGTGGACAGAGCAGACACTGTGGACAGAGCAGACACTGTGGACAGAGCAGACACTGTGGACAGAGCGGACACTGTGGACAGAGCAGATCCTGTGGACAGAGCAAACACTGTGGACAGAGCAGACACTGTGGACAGAGCAGACACAGAGCAGACACTGGACAGAGCAGACACTGTGGACAGACGGACACAGAGCAGACACTGTGGACAGACGGACACAGAGCAGACACTGTGGACAGAGCAGACACTGGACAGAGCAGACACTGTGGACAGAGCGGACACTGTGGACAGAGCAGACACTGGACAGAGCAGACACTGTGGACAGACGGACACTGTGGACAGACGGACACAGAGCAGACACTGTGGACAGAGCAGACACTGTGGACAGAGCAGACACTGTGGACAGACGGACACTGTGGACAGTGCAGACACTGTGGACAGAGCGGACACTGGACAGAGCAGACACTGTGGACAGAGCGGACACTGGACAGAGCAGACACTGTGGACAGACGGACACAGAGCAGACACTGTGGACAGAGCAGACACTGGACAGAGCAGACACTGTGGACAGAGCGGACACTGTGGACAGAGCAGACACTGGACAGAGCAGACACTGTGGACAGACGGACACTGTGGACAGAGCAGACACTGTGGACAGACGGACACAGAGCAGACACTGTGGACAGTGCAGACACTGTGGACAGACGGACACAGAGCAGACACTGTGGACAGACGGACACAGAGCAGACACTGTGGACAGACGGACACAGAGCAGACACTGTGGACAGAGCAGACACTGTGGACAGACGGACACAGAGCAGACACTGTGGACAGAGCAGACACTGTGGACAGACGGACACAGAACAGACACTGTGGACAGACGGACACAGAACAGACACTGTGGACAGAGCAGACACTGTGGACAGACGGACACGGAGCAGACACTGTGGACAGACGGACACTGTGGACAGAGCAGACACTGTGGACAGACGGACACAGAGCAGACACTGTGGACAGACGGACACAGAGCAGACACTGTGGACAGAGCAGACACTGTGGACAGACGGACACAGAGCAGACACTGTGGACAGAGCAGACACTGTGGACAGACGGACACAGAGCAGACACTGTGGACAGACGGACACTGTGGACAGAGCAGACACTGTGGACAGACGGACACAGAGCAGACACTCTGGACAGAGCGGACACTGGACAGAGCAGACACTGTGGACAGACGGACACAGAGCAGACACTGTGGACAGACGGACACAGAGCAGACACTGTGGACAGAGCAGACACTGTGGACAGACGGACACAGAGCAGACACTGTGGACAGAGCAGACACTGTGGACAGACGGACACTGTGGACAGAGCAGACACTGTGGACAGAGCGGACACTGGACAGAGCGGACACTGTGGACAGAGCAGACCCTGTGGACAGAGCAGACCCTGTGGACAGAGCAGACACAGAGTGGACACAGAGCGGACACTGTGGAGAGGGAGAGGCTGTCAGGCTTCGTGATGCCTCAGGCCTCGCTTGTCTCATCTGTGCTGAGCTGGGCGACTGAATCTGTCATTTAGACGCGGGGAGGGCGTGAGAGTGAGAGGAACGGAGAGATGGAGGGAGAGATAGAGAGAGAGAGAGAGAGAGAGAGAGAGAGAGAGAGAGAGAGAGAGAGAGAGAGACAGAGGGGGAGAGAGAGACAGAGAGAGAAAGAGAGAGAGAGAGAGAGAGAGAGAGAGAGAGAGAGAGAGAGAGTGGAGTCTGGGGTTGCTGACCAGTAGGAGGAGTAGACCAAGTGTGGGTGTGGGGTGGGGGGGTGTTGGGTCAGCAACGGCCAGCAGGCACAGCGCAGAGAAGGGGGACGGGGGGACGGGGGGGGGCCGGACGGAACAATAACAGTGGTTAGGGTCGTGATTACGGTGGGGGGAGGGGTCACCCGGGGGTTTGGGGAGCGCCCCCCCCACCCTGCAGCTGCTCGGTCCCCCGGGCGCACGCCGGGGTCACATGGTTGGGGACGCCGGTGGCAGAGGATGAGGGAGGTCAGGGCTATTTCTGAACGCTGCCATTCTGACGCGGAACAACCCCCTCGCCCCCCCCCCCCCCCGTCTCTTTCTGCTTTGCTTCCTATGCTTTTTTCTCTTCTCCTCTTCTACCCCCCCCATCCCTCGCTCCATCCATCCTTATTTCCCCTCCTCTGTGTAATTAGCCCGCTAATGAGGGTGGATGAGGAGTGGATGAGTGGCTGAGCTTAGGGCACACCCTGGTCCACCCTGGTCCACCCTGGCACACCCTGGTCCACCCTGGCACACCCTGGTCCACCCTGGCACACCCTGGTCCACCCTGGCCCACCCTGGTACACCCTGGTCCACCCTGGCACACCCTGGCCCACCCTGGCACACCCTGGTCCACCCTGGCACACCCTGGTCCACCCTGGCCCACCCTGGTACACCCTGGTCCACCCTGGCACACCCTGGTCCACCCTGGCAGACCCTGGCCCACCCTGGTAGACGCTGGCCCACCCTGGCCCACCCTGGTCCACCCTGGCCCACCCTGGTAGACCCTGGCCCACCCTGGTAGACCCTGGCCCATCCTGGCACACCCTGGCCCACCCTGGTCCACCCTGGCCCACCCTGGTAGACCCTGGCCCACCCTGGCACACCCTGGCCCACCCTGGTACACCCTGGCAGACCCTGGCACACCCTGGCCCACCCTGGCCCACCCTGGCAGACCCTGGCCCACCCTGGCAGACCCTGGCCCACCCTGGCCCACCCTGGCAGACCCTGGCACACCCTGGCACACCCTGGCCCACCCTGACCCACCCTGGCCCACCCTGGTACACCCTGGCCCACCCTGGCACACCCTGGCCCAGTGGAGGAATCGTCTCCAGCCTTCTGGGTCGCCAGTGATCCTGCCCACCCACTGCTCCACTTCTATTGGCTGAACGTTGAGGCTCAGGCTACTACAGGTGTGCGTGAGTCTGTCGGAGTATGTGGGCGTGCAAGGGAAAAGAGTGAGTGTGTGTGCGCGCATGTCCCACCTGGTGACACACTTGAAAACGCTCCATCATTTGTCGTGTTTATAGTTATTTGTTTGTTGAAGTCTGGGAGCTTCTGTGTCCCAGGGTTCTCATCTGCTCCGCTGAAGGACAATGGGAACCATGAGGAGAACCATGAGGAGAACCATGAGGAGAACCATGAGGAGAACCATGAGGAGAACAAGACCGCTCTGGTGACAGTGGGAGGGGCAAGGGAGCGCAACACACACACACAAACACACACACCCAAACACACCCAAACACACCCAAACACACACAAGCACGCACAAACACACGGACACCCAAACACAAACACACACACCCAAACACACACAAGCACACACCAACACACACAAACACACACATAAACACACACAAACACACACACACAGTCTATTTATAGGACTTTCCCTCACTAGCACACGGCTGGAGCGAGCCATTAGGGAGGGGAGACAGACACCAGCTGTACTGACAGTCACAGCCCCTGCCACGGTGGATATCTAAGAAGGCCACTAGAATGTGTGTGTGTGTGTGGGGGGGGGGGGTGGGGGGAGTGTGTTTGAGTCAGAGGACCATGGTTAGTGTGAACTGACGGGTTCAAATTCTAATCGCTGCTCGACAGCATAAGTACGCGTGTACGGGTGTGTGTGTTTGTGTGTGTGTGTGTGTGTGGTGTGTGTGTGGGTGGTTGGTTGGCACAGTCAAGCCAGGCAGCTGCCTTTCACATTCAAATCCCATGAAAACACCCCCCCCCCCTTTTCCCAGGGTCCTTATTCTTCTTCAACCAGCCCCGGGACGTCCGTCTCCGCATCGCTTCAGAAAAGGACCTCATCATCGACGACAGCTACCTGTTTGTGTTTGCGCGTGACGCACATTCGGGGGTCGCCCCTCCCCCTCGGAGGAAACAGACCGCCCCAGTCCCTTTCCTGCCTTCCGCAGCGGGAACTGTCCGCACGACGCTATCGGACGAAGAGCACCTACAGAGCGCCAGCGGGGGCCTATAAAGCCTGAGGGGTCAGCCAGGACAGTGTCGTCTACGAAGGCTTAAAACCTTAGCGCCGCTGCTAGCCAGCTAGCTCGCGTTATAATTAACCGGCGTGACAGAACTAGGCATGCGGAACAGATGTGAGCGGGGCCAACGTGCAGCGGGGGAGCTCAAACAGGGACGCACGTGTGGGGGTCAAAGTGGTACGACAAAAGTTTGGACACAATCCGTACGCATACTTCCCTTGAAAATCAGCACGCCAATGATACAGGAAAGCACACAGCTTTTATGTGAATATGTGTGGGAATATACATTTAAAAACACTGTTAACAGAGATATCTGATGAGATATGGTGACTTTCTTGTGTGAAAGTGATTCCTGTGTCTGGAATCCTGAACACAATGTTTAAAGGTAATCAATGAAATACAGACCTGGACCAAATTGTTGGTACGCTTCGGTCAATGAAAGAAAAAAAAACCTGTGGCAATGGTCACAGGAAAAACTCTTCACTACCATTATTTTTGTCCAGGAATGTTCCATTAGTTGTTGTTTTTTCAATTCCATTGAAGTATGGTTAAAAAGCAATGTCTGACTTTATTTGGTTAACATTCATAGAATATTTTTTTTACTATGACTTGTGTCAGATTAAAGTTTTTTCTTTGAGTTCACTGTAGTACGATGCGAGCTAGCCAGACGTCCGTTTTTTACTCGTTTTTGGAACTTGTGGGTTACATTTTTGACGCTCAAGTGACCGACATTTAACCGAGAGCATCCGGTAATTTTTCGAAAATAAAATATTTGTAATAACTATCATATTTCTTCGGCAGCCCGATAATAATCCCGATAATTATTTAGGGGGCTGAAGAACATTTTAGGGGGCTTCAGCAGTGCCTCAGAGAGGTTTTCAAAAGGAACATTCGACTGTTTTAACAGATCTGGTTCCCCTTTCTGATTAGAGAGGAAAAAGAGACGATGAAGTGACTTTCAGAGGGGTTTACAAAGCTATAAGGCTGCTCACTTTTCCCGCCGGTCCACAAATAAAGTTCTAATAGCAGCAGTGTCAGAGCCTCTCTCCAGAAACAGCCAGACCGACGAGGCAACAGCGACAGAACGCTAACAACTCCCATTCCTCCTCTTAATGTCTAACAGAATAATAACACCAATAAGAAAGTACAAGTTTACAAGGCCTGAGTTAGCGGACTGTAAAAAGAAGTTATAAGCCAACTCCAGCGTCAATACTGGATGAACGAGTCGTAAAAAAAAAAAAAACATAAAATTTTTTGTTTTCGTTTTTTTGGTTTGTTTGTCACCTTATTTCATTCATTTTTACGGTTTGCGTCTCTCGAAATAGACCGAGCATCCCACACACCCTGTAATCCTAGTCAAAGCTGGCGATGGTTCAGAACCCCTGACTCATCGTAGCTGGGGTATGGAAAAGAAAGGAAAAAACGATGGCTGGGTCGACCAGGAGAGGGAGGAAAAAGATGGCTGACGAGGACAGGGTGCTTGGCGGTGACGGAGGGGACCGAGGGGAACGTCACTTCAGTCCCTGGTTGTGCGCTAGCCTCTCAGCTGCTGACAATTAGCAGGGTCGTAAACAGCAGCTGTCAGCCAGGGAGAAAGTTGTCATAACTTTGGCGGCGGTGTGCAGACGGGGTCGGAGGCCGAAGGTCACAGGTCGCAGGCTGAGGACGGAAAGCTGTGCTCGACGCAATACCGCTATTTATGATAAGCGTGTAAAGACGTGTAATAACAAGGATGTTCTACCATGTCAGTTTAGGATCCAAACTAAATGTTTTCTGTCTGAATGAGGGGGTCAGATGGCTCAGCGGGTTAAGGCGTTGGCCTCATGAGTGGAGGGTTGTGAGATCGAGCCCCGGCTGTGACTATGTGACGATGTGTTCTTTGGCAAGACACTTCACCCTACTTGCCTCAGGGAAAATGTCCCTGTACTTACTGTAAGTCGCTTTGGATAAAAGCGTCTGCTAAATGAATAAATATAAATGTAAAATGTACTGGCTTCAGGGAGAATGTCCCTGTACTTGATATAAATCGCTTTCACTAAAAGCATCTGCTAAATGAATCATTGTAATAATAAATAACAGAGATGGTTCTCTATGTACAGGTACGACTAGGATCTTTCCGAAACATTTTCATATTAGGCAGTTGGTAAGAAAGTCCTTCTGCTACTCTGATAGTCTGGGTTTCTCTGTGTGGTTGTTATCCCCCCCCCCCCCCCGCCCCTTCCTCCCAGAACCCCTTGCTCTAGCTTGCTTGCCTTTGTGGGTTTTTTTTTTTTTTAAGAGCAGACAGGACTTGTATGACCTCTGACACCAACACGTGGAGGGGGGGTGGAAAGGTCACCGTCTGGGACAGGAAGGAGTCAGATTACTGGCCCCTGCTCCGTCTGAACCCGCTGGTATGAGAGGTCAGGTTAGCAGAGAGAGAGGACGCAGAGGAACCTGACTGACATCCAGGCAGGTGAGACAGAGCCGGAGGAGAGAGAGTGAAAGAAAGAGAAGTATAGAGAGAAAGAAAGGTAGAGAGAAAGGTATAGAGAGGTAGAGAAAGAGGTAGAGAGAAAGAGGTAGAGGTAAAGAGAAAAAGAGGTAGAGAGAAAGGGGAGAGAGAGAGAGAGAGAGAGAGAGAGAGAGAGAGAAGAGAGAGAGAGAGAGAGAGAGAGAGAGAGAGAGAGAGAGAGAGAGAGAGAGAGAGAGAGAGAGAGAGAGAGAGAGAGAGAGAGAGAGAGAGAGAGAGAGAGAGAGAGAGAGAGAGGCAAACAGTATGTCGGTTTAGCTTTAAACCACTCCATGCATGCATGAGCCTTTTGTTCAGAAAGTCCCCGAATTGTCATATTAATGACTGAGACTTGACAGCTGTGACAAAGACACCTGATATCAGGGACCCTGTACAACGGCTCATTAACAAAAACATCACGCTCCTTCAAAGGGTATTACCACACACACACACACACACACACACACACACACACACACTGATGACCTCAGCTCTACTTTCAAGACACGTTGGTGGAGAGGCAGCCGCTGGACGATGATGAGTTGCACCTGCCCTGCTCTCGCCCCCTTCTCGGCCCCCTCTTGGCCCCCCTCTCGGCCCCTCTCTCACCCTCCACAACTGTCCTGTAAGCTGTTTCAGAGTCAGAGCTCACATCTTTAGGGTTAAGACCGACCATCTTATCACTCGTGATTCAATCAGTGTCCTTATTTTAAGAGGTGTTCAAGACTGCAGACCACACGGTGAACTCTGACCTCCCTGTGTGCTGGCGCTTGCCGTTTGGCGATTGCCCAAAACGTCTTGAGCTTCTTAATGAAACTTGCCCGATGTGGTTCTCAGGGTCCTGTCACCTGAGGAGTTTGGATCTCCGTCAACGACGGAGGCAAAACGAACAAGAAGCCAAAGACTAAACTCCATTTGAAATTATCTGGGTTTCATTCAGCTATTAAATCGAGGGGGTTGGGCTTCAGTTAGCATCGACGGGGACAGGTTTGTTAATAGTAATGTTTGGGATTCGATATTTTGCTTCGGTCTGTGTCTGGCCGGTACTTCAAATCGGTCTACCTTGCAGAGTTTTAACGAGCAAACGGCAAATCTAAAAGTGATCCTAGCGATTTGTAAACTCATATATATCCTAGTCGAGTTACAATCCTGATAGAGGACGTTAAACAATCCCCCTTGATAGCCAATCAGCAGAGTACTGTAGCTAAAAACCTTACATTAGAAACTTTAGAACAATCTGTTGGTCCCCATATGGTGACTTTCCAGTGTGGTTTGTTGTATCTCTTGCTTCATGTTCACAATTGTTGTGTTATGCATTTATAGTTCTTCCCTTGGCACTTATTGGTTCTCATGATGTATGATTCACGATCTAAAAAACCCACTGTGTTCGGGGTCTATCACGTGGCTATGCTCAATGACTGATGCTCTTTGTAAAAGCTCTCTCTTGTAAGTCGCTTTGGATAAAAGCGTCTGCTAAATGAATAAATGTAAATACTTTGGTGACCTGTTGCTAAGGATACCAGATTAAAAAAAAAAAAAAACATCCAGCTTGACCGACGAGCACACGGGGACCCCGGCGAGGACGTCACCAAGCTTTGGTGTCACCGTGTTCTCCGAATCTCCAAACACAGAAAGATGGGGGAGAAGGAGAGATGCCCGTGGCTTGTAAGAGATCTTCAGCCTATCGGAAGGCAATTAAGGTCGTAGTTGTCGACCCTGGTTCCATCGGTTTGATGTAACGCGTTCTAATTTGGGCCGCTCTCCAGCAGGCGGCGAGGACGGCGAGCCCCTTAGCGCCGTTATGCTAACGTGGTGCGACCGGGACGCCACGTATCAGAGGCAGCGGCGGGAGAGGGGTGCGAAGGACCAAGACACGAGGAGGTGGAGGATGAAGAGGCGATGAACGCGAATGGAGGAGACACTCGCACACACACACACGCCCACACACCCTCACACACACACACTCGCACACACACACACGCCCACACACCCTCACACACACACCCACACACACACACATACACACACACACTCACACATACACACACTCACACATACACACACACACACACACACACCCACACACACACCACACACACACCACACACACTCACACATACACACACTCACACACACATACACACACACTCAAATACACGCACACACACTCACACACCCACACACACTCACACACCCACACACACACACTCACACACCCACACACACGCACACACACACACACACACACACACAAAGAAGACATTCGTAAACAGCACAGAAAAATGAACAAAGATATTCATTCAGTATGTGGTGCTAAGCCTGTACTTAAACACCAGTTTTTGCTCTGGTTCCTGAACCTCTGAAGCTTTTAGAACAGGGAAGAACACCGAGAAAGTCTTAGAACCTCAAGGAAGAAATTACAACCATAAACCTGCCCAGCTAAGACTAGCAACCTTGGCTATATGAGAAGCTCTCTTTGACTAGAAGCTCTACATTCTGTTCCATTTTCCAGCGTTGTCACGTGTGCGCGGGCGAGAGACCAGAGAGAGTGCTGTGGAAAGAAGATATGCACCACTCATACTTTAAGGATTATATCTAAATATAAGTTACGAATGAAATCTCTCATTAAAATACGTTTAAATTGCCTATAAAACAAATAACGACGGCGGGTTTTCCATCTTTCTGCCGACTGCCAAGAACAATAATTCCATTTCACAATCCCCCGCCGCAGTCGAGCGCAAATAGAAATGACTTGGCAAATATTTTTCCAAAATGCCACACTAGCTGTAGCCTGGTAGAGGGAGCACAGAACCCCTGCCTCCAGCTTCTAGTCAAGTAGGACTGTGTCTATCTGAAGTAACGGGATTTTGTGTAGCTCAGACACACGAGCCAGAAATCAGTGAAACAGAACCGTGTCGATGCATACCCTAGGAGTTTACGAATTTGTGTCTAGTTGAACGCTTGTACTTTCGGAGGCCAGACACCACTGCCAAACTGAGTTTAGACGCAAATTCGCAAATGTATGTCTAAAATGGTTAACTGCAGAGTGAGCCGTTAAATAAGCTTATTTTATGACACCAGACTACACCTCCCATACGATCAGCTTGTCATCCGACTTGCTTCTTCACAGATCACAATACGTCACTACCAAAAGCAGAGTCCCTGATTGGTTAACGGCCCCTGCGGATATTTTAAGACACAGATTCACGCTGCAGGGTCACTATGCTGGGGTCTGTGCTGGTCTCTGTGCTGGTCTCTGTGGTGGGGTCTGTGCTGGTCTCTGTGCTGGTCTCTGTGCTGGTCACTGTGCTGGTCACTGTGCTGGTCTCTGTGCTGGTCTCTGTGCTGGTCTCTGTGCTGGTCTCTGTGGTGGGGTCTGTGCTGGTCTCTGTGCTGGTCTCTGTGCTGGTCACTGTGCTGGTCACTGTGCTGGTCACTGTGCTGGTCTCTGTGGTGGTCACTGTGCTGGTCTCTGTGCTGGTCTCTGTGCTGGGGTCTGTGCTGGTCTCTGTGCTGGTCTCTGTGCTGGGGTCTGTGCTGGTCTCTGTGGTGGTCTCTGTGCTGGTCTCTGTGGTGGTCACTGTGCTGGTCTCTGTGGTGGTCACTGTGCTGGTCTCTGTGCTGGTCTCTGTGGTGGTCTCTGTGGTGGTCTCTGTGCTGGTCTCTGTGCTGGTCTCTGTGCTGGGGTCTGTGCTGGTCTCTGTGCTGGTCTCTGTGCTGGGGTCTGTGCTGGTCTCTGTGGTGGTCTCTGTGCTGGTCTCTGTGGTGGTCACTGTGCTGGTCTCTGTGGTGGTCACTGTGCTGGTCTCTGTGCTGGTCACTGTGCTGGGGTCTGTGCTGGTCTCTGTGCTGGTCTCTGTGGTGGTCACTGTGCTGGTCACTGTGCTGGTCAATCTTGTTTTTGCACAGACAGACACTTACCGGTTGATTTGTCACGAGCTACGGGCAGACAGAACTTGGCAGAAGCTGGATCCTAACCTGATGTCAGAGTTCTGTTACCGGATAAAGACAAACTCTCCCTGGGGAAACTGCCTATGATGTCAAACCAGCAACTTCAAGCCTGGTAGGGAACAATTTACTGGTTTATTTACTGTCCGCTGACTGTTTTATAGGATGTTTTTATTAATGGGCACAGGGTGGAGGTTGACCCCTGGTGTGTCGTACGAACGCAGTGTGAGTAACACGGAGCTGTGGGCCCTTCAGGCCCCCCCCCAAGTCTTATCTGTGGCCCCCTGCTCAGTGGGTCCCCATGCGCTGATTACATCTGACAGACCAGCTGGCAAGACACACTGTGAAGCTGCTGCACACACACACACACACACATACACACTCTCTCTCTCACACACACGCTCTCTCTCTCACACACACACACACACACACTCTCTCTCTCACACACACTCACAGACAGACACACACACACAGACACAAACACACACACAAACACGCTCTCTCTTTCTCTCTTACACACACACACAGACACACACGCTCTCTCTCTCTTACACACACACACACACACGCTCTCTCTTTCTCTCTTACACACACACACACACACACTCTCTCTCTCACAGACACACACTCTCTCTCTCTCACACACACACACACAACACACACACACGCTTTCTCTCTCTCACACACATACACACACGCTCTCTCTCACACACACGCTCTCTCTCTCTCACAGACACACACACACACTCTCTCTTTCTCACACACACTCACAGACAAACACACACACACAGACACAAACACACACACAAACACGCTCTCTCTTTCTCTCTTACACACACACACACAGACACACACGCTCTCTCTCTCTTACACACACACACACACACGCTCTCTCTCTCTTACACACACACACACACGCTCTCTCTTTCTCTCTTACACACACACAGACACACACGCTCTCTCTCTCTCACACACGCAGACACACACACACACACAGACACACACGATCTCTCTCACACACACGCACGTTAGGAAGCGCATCACGCCCTTTGCACATGCAGATGAAGTCGCACGCCGTACCGTGATTGGTCGACACACACAGAGAGAGGCTCGTGAGGACTCGAGAGGATCGAGGAGGATCGTGCGTGGCTTCTGAGCGCGTCGAACCCCTGAGGCCGCGGGCAGGAAGGCCCAGCTTGACGGCCGCCCAGAAGGAAGAGCCGAGCACAGTCGACTGAACACCAGAGGAGACTTCACACAGAGAGACTGGCTTCATCCACCAAGCTGGGACGAGGAGGGAGACCCACTTCATGCGATCCTCATGTGTGGTGTCCCTTCTCTTCTCTTCCCTTCTCTCTCTCTCTCTCTCTCTCTCTCTCTCTCTCTCTCTCTCTCTCTGGCTCTCTCTCTCTCTGTCTGTATGTCTCTCTGTCTCTCTCTCTCTCTCTCTCTCTCTCTGTCTGTATGTCTGTCTGTCTGTCTCTCTCTCTCTCTCTCTCTCTCTCTCTCTGTAGGTCTGTCTCTCTCTCTCTCTCTCTCTCTGTCTGTATGTCTGTCTGTCTGTCTGTCTGTCTGTCTCTCTCTGTCTGTCTGTCTGTCTGTCTGTCTGTCTCTCTCTGTCTGTCTGTCTGTCTGTCTCTCTCTCTCCCCATCTCTCTCTCCCCCATCTCTCTCTCTCTCTCTCTCTCTGTCTCTCTCCCCATCACTCTCTCTCTGTCTCTCTCTCCATACCTTCTCCATCTCTCTCTCCCTCTCCTGAGGTGAACTCGCGAGCGCCAACCTGACGTGATCCGACCAACCAGCGGCGAGAGAACCTGCGTCGAGCACTGCGCTGACCTCTGACCCCCCTCCTCCCCCTCCCCCCCTCCTCGTCACACAGGAGCGAAGAGAATCCCAGCGACCGACCTCGTGACCCCGCCTCCCGGACAGGACGCTATTTTCCAGCAAACTTTCCATCGTTTCGCATGGACAAATAAGGGTTGAGTTTTCGGTTGGCAAGCGCCATGTGGGCCAATCAGGGTTGGGGGGGGGGGGGGGGGGGGGGTGGACGGAGGGGACTCCGGGGGAGAAAAAAAGAAGACAAGTTTGACCTGAGATGCGGAAGGCTCTCCCGGAGCGCAGCCTTTAAAACGAAGTCGATCGTCGACCATGTCCTCCTTCCGCAGGTTCCTCCAGTGCACCCTGGGATACCAACCTTCAAAAGGGGCCCCTAGCGAGACGGGGGCCCCTCGTGGCGTTGTCTCCCTCCTTTCCAAGACGCCGGCGGCGTAAACGCAGCTTGATCGCCCGCGTGCAGCAGAGAGCCCCGTGGCTGCTGGGGGGGGGGGGGGGGGGTGTCACGTGTGTGTGAGCCTGAGGGGTGGTCAGCGGCGAGCGTTTTCGCTTACCGAGCTTCTTCGTGTCCGCCAACCCACCCCCCATCCCCCCACCACCACCACCCAGCACAACAGTGCAACCTTGCTTTTCGAAAAAGGCCGGAGGGTGCGAGTGAGGGGGCGTTTGTGGGGAGGGGGGGGGGGGAGAGAGAGAGAGAGAGAGAGAGAGAGAGAGAGAGAGAGGGGGGGAGAGGGGGAGAGAGAGAGAGCAGAGAGAGAGGGAGAGAGAGAGGGAGAGAGGGAGAGAGAGACAGAGAGAGAGAGAGAGAGAGAGGGAGAGAGAGAGGCAGAGAGAGAGAGGGAGAGAGAGAGAGTGTAGGAGGTGTACGATTTAACCGGAGGGAGAGAGAGAGAGAGAGAGAGAAAAAAGAAGCCTTTCATTTAAGATCACGCAACGCAAACAAGCTCCTCTTGCTTACACACGCGTGCACGCGCAAACCACGCCCGCGCGCTTGTTCGCCTGCCTGCTGTAAACTTGAAGTTTGCTCCTTATAACCCCAGCTAGAGAGCTGCTGTGGAGAGCAGAGAGCCAGCGCTCTTCCTCTGCCTCCGAGTCCCAATAATAACGGGATTCTTTCATGTGTCAGACGGCAAACCTCGCTTGAAGTGGTAGTCGAGCATCGGCAGAGCTCTGCAGTCGCAGAAACCTTCACACGAGGGTTCGGACTGCAGGGAGGAGCGCAGATACTGTTTCCTCTCCCTCCCTCCCTCCCTCCCTCCCTCCCTCCGTCTTTCTGAAACCGATCGGGTTCGATCTCTTTCTGCTCCTGCCAGCTCGACACCTCCTCTCAGCCCCTGTAGCTTTCTCATATTCGGCCTCCCTCCCTCTCTCTCTCTCTCTCTCTCTCTCTCTCTCTCTCTCTCTCTCTCTCTCTCTCTCTCTCTCTCTCTCTCTCTCTCTCTCCCTCCCTCCAGCTCTCTTCCCTCTGTCCATCCCAGCTCTCCTCCCTGCCTCTCAAGGTGGTGGGAGGGTTAAGGGCAGAGATGGCTGGCTGGCTGCCATGCCGACCCCAGCGGCCTGTGGGTAAGACAGCAGGGTGAGTGGAGCCTCAGACCAAAATGAACACTGCAACGCCAGGGGGGGTGAAGCCCCTCTCCCTCTCCCTCCCTCCCTCCCTCCCTCACAACGCATAACGCTCTCGCTCCTCTCTGTCTCCCTCCCTCTCTCTCTCCTTCCCTTTCTCTCTCTCTCCATCCCTCCCTCCCTTTCCCTCTCTCCCTTCCTCCCTCCCTCCCTCTCCCTCTCTCTCCCTCTCTTCCCTTCCCCTCTCCCTCTTCCCTCCGTCCCTTCCTCACAACGCATAATGCTCCCTTTCCTCTCTATCCCTCCCTCCCTCTCTCTCTCCTTGCCTCCCTCCCTTTTCCTCCATCCCTCTCTCTCTCTCTCTCTCTGTCCCTCCCTCTTCCTCTCTCTCCCTCCCTTTCTCTCTCCGTCCCTCCCTCCCTTCCTTCCTCTCTCACTCTTTCTCACTCCCCCCGCTCCCTCCCTCTCCCTCCCCTCTCTCTCTCTCCCTCTCCCTCTCCCTCCCTCTCCCTCCCCTCTCGGATGCCTAAAGTGAGTACCAAAGCATGTCCCATGCTTCCTCTGTAACATGGTAACTGAAGTAGCGTTCCAAGCTGCTTGCTCTTCGGCATCGAGGCTATTTTCAGAGTGAGGATGTCGGAGATGCAGACAAACAAAGTAAACAACAGATGCACCTCACGCAATACCCTCCCCTCCCCCCCCCCTTCCTCCCCTCCCCTCCTAGCTTCATGTCTCGGTCCACTCCTCCCTCCTCGTTAAGGCTGCCACATTACAAAATGCTGACAGTCTAATTAAGACCCAGAGCTGCAGACATATGGGTCAGGCCGGACGTCACCCCTGCGATCTCTCACTGCGCTCATCTCCTTTATCCCTCATCGCTCTCCCACCATCTTTCCCATTCCCCCCCCCTCTCTCTCCCCCCCCTCTGCTACAGGCGTGCACCCCCATGTGATGTTAAAAGGATCCGAATGACACAATAGCCTGCCTGTGTCAGCGAATGGATGCGTGGGATGGAGGGAAGGGGATGTGTGTTATTCCTGGGGGGGGGGTTAGCTAAGCTAGGCTAGGCTAACGCCTCCCTAAACATAGCTGTCTGCCCGGGCGGAGGGCTGGCTAACGCCGCCCGTGGCTGGCTGTTAGCGTCAGCGCGTGAATGTTCTCTTTTCTTCGACCCCCCGCCCCCTCCCCCTCCCAACCCCCCACCCCCCTCCCTTTCCCGCCCGAGACAGCAGCGTATTGTTGCCATGGCGACGTGGGCTCCTCCGCTGCTCTCTGAGGGAGAGGGGGAGGCTGCTCACACACTGGGGAGGGGGGGGGGGGAGGAGGATTCCCTCGCTCGAACGCGCGCACCCCTCGCCGGACGACCCGGGTCAGCCCCGACAGGAGTGACGACGTCCAAACACCTCCCCCCTCCCCACCCCCCCCCCCACACACACCCACACGCACCCCTAAAAAAACCAGAACGACGCTTGCTGAGGTTAGCGAAGGGGCCCTCCGCTCTCCCTCCCACTCCGAATCACTCCCCTCGAGAGGCGAGCGTCCGCCGCCTCGTACCCCCACCCCTCCCCCTCCCTCCCTCAACCCCCTCCCCCATCCCGTGATTAGGAGTCCCCAGGAAGGAGGGCGAACGGGCACCGTCGACGACCCGGCGAGCCAACGGGACACCGCTGAACCGGAACCCTTCCACCCTAGCGTGGCGCACCAAGCCAACACCAACACGATGTCCTTCTTCACGTGGTGGTTGGTGTTTACGTTTACATGTATTCATTCAGCAGACGCTTTTATCCAAAGCGCCTTACAAGGGAGAGCTTTTACAAAAGAGCTTTATTGAGGCCGAACCCTGTTTGAGCGAGGGGGTCCCTGTTACGTTCGCCGGTCCGGGGGTCAGATTGCGCGGTCAGCGTGGAGCGTTGAGCCAAAATGGCCGACAGCTTCAACAGTAGGCTTAACTTCAAAGCGAAAACCGAAATACGATTCGTATTGATGGAATCTGCAGACGAAATCCAGCCGAAAAAAGGAAATGGACTCGCTGACAGGAGAGGGAGAAGGGGATGGAGAGGGGGAGTGAAAAGCGAGAGAGAAAGTGAGAGACGATCGGGACGAAAGGAAAGAGCGTGACATTTCCTCGCTGTCGGAGTGACTCACTGAGTTTTCAGCGTGCGCGGGTAGCGCGTGCGCGCGCAGGATCCGTTTTCTGAAGCGACTCCAGCGGAGTCTTGACCCGGCGTCTTCAGATCCGGGGAGGAGCGCTCTGACACAGCAGGAAGTCAGCACGCAGACAGGAAACGTGTGTCAGCTTAGGTAAGCGAGGCTTCTTCTTAGCACACGTGTGTGTGTGTGTGTGTGTGTGTGTATATGTGTGTGTATGTATGTGTGTGTGTATGTGTGTGTGTGTGTGGGTGTGTGTGTGGGTGTGTGTGTGTGTATGTGTTCGTATGTGTGTGTGTGTGTGTGTATATATGTGTGTATGTGTGTGTATGTATGTGTGTGTGTGTGTGTGTGTGTGTGTGCGCAAACCTTAACCAGTACAGTACGCCACAGTCTAGTACAGTAGATCCTGTTATAAAACTCTAAACCTCCGCCCTTGACTGGTCCTAGTTTTTTTCCCCCAGGATCATGACTCCTACTGGGGGACCTGTTGCCCTTTCCAGTCCTAACCTGTGCTGAATGTTTGGTACTCAGCCAGGTGCACTGCTGTTGTTGTTGTTGCATAATTGTAACTTCTTCGGCTGAATGCTCTTATGGCTTATGGCCCTTGGCACTTGTTTGGTTTCACACAATGTATGTTTCATAATCTATAAACACGCAACGGTTGGGGTCTAGAATGTTTGTTTTGCTCGGTGACCGATGCTCTTTAGTAAACGTTGTTGGATTCAGCAGCTATTGACTAATGATCATCCACGCATCTAACAAAGAGTTTAGCGATTTCCAGTAGAACTATTTAGGAATAATGGCTTTTTGATGGTACAGGCTGCAATAAGCCCATCGTTTTAATAATTTAGCGGTATGAGTCACAGAGATGGAGAGTTTTGAAATGAAATGCGTGGTGCGATGTCTAAATGGACAGGTTGAGGGATACATCTGCTGTATTACCCGGGTTACTCCTCAGTTTCACCCGGGTTATTGCAATCTGGATCAGCTGACTCGTTTTATATGTCAAGAAAACCAGGCGATGACAAGTCGAGTCTGTTATGTATGACAGTTACTGTAGAAAAAACAAACATTTTCTTTGAAAACTACGGATTAAGGTCAACATTCAAACACTGCCAGACGCAAAAACAACTCGATAAAAAAACAAAGACCCAATTGAGAAATGCCATCAGCTCACAATGTAAACAGTTGTACTGTTGAGAATATCTATGATTGGACTTCTAATAGTACTTTCTTAAATCAATAAGAAATCAGGGATCTTTATCAATAAGCTACATATCATGATCAATATTTCCCGATCGTTAGATGGAGAGGCAGGGATGATGGTGGATTTCGGAGGGTTTTTAAGTGGATCAATAAAGATCAACAGGTGAGCCACCGCGTCACCGCTTCACCGCTTCACCGCGTCACCGCTGGCGTTAGGCGGCAGCGGCGCGCAACCTTCGGTGTGTTTGTACGTGAAACAACAAAACAAACGAAACAAACAAAAAAACATAAACTTACACGAACGCGTGGTAGATGAACGCCCAGGCCCGTGGTCTTTCCAGAACGTTGTACAGGTAGTTCTGAAGCCTCCGATAACGCACGTTTCTCCTGCCGCTCTGCGCGCTGTAGATGAGCGGCTTCCCCAACAGGCTGAGCCTCGCGCCTTGCTTTCCGCGCGAGTTCTCCGCTCCTCCGGCCGCCGGGGCTGACAGCAAACCGTCTCCCGCGTTGTTCATCATCATCCTTCGGCCGGTCTCCACATCTTTTAAGCCGTAACCCTCGGTGCTATGCCCGGGCGAGGTCTTCATCCAGAGCCCGGTGCCGCCTTCATCTCCGCTGTGGTTGCGCGGCATCGCATCACCGACGCACGCATGAAGTGCGCGGAGGTCTTGATGGGCATGCGTGTCCGACCAGGGGGGGGTGGGGGTGCGCGGCAAGGTCTATAAATGAACTAATTAACTGTCCTTAAAGCTCCACGAAGTTATGAACCCTAATCAAAACCACGAGGCGCCATAAACCGTCACTCTGACCGCCCTCCTCTCTTGCTCGTCCGCCTACACTGTTCGAAACCAGCTGCGGGTTCCGGCGGGTTCGCGATGGGCGCGTTGCGATGTCCAGTTTAAGCGGCCCAGTTTAATTCTCCATCTCTTGGAAACGTGAAGTGATTCATTGTGCCTCCTCTCGATAAAGTCCGAGGCGCAGCGCGGGATTGCGTAAGCGCACAGGAAGTGATCTGGGAACCGCGACTTCTCTGACGAGCGCGTGCAGCTGCCTGTTGATTCAACGTTCGTTGCTTCGCGTGCTCACGCGGAGCCTCGAGAGCAGCCTTTTCAGTCAGTTCAGTCTAAAATATGGGAAATTAGTGTTTTATATGTTTAATTTTTGTGACTTCATCATTTCTTCCCTCATACAAAATGCACTGGAAGTCACGTTAAAGTTCCTATGGCACAACATTTCCCTGTAGGTAAAACCGGTGCAAATTCTTCAAAGCCGGTTTGCCTTCTCTTGTTATTTTCCGATAAAAGGCGTAATAACGAGACGACTTTTTAATGCGGCACCGTAAACTAGTCTATTGCCTAATGAGTTTTCCGTTGTCACTATATTCCACGCGGTTGCGTTTGGGAGGTTGACCGCAAGCTCAGAGGCATTGCGCAGCTGCTTCAATGGAAGTGAATCCGCCTTGAAAGCCTAGGAGCTGGCTAGGACAGCAACAACTGTCTCCTTCCATTTCGTTACAGATCCAATAAGCGCATTTACAGGCAGTGAATAGTTTTACTGTCGATGAATCCGCCACTCATTCTCTCTCTCTCCCTCACCACGTGACCCCCCTCAAAATCAAATATACTGAAGTGTGTCTGCTGGAGTGTGTCTGCAGGAGTGTGCCTGCTGAAGTGTGTCTGCAGGAGTGCGTCTGCAGGACTGTGTCTGCAGGAGTGCGTCTGCAGGAGTCTGTCTGCAGGAGTGTGTCTGCTGAAGTGTGTCTGCAGGAGTGTGTCTGCTGGAGTGCATCTGCAGGACTCTGTCTGCAGGAGTGTGTCTGCAGGAGTGTGTCTGCAGGAGTCTGTCTGCAGGAGTGTGTCTGCAGGAGTCTGTCTGCAGGAGTGTGTCTGCTGAAGTGCGTCTGCAGGAGTGCGTCTGCTGAAGTGTGTCTGCAGGAGTGTGTCTGCAGGAGTGTGTCTGCAGGAGTGCGTCTGCAGGAGTGCGTCTGCAGGAGTGCGTCTGCTGAAGTGTGTCTGCAGGTGTGTGTCTGCAGGAGTGCGTCTGCAGGAGTGCGTCTGCTGAAGTGTGTCTACAGGTGTGCGTCTGCAGGAGTTCGTCTGCAGGAGTGCGTCTGCAGGAGTGCGTCTGCTGAAGTGCGTCTGCAGGAGTGCGTCTGCAGGAGTGCGTCTGCTGAAGTGCGTCTGCAGGAGTGCGTCTGCTGAAGTACGTCTGCTGAAGTGCGTCTGCAGGAGTGCGTCTGCTGAAGTGCGTCTGCAGGAGTGTGTCTGCTGAAGTGTGTCTGCAGGAGTGTGTCTACAGGTGTGCATCTGCAGGAGTGCGTCTGCAGGAGTGCGTCTGCAGGAGTGCATCTGCTGAAGTGCGTCTGCTGAAGTGTGTCTGCAGGTGTGTGTCTGCAGGAGTGTGTCTGCAGGAGTGTGTCTGCAGGAGTGCGTCTGCAGGAGTGCGTCTGCTGAAGTGCGTCTGCAGGAGTGCGTCTGCTGAAGTGTGTCTGCAGGAGTGTGTCTGCTGAAGTGTGTCTGCAGGAGTGCGTCTGCTGAAGTGCGTCTGCTGAAGTGTGTCTGCAGGTGTGTGTCTGCAGGAGTGTGTTTGCAGGAGTGCGTCTGCTGAAGTGCGTCTGCAGGAGTGCGTCTGCTGAAGTGTGTCTGCAGGAGTGCGTCTGCTGAAGTGCGTCTGCAGGAGTGCGTCTGCTGAAGTGTGTCTGCAGGAGTGTGTCTGCAGGAGTGTGTCTGCAGGAGTGCGTCTGCTGAAGTGCGTCTGCAGGAGTGCGTCTGCAGGAGTGCGTCTGCTGAAGTGCGTCTGCTGAAGTGCGTCTGCAGGAGTGCGTCTGCTGAAGTGCGTCTGCTGAAGTGCGTCTGCAGGAGTGTGTCTGCAGGAGTACGTCTGCAGGAGTGCGTCTGCTGAAGTGCGTCTGCAGGAGTACGTCTGCAGGAGTGTGTCTGCTGAAGTGCGTCTGCAGGAGTGTGTCTGCTGAAGTGTGTCTGCTGTAGTGCGTCTGCAGGAGTACGTCTGCAGGAGTGTGTCTGCTGAAGTGCGTCTGCAGGAGTGTGTCTGCTGAAGTGTGTCTGCTGTAGTGCGTCTGCAGGAGTGCATCTGCTGAAGTGCGTCTGCAGGAGTGCGTCTGCAGGAGTGCGTCTGCTGAAGTGCGTCTGCTGAAGTGCGTCTGCAGGAGTGCGTCTGCAGGAGTTCTGCTGAAGTGTGTCTGCAGGAGTGCGTCTGCAGGAGTGCGTCTGCAGGAGTTCTGCTGAAGTGTGTCTGCAGGAGTGCGTCTGCAGGAGTGCGTCTGCAGGAGTTCTGCTGAAGTGTGTCTGCAGGAGTGCGTCTGCAGGAGTGCGTCTGCAGGAGTTCTGCTGAAGTGTGTCTGCAGGAGTGCGTCTGCAGGAGTGCGTCTGCAGGAGTTCTGCTGAAGTGTGTCTGCAGGAGTGTGTCTGCAGATGTGACAGCACCTGCTCGACTGACAGCAAACCGTCGGATGCCTCAGAAAAGAATCCTTGTGGTTTTTCTAGAAACAGTCGGCTGTTTGTTCCTGTTTACCTTCTTAGAAATGTCTTGCATTATCAATTTTGCACTTTCTTTACAATCTACAAATCCTGTTCAAGACAACAAACATTTGAAGAAAGAAAAATTACTCACCACATAACCCAAATTTATCTGAATTTAAGTTCAAGCTCATGTCAAAGGTGTGCATTTAGCAAAAGGCCGACTTCACATAGATTCCTAATTGGGCCCATTTGGGCGCATTCGGCTTTAGCTATTCCCATGGTGCCGTTTCATCATGCACCTAAGAATAGAACCAGGGATTTGACACGGGCTGTTTTTAGATATGAGAAATTGCCGACCATGCTTGCATGAGACGTTGTTTCTATAGTAGACATTCTATCAAAAGGAGAGCTGGTGAATATGGGGAGAGGGGGAGAGAGGGAGAGAGAGAGAGAGAGGGAGGGAGAGCAGAAAAGCCAGACTTTGTAAGGTTGAAAAGAGTCCATGTGACAACATTTACAATAAAAGTCTTATGTATTGTCAGCATTCTGCATTCTGTCCAATTATAGTCGACAAGACCAATAGACTGATCCTTAAAGAAAGCCTGAGACAACCTATGAGCAATGCGGTGAAACCATGCCACCTAGCGGTGGTGGAACAACATATATTTCCCAAGACGTGTGTGTATCCTCAAACCTGGAAAATGAAACCACTTCACCGCATCCATAGGCTGCAAAGTGTGCTGCCCTATCGGTAACAGTGGCTCTTAAACATCGTGCTGTGTCAATACGACGTGTTCTATTGAGCGAAATCCACAGTCTCTTAATTGCATACGAGAGGGAGTTTTCTGAGGTGGGTTCAAATCGCAATTCCTCAAAAGTAAACATGACGGTCAAAAGCTCAATATACGACTGCGAAACAACATAATAGCCACGCTAATCACGCTTAACAGTGAACTCCACAGGAAGAGGTCAGGCCCATGAAATGACCTGAAAACCCTACTTTATGAAACGCTACTATTATTATAGATCTAGGGATTATCGTGAAGAACAGTAACAGGGAAAATGTATGGAATTATCCATCCATTACTGTGTCCAATTGTTCCGGTCCCCATTTGGAGATGAACCGTGGAGATCTTTGGTGATTGGACCCTAATGGAAGGATAAAGCCACTTCCTGTGGGCAGGAATCAGATTGAGATCTCGAGTATTACATGTTCTCTGGTCGTCCACGGCGACGAGCATCCCCGCTCTGCACCCCAGGGGCTCGACCCCGGGGCCCCTGTCACTAGGAGACCAGGGGGTATGATTGCCTGCAGATGTTTTTTTCGGGGGCCAGGGGCTCAACAAGAGGAAGTTGGAGCATAAATCTCAGAGGTTAGAGTGTCATTTGTGTGGGTTGCACAAGAGGCCTTGCGGTAGGGTACACTTCCTCTTTCCCCTTCTCAGTGAGACAGAGGACGACGTTGGTGGTGGTGATGGGGGGTGTCCGCTGTGCCGTGGGGTCTTAAAAGGGCTGACGAAGAGTGTTTTAGACCAGTGGTTCTCAACCGTGGTCCTCAGGGCCCACTGTCCTGCATGTTTTCGATGTTTCCCCCTTCCCACACACCTGATTCAAATAAAGGGTCATTATCAGGCTTCTGCTGAGCTTTATAAGGACCTAATCGTTCGAATCAGGTGTGTCGGAGCGGGGAAACATCTAAAACATGCAGGACAGTGGGCCCTGAGGACCAGGGTTGAGAACCACTGTTTTAGACAACCGAGGACGCTCTTTGGAAGCGCCGTCTCACGCCGATCTCTCGCCCCCCCTCCAGCCGTATCTCACGGTTGCGGTCATTGAAGACGGAGAGAGGTCATCGTGATTAGCAGGCATGCTGCTGGAGACAGGGGGGACAGGGGAAGGGTGGGACAGGGGCAGGGGGGGGACAGGGGCAGGGTGGGACAGGAGCAGGGTGGGACAGGGGCAGGGGGGGACAGGGGCAGGGTGGGACAGGGGCAGGGTGGGACAGGGGCAGGGGGGGACAGGGGCAGGGTGGGACAGGGGCAGGGTGGGACAGGGGTAGGGGGGGACAGGGGCAGGGGGGACAGGGGCAGGGTGGGACAGGGGCAGGGTGGGACAGGGGCAGGGTGGGACAGGGGTAGGGGGGGACAGGGGCAGGGGGGGACAGGGGCAGGGGGGGACAGGGACTGTTCTTTTGACAGATGACCTTTCCTTACTGGGAGTTGTCAACTATACAATGTTAACTAAACATAGGCTGTTAGCCTCCACAGAGAGGAAAAACAGAAGCGATCAATATTACCTCGTTAAAATAATAGGACAACGTCTAGTTTTCAAGGGTACGCCCATAACAGTTCAAATCTCTTTGGAAAAGTTCTTGGCCAAAGGCCATATGAGAGCTTATCTTAAAAGCGATTAAAAAAAAGAATGTTTGGGCCGGACCTTAATGACACGTCCCAACCTATTATGGAGAACGTTTAAGTCGACGAGTGACGAGTTTGAAGCATGTGACCCTCCTGTAATTGAGCTTGTTATTCAGACGCGGTCATTTGCTCCTAACTTTGACAAATTCTCCCCATGTTTGTTATCCTTGAGGATCCATTCATCACAGTCCACAACCCTGGAGACGCGTTGACACTGGAGTGTTACTGGGACAGACCGGAGTTGTCCGTTGCGTTATTAATAAATATTTCTCATCGCGCTCCTCGTTTCGGTTCTCGTTCTCCCTGGGAGTTCTGACTTCTATCCGAGTTCTGCTTTCCTAAGATGTCTATCTGAGGAACCGACTGAGAAAGCGTCCTGGGTTCGGTTTGTGGGACTAGAGAAAATATTAGTTTTCCCATAAGCCCAAGAAGATACCATTGGTAACCCAGGCTAACCCACATCTAAGTTTATAAGGGCGCTTCCTTCTGACCCGTTGACATAATGTTCAAAGTTGTCGTGGGTTAAAGGCGCAATGTTGGTTGGAAAAATATAATTTAGATGCGTATCAGGGGGGATATTTGGGGGAGATTAAGTTGAAATGAAAAGCAGCAGAGACCTTGCCAATGCTCTTCCACACATTCTTTTATTTGTAAATAATAAAAATGAACTCTTTTCGTTTTTTTTTTTTTTTAAATATAAAACATACACATTATTTGAGCCACATCTGTTATACAAACAGGACATGTTGCAGTGAATACTTCTTTTTTTTCTACAATTTTCTTTTAGTTGTTTCCGTGGGAACACATAAATCGTAAACAATCAGCATTTTTTTTCCGATAATACTGACAAAGTAAAAATGAAATAAAAATAATAATAAAAAACAGCCTCACTGGACAATGAAAATGAAAGAAACGCTTGCTTAGGTCCTGTTTTTCTACATGGCCCTGGGAGAACGTTGGGTTCAGCACATATTTTGACAACTGGATTTGGGTGGCTGGATATTTAGAATGGTCTTGGCTGCTGATTGGAAGGTTGGCTTGTGTATTACCCATGTATAATCCATGCCTGTACGCTCCCTGTACACTTAACTGTACAGTCAAAGTGATCCATGAGGATTTCCTTAACGGATCCACATTCTACGACTCGGCCCCTTAGCCGATATCGCTTAACCAAAAATGGCTGCGGAGTATTTACATGATACGACTTTCTATGCGCTTGGGGTTTGTGTTCGCTAGACGCTAGAGTTTTCGCTAGAGTTTGCACGCTGTCGACTGATCGGACTTATACTGAGGTACATCCTCTCTGCCCCAACAATGTATTCCTGAATGAACAGTTACAGTCAAGCCTTGGGTCAACCAGGAATGGATTTAAGGGGTGTCGTAGAAAAGGTTTCGGATGTAGTCATCTGGACATCGTTTTGAAAATCAAGACGTTGATTCGGACACCCATTCGGACGTCATTCTCAATCGGAGAAACCTTTTCTACAATGGAACCCTCCTGGACGAATGAGGGTTCTACCGACCTGGTTAAAGTGTGTTTGATTTACTTCAGAGTTTACACATTGGGGGCACCATTCTATCGCTGTACGTCAGTGGTTCCGTCAATCAAGCGCACCCAGACTGAGTGTTGGTGGCTCTGTGTTAGAGGCAGGTGTAGGAGCGCTACACGATTGGGGGGTGGGGGGAGGTCTGCTCTGTCCTGTCGTACATTAAGGGGTTTAAAAAAAGACATCAGCGTAATCTCGGGGTGTCTGTTGATTGGATCAAAAGACGTACAGCACCGGACAGAGAGAGAGAGAGAGAGGACACAGACTGGCAGCGGAATCGAATCGATCGAATGTCTTCGAATGGCGTGAATGGCTTCGGTTTCTTCGTTTTTAATCTCTTTATATTTAAGTACGAGCAAACTGTACAAGTGCATGCAACATACAAGCGCTCCTACAGTATGTGGAACTAACACATCTAGTTCAGTTTTCTTTTTTTCTTTTTTAATCCGGTACCTGTTCGTTTTTCGCCAATGAAATAAAAAATGTAACATGCAGCTTGGAACAAGTTCCGAAGTCATGCTGGCCACGCCCCTTCCTGTGGGAGGAGTCGGCAGGCCGGACGGAGGATGAGCGTTGGCGTTTTGTGTCGTGGCAGGTCGATCTGATTGGTTACTTTCACATTCACAGAGATGCACGAGGGAAAATTTGAGCGACTCTTTTTCTCCGTTTACCCCCAAAACTCCAGACAAAGAGGAAATTATAAGAACTAAAGACAAACTAACTGCAACAATTGGATTTTTTTTCATATTTTTTTTTCAATCTTTTTATTTCTGTATTTTTTCTCAAAAAGTAAAACGTTTTGCCGCAAAATAATGTAAACTGAAGTTTTGGATTCAAACGTGTGCTGGGGTCAAGATAGGTCTCCTGAATCAAAGATATTCATTTGTCTTGTTCTCGTGAGGGTGGACAAAGATTGATCTTTTTTTCTTCTACAGTGACGGGACATCCTTATCTTAGTTCAAAGTGACATAAACCCTATTTATTGATCATTGAATTATACATCTACACAAAGACAACTGGATTGGACGTTTTGCTAGTTTAAGGGATGAAGAAAAAACACACTGCACGCTAAATCTCATCGTCAAGTAAAACAAAAACAAAAAATTGGCCTTGTCATTTTCCAGAACAGTCTCCCGTGCCACATCGATAACAGACATTTATTTTACACTGCTCTCCAACTTTTCCTGTTTTCTTTGTAGCGTTGCGTTCTCTCCATGCGCACACATCGTACCGACGACAAACATCCTAAACCTATTTTATTTTCTGACTCTGTAAAAAAGGTCTATCTTTTTTGTGTGTGTGTGTGTGTGTGTGCCAGATTCGACAGAAAGACGACAGCGGGGTCGAAAAACAATCGGACGACGTAACATTGAAGAGGCTCCAACAGAGGTTGTGGCTTGAGGAGCAGCCATGGTAAACATGAAACTGAAAACAGGAACCCGTCTTCCACCAGAGAAGAAGTGGTGGATGGAGGTCCTCTGGGGTCTAGGCACCAGAGAAGGAACCCTGTGCTTCCACTGACCTGCCCCACCCCGAAGCACTCTGCCCTGGGGCGGAGAGAGTTGCTGGCAGTCCGTTGAGGTTGTGGAGGAGGGAACCCTGGAGGGCGCCCCCTGTGGCCAGGGAGGCAGGGTGACCCCCTCTGTCTTGAGCGTCGTACATTCCGATGCTAACGTACATTTGTCTCCGTTAAGTGAGGATCGCGTCTCGAGGAACACCCTGCTTCCTTCCTCCTGTGCAGGGTGCAACGCCTCCTTTTCGCCCGGCGCCAGAGCGCCGTAACGGGCCGTGAGATCTTCGTCAACAGCGCGGAGGGCTTCGGCGAAAACAGATTGGAGAAAGAACGAAACTTGTTTTCGTACCGAAACATGGAAACAAAGCTTTCAAGATAGAAGACGAAATAAAAAGGTGACAGTAGTGATTGTCAAGATCTCAGCAAAGCTTTTTTCTTCCCCTTCCTCTCTCCTCGCTGGGACTGTTTCTGATTGTTGCTGTTCTAAGTTCGATTCTCTCTCTCGCCCTCTCTTCCTACAGTGCAGTTTATTAAACGCTAAGAGTCTCAGTCCTATTGGTCACCTAGGATCGGGCCCCTGGGGGCCCGAGGAGCTGTCCAGGGACGACTGGGAGGCTCGTCGAGTCAGGGAGGCTAGCGTGGGGTCCACCAACGAGGAGGGCGGAAACAACTTGTACCAGCCAATGACTGTGCTTGATAAGTCCAGCTCCTCCAATAGGATTTGTGCAACTCCCATAAAGCTCTTGTGGTCCATTCTACCGTAATCTCCCCAGACAATCACCTAGGAGACAGAGACAACCAAACATGATGAGACAGAGGCAACCCAAAACGATGAGACATCTGCCAATTAACCGTCTAAAAAGGTTGTAAAAATGTTATCATATTTACGGAATATTGTTCTATAGTTTATTTAGTAATACGCTTTAAACAACACTTGTGTTTTACGGCTGAATTTCAGATTTGTAGAAGTTTGTTAGTAATAAACCCATCTGTGTAGTATTTGCATTTCTGATCAGTATTTTATATTTATGTATATTTATGTAATCATATGTATCTGGATCAACAATAAAGCCAGACATAACCCTGGTGCTCTTTCAGGGGCCAGAATGACCCCAAAACTATGTTAAACACACACACACACACACACACAATGAGACATTTGGTTTGTATGTGCTTGATTGAACTCAGACAAACCTAAATCTTTCTGATTCCTGCACAGCATGGCTGCACATTTCAGGGCCCAACAGGGTAAACATGTAATGAAGCTGCTTTATTTCAGGGTTAAAGTGGGGCCTTTTGACCCTTAGGACAGGGGGAGTTACAGAATATGAAGAGAGGACAAGGATTAAGTCTAAAGTGTAGACGAACACTGCGACTATAACAAACAAACACCTCTCTCTTGTTAAGTCGCTTTGGAAAAAAGCGTCCGCTAAAATGAATACGCGTCAACGTAAGGCGTCAGATAGGCTCAACGGTTAAGGTGTTGGCCTCATGATCGGAAGGTTGTGAGATCGAGCCCCGGCTGTGGCTGTATGACGTTGTGTCCTTGGGCAAGGCACTTCACCCTACTTGCCTCAGGGGAAAACGTCCCTGTACTTACTGTAAGTCGCTTTGGATAAAAGCGTCCGCTAAAATGAATACGCGTCAATGTAAACCCCAAGCTGAAGCTGTGTTTCTGAGGAGAAGTTCACCTGTAGGACTTTCCCCTGCGGACTTTCCTCGAACTGCAAGGCCTGCTGGTATAAAGGGTCCAGGGTTTTCCGCGCGATCTTGGTTTTCTTCTTGGCCACGTAGGCGCCGTTGTTCAGAAGGTAGACCTTGACGTAAGGCGCTGCCAATCAAACACAGAAAACAGGATTGGGAAACTCGCGTCGCGTCAGAACTAAGGATCCTGATCTTTATTAGATCAAAGTCTTAATGGAGGCCCATGTTATATTAAATAAGCCTGTTCGTTGACCACGAATTACAGCTAATGCGTGCATGTCTGTGTTCTGCGACGCGATTGGAGGGGGCGAACATGTGCGTACGTCTTGCGCGTGTGTACTTCTACATTATGTGTGTGCGTGTGTGGTTTTCTTCGTTTCTAGAAGGTTCTCACCAGGGAGGGATTTGGAGCCTGGTTTTTGCACCAGACCACGTGCTCTGATCACCTCTACCTCCAGCTGCCCTTTCTTATCCATCATCCCGATCTGGATGTCACCTGGGGGCGGGGGGGGGGGGGGGGGGGGAGAGACGATTGGTCAAACGAAACAGGAAGTACCGAGCTAATTGGCTTAACGAGACCAGCAGCAGGACGAGCGGTTAATCACCGAGAAAAAAAAAGGGAGGAGGGAAAGATATTAGGAGCGGAAGCAAGAGGAAATGGACCCTGAGAGAGAAATGAGCTGGAGGGGACAAAAAAATTGCATTAACCCGAAGGCCACATCATGAGTTTAACAACAAAACTCGATGTCGACACTTGTCTGTTCTCTTGTTTACCGGCAGCTGAAGCCTGTCGCAAAATGTGACGTTCTGCTTATGAAAACAGGACGTTGGTGAAAGAAGAAGTCTTGAACAGGAAGTTACTGAATGTTCTTGCGTGTGTGGATGCTATTTGCGTGCAGCGATGAACCACCCACAGTCCCACAGAAGCGGTTATGTGCCACAGAAAGCCACAACGTCGATTTAACCCAACGCTTTACCCTTTGGGCTTTCGCACACGCAGTCGCAATCGCAACCCCACTGATGTCCCCGTCCAACCCCAGAAGCAGATGTGGGTTCCCCCTCGCAGGCGTGGGGCGTGTTCTGGTTCTGGGGTCGAAGGAGGACATCGATGGGGTTGAGATTGCGACCGAACACGTTAGTGAACACGCTAGAACGCTAGAAAACGGGGAAAAAAACGGGACTGCCCCGACCTATATCAACTCTCTCCTCCAGCCCTACACCCCCACCCGTCACCTACGGTCATCTGCTGACAACCGTCTAGTGGTACCCCCCCCCTCAAGAGCGCCCGAGCGCAACACAAACTCTTCCACTGCCTGGCTCCCCAATGGTGGAATCAACTCCCGACCTCCATCAGAAGCACGGACTGCCTTCTAACTTTCAAAAGAAGGCTTAAAACTCATCTATTTAGAGAATTTAATGGCACTTAGGAATAGTATGTCATTTCACCCTATCTAATGTATTGTGTGTTGTATCTCTTGCTTTATATTCATAATCGTTGTGTTATGCATTTATAGTTCTTCCTTTGGCACTTATTGGTTCTCATGATGTATGATTCGCGATCTAAAAAACCCACTGTGTTCGGGGTCTACCACGTTGCTTTGCTCAATGACTGATGCTCTTTGTAAAAGCTCTCTCTTGTAAGTCGCTTTGGATAAAAGCGTCTGCTAAATGAATAAATGTAAATGTAAATGAAAAAAAAAACAACGTCAACCCCACTAGGTCAGTGAGCTCCGCCTCTTATGAGGAGAAGCTCCTCCCACAGGAAGCGCTGGGAGAGCAGGCCTAGAAGACGAAACGAAAACGAAATCAAAACCGAGGGCATGAATTATCTTGACAAAATCCCAGCTCAGGCACGATCTGGAGAGATTAATCTGCCGCGTCCTCGACTCCCCCAGCGGTACAAAGACATCTGGACCACGTTTGAACCCTTTTCTCACTGACAGCGTTGCTCTCTCCCTCCCCTCCACCCCCCCACCCCCCCCTCCTCACTTTCCCTCTCTCCGTTATCTCTCCGTCTCTTTGATCTCTGCCTTTGTGTTGTTTTTTTTGGGTTGTGCTAGAACGGAGGGTCTGTTTGTCCAGGTATTCGTTCTCTTTAGACGCCGTCTCACTCTGAATCTCTCTCGCTCTCTCTCCCTTCTCATCTCCCTGGCTCTCTCGCTCGCTCCTGTGGGTCAGGTCATGCATAGCCTCTCTTTTAGGTTTTGAACTCTGAAACCTTCCCTTCTCTAATGACCTCTCTCTCTCTCTCTCTGTCTTTCTCTCTCTCTCTCTGCATTTCTCCCTTTCTCTCTCCCTCTCTCTCTCTCCCTCTCTCTCTCCCTCCCTCTCTCTGTCTTTCTCTGTCTCTCTGTATTTCTCTTTCTCCCTCTCTCTCTCTCTGTCTTTCTCTCTCTGTGTCTTTCTCTGCATTTCTCTCTCCCTCTCTCTCTCTCTCTGCAGGAAATCTCTAAGTAATGGGGCTGTTATCCGATAGGGGCTACTAGAACAATATTTGCCGCTGTAGCTACCTACTCTCTCTCTCTCTCTCTCTCTCTCTCTCTTTCTCTGACCACACAGCTGGAAAACAGCCCTCTCAGGACTGTGAACCTCTACAGACTTGCAAAATGACTTTGCACAATTGTTGTGCACGACAGCAATCAGGTGTGATTCATGCATAAAAGATGCACCTTGCGATGAATGAGCCATGTAAGGACATGTTTTCTTGGAAAAACGTTGCATGAGATGCTAAGGTGGGGGGGGGTTACATGTGACCAGACTGAGATGAATGCAATTTCAATTCCAACTGAGTTAAACTGGGCCACATCTTTTATGACACACATTTCTTCACTGAAGAACAACATAGGATTGAAAGAAAAACAAATCACATATTGTATCCTACATTTTGGATTATTACGTTTTATTTGGCGAACTTCAATCAGTATGTGAGGGATCTTGGGTAAAAAACGAAAAATATTTACGAATGGGGGATTTCATCTGCGCTGGTCTGATTCTTAAAATGATTGGTACCTAAGACCAAAAGATTAAAGCGCAAAAGCTTTAAAATATTGAGGGAATTTAGTGTTTCTCGTGGAGCCAAACATTCTTAGCTGAACCGTGCGTGGAAGACTAACACTGACATATTGTAGAAAAGGTTTTAGAGGTAGTCATCTGGACACTTTTCTAAATCAAAATGTTTTTTCCCCATCCGGAGGTAATTCTGAATTGAGAATGGTCGAAGGAGTGTTTACACTGACAGAGATGTAGCTTGAAAGTTAAAGAAGGTTCTGGACTGCTGAGCGCTCTATTTAGATTAGCTCTGGGGACAGGGTCATTACCAGAAACCGAGAGATATTTTTTAGTTAACTAAAATAATTGTTTGAATGTTTTTTTTTTTATTAACTATAAAAGCAGGTGAGTAAGACTAGAATGAGAGTCTCGTTTTTAGATGACTTGAGTTACAAATTACACATTTTACGCAGCTCCAAGCAAATACAGAGGAGAATAGTGGAAATAAAAACCCTGAGTTGACACAGTGTGTGACGTCTTTGGTACTGAAAGTCAAAAGAATATCGACACACACACGCGCGCGCGCGCGGGTCCACTGGCCTACACTGCCTGGAGTGACAGATTGTGCCCTTTGAAAGCAAAGACGTTAAATAATGCAAAGCTCGCCAAAACACTGATGAATTACATCTGCGTCTGTTTTCACAAAGTGTAATGTTTAGTACTGAGTTTGTAAATCAAAGACCAAAGTAAACACACAAAAAAAACATGAGACGGAGATAAAGATTCTGGAAGCTTAATAAGTGACTTAGACATGGAGTTGTGTAGGGGATCACATAGACAGGGGGGGGGGGGGGGGGGGTCATGTGATCATGGAAAAGCATCTTAAACTTGAAGACTGAAGGTCTCAACTTTCGACTGCACAAAGTTTGCGATACAAAACCAAAAAGGTTCCGTGAAAAAGGTCGACTGAGAAGAGAGAGAGAGGATGATGACACACGGTGCGGCTCTGGTGCTGCCAGACTCAGGCAGACGGCTACGAGCACAAAAGACCCTCCTAGCTTTAAAGTGTATGGATCCGCAGCAGCGTGCGGTGAGCGAGACGAGCGCCTTAACAGCTCTGGAAAGCCTGTCCTGCTGACATTTTCCATTCATAAAAATCCTGGAAGGAGGGATGAAGGAGGGAAAGAAATCACACTGGTTTGTGCGTCTGTAAAAGCCTGTTTTCTTTTAGGATTTGTTTTATTTATTTTTTATTTTCTCGTCGTGACCGGCAAGCAGACGGGTTCAGCCAGACGCTCGTGTCCTGCCACCCCTCTCCCTCTCCTCACCATCTTTTGTATTTTTTTTACATTTTCCATTCGAAAAAAAAAGAGGAAAAATATATCGCAATATTAAAAGAGTATATTTTCTGAGCGGGCCTGTTGCGAGGAGTGGTTAGGCATGAGAAGTGTTTATTACATGGAAAGGTCTCACCTCGCGCTGCTTATTATAAAAAGTCATCCTTCGATGGAACTTTCCGTAACGCCTTCTCTCGTGCGAAAACGCAAAAATGCCTTTCTAATCTCCCCCTGAAATAACCTGGGTTTAGTTTTTCATTAGCGCAAGTCTCTTGGCGTAATTTTGAACATACAATTTCAATTTCATAAGGCAACGCCTCAAATCCGCCTCAAATTCCCATTGCAAATAACCTGTTATATCCTGTTATTAGTATCTAAATCGTTAAGACAATGACAGTTCATTTCTCAAGTCAGATTGCCAGCTGACAGCAAGCAGGTTATGTCAGATGGCTTGATAAGACTGAGGATTATTATCTTCTCTGCTACATCACTGGTGCCAAAAGCAATAACAAGTTCATTACAATTTGGACCTACAAGACAGATATGCACACACACACATACACACGCACACACTCACACGCATACACACACACGCACACACTCACACGCATACACACACACTCACACACACAGACAGATGGATATGCACACACACACACACATACACACGCACATACACAGACAGATATGCACACACACATAGACACACACACACAGAGATATGCACGGAGTCATCCTTGCAAGCACACACACACGTATACGCAGTCCTCTGTCCTGACCCACATGGCTCCAGGAACACACACACACACAAACACAGAGAAAAGTTATGAAGTTTAGCAGGTAGATTTCGGTGATTCTATCACAATAACATCTACCACCAGACCAGAAAGCTTCTAGAAAGAACTCCCATAACTATTTCTACATCCCCACATCCTTCCAGCTGATGTTGACTTGGTGGAATGTGACGAACGCATTCTTCCACGGTGAAACAGCGTTAAATTGGGATTATCATTCATCGCAATCACAACAATCAATATGGAAGTCTTCATAAACCACAACTCCCATAATCCTCTACTAGCCGCAAAACCAGAGTCATTTCTATCTTTCTCACCTGTCCCTTAAGCTTTAAACTTCCTTCCTCAACTATATTCCAACAGGCTTATTTTGTATGAATGTAAACAACACAGCTTCAAATGTATGTATGTATGTCATATGTATAAAGTACTACTACATACTGTATGTATATATGTATACAATACTACTGTATACTGTGTATATATATATATATGTATACAGTACTACTATATACTGTCTATATATATATATGAATACAGTAGTACTACATACTGTATGTATATATGTATACAATACTACTGTATACTGTGTATATATATATATATATATATATATATATATATATATATATATATATATATATATATATGTATACTACTATATACTGTGTATATATATATATGAATACAGTATTACTACATATTGTATGTGTATATATGTATACAATACTACTGTATACTGTGTATACAGTATATATATATGTATACAGTACTACTATATACTGTCTGTATATATATATGAATACAGTATTCCTACATATTGTTTGTATATATGTATACAATACTACTGTATACTGTGTATATATATGTATACAGTACTATACTGTCTGTATATATATATGAATACAGTACTACTATATACTGTGTATATATACATGTATACAGTACTACTATATACTGTATGTATATATGTGTATACAGGACTACTGTGTGTGGCTTTCAGGGGTTGCGTGTCAGATGGGTGCCTACAGTAACAGGTCTCTATTTCGGTCCACATGACCAGTCAGATAAATCAATTGGTCACCCCCGCTGGCGCAAGCATATTTAATTTGGACAAGTCAATTAGCTTCCGTCGGTCTTCCTATCATGCAGTAATGTGCCAATATGCCTCACTAATACACTCAGAAATGTGCTTGGAAGGGGTCATCATGGCCTCTAAGGAAAGAACAGCACTAGATTTTGTAGTTTATCTTCATGGTACAGTATCGTAGTTTTTTGTGTTCTGGTTTGTCATTGTCTCGTTGTTGCGTTAAACAGCACTTTTTCAGTGACATGAGACTGTGATTAATCACTCTACCCTCATCAGTATTTCTACTAATAGTACAGTAATACTGCGTCATGATAGTTAATACTGTGTTTCTTAGGTCCTTGGAACAAAAGCTTCTCCTGGATACCTCCTATTGTTTGTTAGTTAGTTTTTAATGAGTAATTATTCTCTGAATCCGAACAAAACTTGAATGAAGCCTTTCTATTGCTCGTTATATTCGTTCTGCCCACAATGTGTTGACTTAATCGAACGACGGGTAGGTGTGTCACCAAATAGATAAGATCAACTTTGTCTTTGAAAGAACGCGGAATGAACAACAAACATGATGTCATCGATGACTGGACTAGAGGACACACCGTTCATTTAGCATATGAGAAGGAAGACAGGAAGATGTCAGATTAAAGATTACATTTATTAATTTATCAGACGCTCTTATCCAGAGTGACTTCCAGCAAGTACAGGGACATTCCCCCCCCGAGTGAAGTACCTTGCCAAAGGACACAACGTCATGTTGACGCAGCTGGGAATCGAACTCACAACCTTCCGATCGTCAGCCCAACGCCTTAAACACTGAGCCACCTGTCCCCCCCCCCCCCCCCCCAGTCAAGTTATGTGGCTGAGGTGTTGGGCCAGTAACCAGAAGGTCCCTGGTTCGAACCCCGGCTGTGCCGACATGACGTTGTGTCCTTGTGGGCAAGGCACTTCACCCTACTTGCCTCAGGGGGGGGGGGGGGGGGGGGGGAATGTCCCTGTGCTTGCTGTGGAGTCTCTCTGGATAAGAGCGTCCGCTGAATGACTCAAAGTCGAACGTAAACAGGCGGAGTGGTGAAGGTGAGAACTCACAGTTTGTCCCCCTCTGCCGTCCACCAGGTTCCCCTGCGTAGCTTCACATGTAGTGCCACTGCCCCTCTACCCCCATGCCCATGCCCATGCCACCCATGGAGCCTGGATGGAGAGAGAGAAGAAAAAAAACAAAACAAGAACACGATGACGCGTCGAACATCAACGTCGACATTCGCCGGGGGGGGGGGTCGATGTCTCAGCGGGTCCCAGAGTCAGGGGACGACGTCTCGTCCCGTCGCTGACCATCGCTCGCAGGCGGGCTTCTGGCTAACGTATGCATGGTGCGTGTGACCTAGCCTGGCATTTGCATATGGGCGCATAGGTAGCTGCTAGACCCAACGTCTAGACAGAAGTTAATCAGCGGGGGAGATTTGGGTCAGGGGGAGCCGGCGGAGAGGTGTGGCAGTGAGACTGACCCCACCTGCGCGGGGGGGGCGAGGGTTCACCCCCCCCCCGAAACCCCCCCCCCCCCCCACCCCCACCCCCGCCGCTTGTGTGCCCAGCTAGCTCTGGAGGGGGCTGCATCGGGATATACGTGTTTGTCTCCGGTCCACATGCAAGCGTGCGGCTCCGTGCACACGTATGAGCGCGCATGATCCGGGGAGAGGGTCTTACCAGGTGGTCTTATTCCCATGTGCGTCTGGCCGTCCATGACGAAGCCCCCCATCGGTTGACCATCTGGGGTGTACGGTCCTCCTTGGCTCACTGCGACCGCAGCGGTCAGAAACAGAAGGAAAATACTAATTAGGATCTCCCGTGCGTTCGAATTAACGGTCCAGTCCTGTTTCCATACCGTGCCCCCCCCACCCCCCCCCTCCTAGGTAATCTCATTATCGTCCCCACTAATTGTGTTTTAGAGATGCCATTTTATAATCTGTTTTAATTGGCCGGAGGGGAAAAAAAGGCTTTGAACACACAGACAACCAATATGAAATGGTCGTTAATCGGTTTGACCAAACGAGCGGGGTAATCAGGCAGGTGACTTTACGTTTAAATGAATTAAAGTTCGGAGAAACCTGCGTTCGATTCGCTAACTTGCGCGTTCCCGAGCCGCTTCCCTTGCTCGGACCTCGACTGTCGCCGTCTGAGATTAACGAGGGAACGGCGACTCGTCCGACAAGTAGACCTCACCCTCGCCCCCCGCCTTCACCCCCCCCACCCCCCTCCCTCACCCCCCCCTTCACCCCCCCACCCCCCACCCCCCCCACCCCACCCACCCACCCACCCCCCACCCTCACCCCACCCCACCCCCCTCACCCCCCCCTTCACCCCCCCCACACCACCCCACCCTCACCCCCCCCCTTCCCCCCGGCAAGGGCAATTAGTGGCACAGGACGACCTGCCCTAGTGCCCAGTGGACGCAGACTGCAATTCCGTGCGATTTCTTTTGCAGTCGTCTCCCTCGGATCCTAACAGGGCGGCTGGGCTGCCCTCGGTTACAGCGGCCGCTGCCCTCAGGTAGACGTCTGTCTCTGGTTACTCCAGCCGCAGTCCGAGCCTCCCCCGGCCGTCTTTGAACTTAGCAGAGTAGCCCCCCCCACCCCCACCCCCCACCCCCCCCACCCCCTTCCCCCGCCACCACCACCACCAATGCAACCCTAACCCATAAACCCCCCCGCCCCAGCCCCATCCCCCCCCCATCACAGGCCATAAATTTTACAGCAGCTCCACAACAAGGCATGCATCAGGGGACTGTCTGTCTTAAACGGAACAGCAAGCGAACGAGGAAATGGATGAAGAAAGAGCAGAGAGAGAGAGAGAGAGAGACGAAGGGGGGGGGGAGGAAGAAGGTGAGAGAAAGGGCGTACAAGAGCAGGGGAAGGGTGCGAGCGCGCGTAAGGTGGAACGAACAGACTCCCTGAAGAGAGGGAGAGGCTAGAGAGAGGAGAAGGAGAGAGAGAGAGAAGGCAACAAGAAGAGAACAAAAAAACACTTCTAGGAAGAACCCAGCATTTCTTTACGATGGTTCGTCCAGCCGATGAGTAATTTAGCCGTGCACGCAGGCTTTGTATCCGAAAAGTCAACCCAGTGTCGTTTGTTAGAAAGCTGGAGGGCAAGTGGCACATTTTAGCTTCAGTTTCACTCTAGGCTCCTATTTGTTCTAATCCAAGGTTAAAACGTTCAATGGACTGGCCAGTCAAAGCGATTAGCGTCATTGTTTCGTCTAATCCTCGGAGTCTTAGCGGCCATTCACTTCTGCGGTTAAGTCTGTCCGTTCAGTTAAACACATTGAGGACCAGCGGGGTCAAAGCCCACAGTAGCAGTAGAGGGGAAGCTGGCGTTGTGAACTGTCAGCAGGTCCCACTGACTTTAAAATCGGCAGCATATTCCAAAATGAGTTATGCGACGATAAAGCTGTTTTATGGAATCAATCTTGCGCCACTAAGTTTGGTGAAGCAACTTGCCTGCTCTGTTGGACTGGTCGATCATTGGCTGGACTATCCTCCGTCTGGCGTTGATGAACCTGAAGGTGGGGGGGGGGGGGGGGGGGGGGGGGAGAGAAGACAACAACACATTATAAACGGCGAGGCCTCATAAGCGGAAGGTTGTGAGTTCGATTCCCAGCTGTGACGACGTAACGTTGTGTCCTCGGGCAAGGCACTTCGCCCTACTTGCCTCAGAGGAATTATCCCTGTACTTGCTGTAAGTTACTTTGGATAAAAGCGTCTGCTAAATGAATAGTTATTTCATTTTATTCATTTAAAAATGAGACTGGAGCGAGCGGTGTGTGATTTCAATGTTCTGCTTTCAGCGTCGTAAGAGGGAGAACGAGACGGAGAGAGAGCAGAAACTTTCATTCTGGCATTGTGAGAAGAAAAAAAAAAAAGAAGAAAGAAAGTAACGGTGAGGCTGTCAGCGGCGGCGGCCCGACGTTATCCAGACGCCTCCCCCGCGCTCTCCAGGAGGAGCGTGGAAACCTCAACTTCCTTCTGAGCTTTGTGAAGGATGAAAATGGGCTGGACAGTAAGCGTGAGTGTCACCGCGCACCAAACACCTGGATCATCTACGATTCCACGGCAGTTTTGACACGACTGGGGAAAGTATTGGCTTAAATATCCCGAGAAGAAGTAATTAAAAGTACAGTAAAGTCATTGTATTTCCTTTAAACGTCTTTTCATTTCCTGCTAACTTTTCCTTGTGTAAAACTCAACTGCCAGCAAAAAAAGTCATGTTCTTAATCTAGTTTTCGAAGTTAAAACTGAAAATAGTCATTTGACACAACAAACAACCAAAAAACTAGTAAAATCAACAGGAAACCTAGTCAGAGTGCATTTCAGGATGGATGTTTGTGCAGACTTGTAGGGTGTTCATACTCAGCCCTCTTTAACCATACTTGCGCTCTCGAAATCATCCTGGTATGCATGACCTTCGACCCTGCGACCCCGTGACCCCTCACCCTCAACAGAGGAGCACTCTGCTCTTGCTCAGCCCAAAGCCCCCCCCTCTGAAACCCGCCCGTCGACCCTTCCTGACCCGGGGGGAGTGAAAGCCCTGTGGTTCCCACTTGATTTATGTCCTCCTGCTTTTTACCCCTGGCGGGATGGTTCCATTTCATCTTTTTGGGAAAGAAAAAAAAAAAAGAAAAGGGGGGGTGGGGGGGGGGGGGCGACGGGTTTCCTTTTCAGGAAACAAAAGCCACACCGCTCTTTTCAGGCCTGAAAAAAAGGGGCAGGGGAGGGGGGGGGGGGAGGGGGAGCGGTTGAAAGGGAGCGGGTGGTGGGGCGGTGGGGGGGGGGGGGGGGGGGGGGGGGGTGGTGGGAGAGATGATTCTAAGGGAGAGGCGGGCCGCCGACGACGACCCGGGCGAACGGGAGTCGTGCGATCGGAGTCAGAGGACGCAAGACAAGCCAAACGAACGCGTCACCCCCCCGGGTTTCGAAAAAGTTTTGACGAACGAGCCGTCGATATGTCCCCGGCAGACGGCCGCGGCTCCCGAAGAGGTCACACATTCTTGACGCTGCCTGTGACGGATGACGGTGGTTGCTGGGGGTGGCAGTTATGTTGGGTGGGGGATGGGGGGTGGGGGGGGTGGGGGTCCCTCACGGAGAAAGAAGGGGCGAGAGGACGGAAGAAAGGCAAAAGCGAGCGAGCGAGAGAGGAGGAGGAGGAGAGGGAGCGCACTGCGGCGTTCTGTTGTGCGCGTCGGGCGCCACACACCCCTGGCTCCGCCTGTTAAGCAGCCAATGAAAGGAGGAACAGAGACCCATGCAGAGCGCCGAGGCTGAGCCCTCCATTAGGGAGTTAAAAGTTCACCCCTGCGCGACCCCCCTTCACACCATGGGGACTTCGTTTACGGCCTGTAGCCCATCGTACCCATCAGCCCATCCCAACGCACAATGAGCGCAACTATCCCCCCTTCTCCACCTCCGCAAACACAGGCTTATTCCTGTTCTGCTAGAAAAATCAGAAAATCGCTTTTCGGAAAAACATTGTTTGTCAAAGGAAATGACATTATATGTTTTTGAGATTGAAAAAAATGTATAATTCCTTATTTTTTCATCTATTCTTTTTTGTTTTGTTTTTTAACGAGGGATTTGGCGAACCTTTGACTGGTGCGCTTGGCTGAGCGAGCGCCCGCTGACTCCCAGCCTAACATCCACCTCGCGAAACCCTAACCAAGTTGCCAAGCGTAAACAAAGCACCGTCTCCTTTTTTTGGAAGCAATGTTTAGCTGTGATGTGTCTTCGTTCTACCCCCCCCCCCCCCCCCCCCCCCTGTTTAGCTAATTCCCTCATCCAGGGGCATCTGGTCTGGCCCAGCGCCGGCGCATGGTGACACGCCTCCCGTGAGCCTTAAACAAACGAGCGCTCCCCTCCACTGCTAGCTGGCCGCCCCACCCCCCCCCCCCCCCCCCCCACCCCCCTCCCCGCCACCAGCACTCCCCTGCTCGTAAAAAATGGCCCCAAAGCCCGCCTCTTTGGGTGTCATTCTCAGGTCAACACCCCTGCAACCGACCCCCCACCCCCCCCCCCCCTCCTATCCCCCATTCGGCACCCCAACCCATACCAGCGCCCCCCCCCCCCACCAACCCCCCAACCTGAGTGTGTTTAAATAAACCAGTCCAGCTGTTTGCCATGAAAATGCCATTTACACCGACACCCCCAAACATTCTCTAATACACACTCACACACACACACACACACACACACACACACACACTGTCTGTCTTTCACCTGTTAACCAGCATGTGATTGTGTACTGAGGCAAAGGGCATCAAAGGTTCTGCCAACCCTCTGCCAACCTCATTTTGTGAAAAAAAAACAAAAAAAAAAGAAGAAGAAGAATAAAAAAGAAAGAAGACTCCAGAGAACGAGGACAGTACGGGTCAGAAGGCGGGTCACATGATCACATTATTCCGACGGGAAGGTGTGTCCAAACCTTTCTTTGAACCTGTCAAACGCACTGACAGCAGAAACAGGATGATCGGTACGACCTGTGTGTGTTTTCGGAGAATTTTCGGGATTTTTTCATCAGATCCAGGGAGGATTTTGAAAAATAGTAGAGGTATGAGTCTGCGACACTAGCCAGTACGCTAAACGAGCAGCCTCTGAATTCCAACACGCTAACACGGGAATAAGTTCTGCAGCCAAGCTTTTGCAAGGGAGGTTGTGTGTGTGTGTGTTTAGGTGTGCGTGTGTGTGTACCTTTTCCAGCAGCAGAGGGCTCAGTGTGTGTGTGTGTGTGTGTGTGTGTGTGTGTGTGTGTGTGTGTGTGGGTGCGTGTTTGTGTGTGTGTGAGTACCTTTTCCAGCAGCAGTGTGTGTGTGTGTGTGTGTGTGTGTATGTGTGTGTTTGTGTGTGTGAGTACCTTTTCCAGCAGCAGAGGGCTCAGTGTGTGTGTGTGTGTGTGTGTGTGTGTGTGTGCGTGTGCTCTCCTTGTATACGTATGTTCAAACGTGGGTTAAATTCAACTTCATGATCCTGAAGGCAGATTTCCAGAGTTCAGGTAACCCAGCGTGCGATTACTGCACAGGTAACACGCTGAATTCAGACAGAGCAGCAAGGACACGCGTGTGCCTACGGAGCGCGTGTGTGTGTGTATCCACGCGCGTGTGTGTGTGTATCCACAAGGCTGGTGTGCTTTTAGGGAGAACGAACGCGGGGGTCTCCCACAAGTCCCCACGGCAGCATTAGGCTCTGTTGTCGAACAGTGGGCGGCCATTACCTCATCACCCAGTACCACCACCCCCCACCCCCCCGCCCCCCCCCAACTCCCCCGCCCCCCCCCCTGCCCCCCCTCCCGAGGGCATCCAGCGCCAAACTCAGAGGAGTGTTTCCATTAACTAAACTGCAAAGCTCTCGCACACACGCGCACACACGCGCGCACGCACGCACACACACACTTTCTGAACACGCTGTACGCCTAGAAGGCTTTAACACACATGTAGGGATAACCGCACACGATATTTATAAAAAGGTACATCGATATTTATAAAAAGGTACAAGGAAGGGCCGTGCAACTTAATCCGAGCACGATTGCTTCGTTCACAGCTTCTTGGCTCTTATTGCTCTTTTTTTTTGCTTATAATTCTGGATATGTTGGGAAAATCTGGACTGATTCATGTTGCCGTAGTAACAACAGGGAAAGAAACAAACATCTAATGCAGAAGTGGTCTACTAAAGGCTGCTGAAGATCAACTTGGACACGGACACTTTTACACATCCATTTCCTTGTAAAGTACCATATATTTGGATGGCACAGTGAATCTTATCAGTGTGATAGAAGAGCTGTCCTTTAGTACCAAGTTACCTGAACTAAGAGGCACCAATAGTTATTGATGCAAACCTTTGCTGGTCAACATATGGATCACCGTTACTTAACCACTCTTTTTGTCTACTTTGTGGGGTTCAAAACCACATGAAAACACCCCGAAGCATGAAAAAGCAGAAACGTAGTCAACCCATTGGTCTGAATATACATCGGCATGTTGTCCCTCCTTCCTCTTTCATTCCTGTACGCGGTGTTTTTTCATCTTCCTTCCCCACAGAACCTGAATGACGTCAGCATGCTAGGTGGCTAGCCTCTGTCGTGCTAGCCTGTCGGAGCTACGCGCGTTAGCGTCGGCCCTGACGCACGCCCACCTGTCCTTGAGGAAGGTGAAGCGTGCCGCCGGGCGAGCGTGAGGCCCCCCGCCGTGCCCTCAACCTGGCCCCGGCACCTGGCGCTCGCCGTGGAGCCCATTAGCGCCGTCCAATAAGGACGCTAGGCTGGCCTAGCGCACCGCAAGCTAGCGCTTGTCAGTCATTACCAGTTCTGTTCAGGGAAGTGAGATTCCAAACGGGATTTTTGCATGAATTTTGCATTTCCTTCCTGTGCCGGAAATGAGATAAAGACAAGGGAGAAATACACCTCATATTGTTCATTCGTTTACCTTGCTTAGGAAGAAACTTAATATAATAATAATATAATAATATAATATTTATAGTACAGTATATACAGTATATATACTGTATGTATGTATGTGTGTGTATAGCTTGGTGAATACTGGAATATTTCAGTGGTTTTCCCTTTATTCCAATTATATGAGCTCAATCAACTGTAAAGGGGGGGGGGGGGGTTCAGTAAACCTCTCCCAGCGGAATTAATCGTTTAGATCATCAGCCACAGGTTGCCTGGGGGGGGGGGGGGGGGGCAATCCATGTCTTCCATCAAAACACAACACAGCTGCACACACACACTCACACGCACTCACACACACACACACACACACACACACACACACACACACACACTCACACACTCACCAGTTGTTGACTTGGAGGATGGTTAGCCCGGTGTCCTGGGCCAGTTGCTTCTTCTGCTCTTCTGAGGGATAGGGATGCTGCGTCGAAAGAATGAAGGGGAGGGACGTCAATACAACAACAAAAAAAGACGAGCCGAGCTTCCGACCCCCCCGCCTCCCCCCTCCCCCTGCCCGACAGAAAACAAAAACACAACCATTGTTCTGCCGCTGTTGTTGCCAGCGCTGCTAGTCTAAAAGCAGAGGCTAATTAGCGCTCAAGAGCGGAGGTGTGCCACCAACTCATTAGCGGCATATGAAATGGAGCATAATTAATGGTGAAGAAATGGCGAGCCAATTAGGGAGTTTAGCAGAGTGGAGAAACAGCTACATTAATTAGTGGTGTGCTACGCTCCAGAAGCCCCTTCTGAGACTTAGACAAGACGGTTCCCCAGCATCAGAGACCCAGAGCAGGCCTGAGGCAGCAAAAACATGTCTCCAGAGTGGGTGTACGTGTGTGCGTGTGTACGTGTGCGTGGGTGTGTGTGTGTGTCTGTCTCCCAGATGAAGATAAGACACTAGGGATGTATTCAAATCCCAACAGTTTGCGTACAATTCCTCTCCTAATTTGTTTCCCTTCATCCACACCAACCTCAAAAGGCTGGAGGTGATCAATGCAATTGGACACCTGCTCCGACGCGTCTATTCCTTAGACAGCTGAAGTTAAAAGGACTTTCAGTGTATGGGTTCAGGTGACAGAGATTCACAGAGGCAAAAAATGTGTATTACTTAGAATACTGTGAAAAGATCACGTTCGTATTCACTGGAATAGAGTGCACGAAAGTATACGGCAAGACCTCCGTTGATTTAACGCTGATTAACCGCTAACTGTAGTTAGCATCTCATGTCCGTCACTGTACTGTGACTGGTTCGAGTTGTTCCACAGTTTCATAGTCTAAACGGTGCATTTCACCACACAAATATGCTTCTGATGTTTGTTGGCATCTTTTCCGCCACATAATCGATTTGAAGTGTTTTGCCTCGTGGTTTTCATGCGAGGTGATCGCAATTGACCTAAACCGGTTCAAATTGGCAGCGGACAGTGATAACTGCAGTGTTGCCTCACCAAATGTTCGGCGTCTGTCTAGCAGGCAGTTAGGAATCTCATGGGCATCCCATTCAACCCAAGATGATCATTTCATTCAGTGGTTGCATTCCAGGGAAATAAACACTGCATTCTACTGCGGCGCAACACTGCTTTTCATGGTTATATTGATCGTCATGAGGGGGGGGGGTGTGTGTGGTGTGTGTGTGTGTGTGTGTGTGTGTGTGTGTGGGGTGGGTGGGGGGGGTGCGAACGTCAACATAAAAAAATGTCCCAGACCGTGCCAAAATACTTCTCACGGTACATTCCATATTCAGACCATATCCAGCAGAAGTAGTAAGGCAACTAAATTTCGTATCCTAACATCTTCCCAGAATACACGGCACAGGAGACGGAGGAAGAGGGAAAACATGCACAAACACACAGGAAGGCTGGGGGGGGGGGGGGGGGGGGAAACCTCAGTGCTAATTCCAGAAGTTTCCATTCATGGTTTTAATCCTGATCCACCCGCTCATTATAAATTATAATCCTGTTAACAGGAACAGTGACTCTAACCGCTCCTTGGATCCCAGCTAACCTCGGAAGAGAGGCCGACCGCAGTCGCTCATCTGCAAACCTGTCATTAGCAAGTTATGCCGTTAGCTTTGACCAGAGAGTTCTGGGTCATTTCTACAGCATGGAGTTCAACTGTATTGATCCTGAAGGGGGAATATGTACTGTTACAGCTGTGATGACCAGCACAACGCAAGCAAAGGACCAGTTTTGTTTTAAAGCTTCGTTAAAAAACAGACCTAGGCCTCGTCAAGATCCTGTAAGGGCTGTTTGGGTCAAAGAGGGTCCCAATCATTTGTTTGCAGGTTGATGTTGCCCCTCAAAACTGCTTTTGTGTTAGCGTCAAACCTAGAAATGTCTAAGGCTGGGATTTTAGGTCGCAAACTACTGATCAACTATCAGGCTAGGCTTGTGCTCTCTCTCTTTCTCTCTCTCCTCTCTCTCTTTCACTCACTCTCTCTCTCTCTCTCCTCTCTCTCTCTCTCTCTCTCTCTCTCCCCTCTCTCTCTCTCCTCTCTCTCTCCTCTCTCTCTTTCTCTCTCTCCTCTCACACAAATGCACACACTGTTCTATATGAGGTATACCTCTCTCTCTCTTTCTCTCTCTCCTCTCACACAAATGCACACACCGTTCTATATGAGGTATACCTCTCTCTCTCTCCTCTCTCTCTTTCTCTCTCTCCTCTCACACACATGCACACACCGTTATATATCAGGTATGCCTTTCTCTCTCACACACATGCACACACTGTTCTATTTGAGGTATACCTCTCTCTCTCTCTCTCTCTCTCCTCTCTCTCTTTCTCTCTCTCTCTCACACACATGCACACACTGTTCTATATGAGGTATACCTCTCTCTCTCTCTCTCTCTCTCTCTCTCTCTCAGCATGCTAGGACAGCTCAACATCAGGCACTCCAGGCAAAACTCCAGTCCTGTCTCCAAGGAGACTGAGGACACCACAAAGTGTTGGATCAACACAAACATTCTGCTGCAGCTCAGGTTAGACTTCCACCTCCAGGGCGTCTTTAGGTTCCCTGTGTCAGACAGAAGTAACAATGGAGCCAGTTTCAAAACGCCATCAGGAGGCTTCCGTGGATCTGACCCGTCTCTTGTTCTGCACTTGCGTGGAAAAACACGTCGAACCACATGCCCAAGCGAGCGAGCGAGTCAGCCATGACTGACCCGAGTTCATGAGTTCACGGCGCTTACTACTATCTGTCAATCATTCCCTTCGGTATAACAATTGTCAAAGACAGTTCATAAGGGTACAAGGATAACGATCTGAAGTCCCACTTCCAGAAATCTCGTTTCCCAGATCAGAGCACTGACCCAACGTGTTGATTGCACGGCCCGCAGGCCAGTAGCAACATGTCCTCCTCCCCCCTCTGCCCCCCTCTGCCCCCCTCCCCCCCCCTGCCCACGCCCCCCACCCCCCCCCCCCCTCTTGTGCATCTCTACCTGACCCACTCGGAGTCCAACTCCCTGTCACCAAGTCTTTCATCGCAACATTAACAGGAATAGGGCTGGGGGCTGGAAAGGGGGCAGGGGTGGGGGGGTGGGGTGGGGGCAGGGGGGGGGGGGGAGGAGGAGAGGGGAGGGGTCCGCTCCCCAGTCCCAGCAGGTCCGGACACATTCCCCGGGGGTTAGGGCTGCAGTATGTTAGGGTGTGTTTGTTTGAACGCCCACACGCACTCACGTAAACCTGCGCGCACCTGCAGTGCATCCATACCTGCGCGTGCTGCACACACACACACACACACAGTCCAACACACACACACACACAACAAGACAAAACTAGAAACACAGCCACCTACAGCGGTGCTACCAGCCCACATGTTGGGTATGATGCCTGCTGTCCACCGCTGAGTGGCTGCTTCTGCAAGTGAGCCTGCCATGGTGCTGACAGGTCTGCTGAACCAGCCTCCCAATAAGCAGACAGACAGGCTGGTAGACAGACAGGCAGACAGGCAGACAGACAAAAAGCGAGCTAGGCAGACAGGCAGAGAGACAGGCAGACAGGCAGAGAGACAGACAGGCACACAGTCAGGCAGCCAGACAGACAGGCAGGCAGGCAGGAAGGCAGGCAGACAGGCAGAGAGACAGGCAGGCAGGCAGACAGGCAGAGAGACAGGCAGACAGGCAGACAGTCAGGCAGCCAGACAGTCAGACAGACAGTCAGGCAGGCAGGCAGGCAGGCAGGCAGGCAGGCAGGCAGACAGACAGTCAGGCAGACAGTCAGGCAGCCAGACAGACAGGCAGGCAGGCAGGCAGGAAGGCAGGCAGACAGGCAGAGAGACAGGCAGGCAGGCAGACAGGCAGAGAGACAGGCAGACAGGCAGACAGTCAGGCAGCCAGACAGTCAGACAGACAGTCAGGCAGGCAGGCAGGCAGGCAGACAGTCAGGCAGACAGTCAGGCAGCCAGACAGTCAGACAGACAGTCAGGCAGCCAGACAGTCAGACAGTCAGGCAGTCAGGCAGGCAGGGAGGCAGGCAGGCAGGCAGGCAGGCAGGCAGGCAGGCAGGCCACTGATGATCTCTACCAGCCCCCAAAAGCCCCTGGGGATGGGCAACATTCCGACGCTAGCCTCAGCGAGCCTCAGCGAGCCTCAGCTTAGCCACGCCGCCTCACCCCCTCCAGCTCAAACCAACCCAAGGGGAGCTCTAATGAACTGGAGCTCCAGACCCATTCGGGCCTGCTAAATGGCGGTAACCAAATATGTGCCATTCCGAGTTGAGGGGGAGGCGGAGGGTGGGGAGGTGGGAGGGGTCAGGAGGTGGGGCTGGGGGGGGGGGGGGTTAGCACCTCCACATATCCACACCTGCTTGGCTTGACGTTCAGAGCAAATGGGGAAAGGGGAGGAGGGGAGCTACTGAGCGCTTCAACTCTAAGCCACAAGTGTGTGTGAACACATGCTTGAAGTGCGTGCGCGTGCGCGCGTGTGTGTGTGAGTGAGCGATCAGCCTGATTTTTTCAGGAGGGGTGATTATGTCGTTTACTGGACCAGTAAACCTGTTATAGGTTGTAATTACCCCTCATTTGGAGTGAGGAGGAGAGCTCAGGGGGCGCTGAGATGCACCCAGACCTAACACACAGTGAAGGAAGGAAGGAAGGAAGGAAGGAAGGAAGGAAGGAAGGAAGGAAGGAAGGAAGGAAGGAAGGAAGGAAGGAAGGAAGGAAGGAAGGAAGGAAGGAAGGAAGGAAGGAAGGAAGGAAGATAGAGCAAGCCGACAGTAATACGGCCACTTTAAAGTGTGGGCAGGTTAACATTAGTTTGAAGTCCTCTTAAAAATAAATATAAACTCACAATCGCATCACAATCAGTTGAGGTACTAAAAGGGCAGGGGAGGCAGCAAGTGTCACGTCAGAGAGTTTCACCCTCAACACTCAAACCAACACTTGGTGACAATCAACCATCCCATCAAATTCCTCTATCCAGTCTCTGAGCTCATCCCAGTTTTCCCACCGCGCGATGCCATCTGCCAATCTCTCCCCCGGTCCTGCGAGTTTCTCCAGCTCATTATCTGTCCGCCTAAACACCGCTCATTTACCTTGTCAGAGAAAAAAGGCTGCGCCAATGATGTATGTGACCACATGCTGGACTTTTCAGAAGGAGGTCAATGAAGGTGACCCCCGCAGAGAGAAGGACCCGGCGTCTCGGGGGGGGGGCCTGTCAGAAAGGTAATGGATGATGTTTTCACTAGAGGGTGAGGGAAGCAGAGAAAAGCCATCCCCTCCACACATTGGGACGCCATTGGAGATAAACGAACTCAGATGGCCTGTTGGGGGTTCCCCTCAAAACTCCATCCTCCCCGCTAAAAAACACTCAAAGAATACGCTTAGCTTTTTTGGGGGGGGTGTCCTGCCACTGACTCCAATAATTGTCCGCTCGTTACTTCCAAATGTCTCCCTGTTAGCTCGCGTTGCTAAGTCGGACGGAGGCCGAGTAACAAAAGTAAGAGAGCAACGTAAACGAAATAAAACTGCCGAAGGCCGCTTCAGAAATGGTGGCCTCGACAAACCGGCATTTTCTCATATTTTCAGGCTACGAACTACGATCTGAGGACAGAAACACTACCGCACTTATTTGTAATGTCAGTTATTCTTTAATTCTGTGCTGCCAACCTTTCTACACGCTCCCTGAATAGAATTAAGAAGTCATCAGCTGGCGTAGGGCTCTTTAATTGAATTGGACGAATATAAATATGTCAGACTTTATTGACCAAAGTGTCGATATTCCCTAACGGTCACTTTTTGGTTGATTGTTTTTTTTCGTATTTGGTGAAAGGGATGTGAGACAAAGTGTTCGGTAAAGTTATTATTTGATGACAGATTCCTTTATGGACTGGAGACAGTGTCTGGGAACAAGAGAATATGGCAGAAAGCGAGGGAAGAGAGAGCCAGCTAGCTGGTCCAGGTCGACCCTGGGCTGCCTGCCCAGCTGTGTCCGGCAGAGAGGTTGACACGGGTGAGCAATGTGCCAACATCCGAAGGAACCTGGGTAATAAACAACCGATGACGAATGGGGTTCAGATGCCCGGTCAACTTTGACCTTTGAGAAGCCCGGGGTTGAGGGGTGTGAGGTCAATCCTGGGGTTTCCAGGGATAAAACATGACCAGGCTCATTCTATCTCTCTGTCTCTCTCTATCTCTGTGTCTCTCTATCTCTCTGTCTCTCTCTATCTCTGTGTCTCTCTATCTCTCTGTCTCTCTCTATCTCTGTGTGTCTCTCTATCTCTGTGTCTCTCTATCTCTGTGTCTCTCTATCTCTCTGTCTCTCTCTATCTCTGTGTCTCTGTCTCTCTCTATCTCTGTGTCTCTCTATCTCTGTCTCTCTCTATCTTTGTGTCTCTCTATCTCTCTCTATCTCTGTGTCTCTCTCTATCTCTGTGTCTCTCTATCTCTGTGTCTCTCTATCTCTCTGTCTCTCTCTATCTCTGTGTCTCTCTATCTCTCTGTCTCTCTCTATCTCTGTGTGTCTCTCTATCTCTGTGTCTCTCTATCTCTGTGTCTCTCTATCTCTCTGTCTCTCTCTATCTCTGTGTCTCTGTCTCTCTCTATCTCTGTGTCTCTCTATCTCTGTCTCTCTCTATCTTTGTGTCTCTCTATCTCTCTCTATCTCTGTGTCTCTCTCTATCTCTGTGTCTCTCTATCTCTGTGTCTCTCTATCTCTCTGTCTCTGTCTCTCTCTATCTCTGTGTCTCTCTATCTCTCTGTCTCTCTCTATCTCTGTGTCTCTCTATCTCTGTGTCTCTCTCTATCTCTGTGTCTCTCTATCTCTGTCTCTCTCTATCTCTGTCTCTCTCTATCTCTGTGTCTCTCTATCTCTGTCTCTCTCTATCTCTGTGTCTCTCTATCTCTGTGTCTCTCTCTATCTCTGTGTCTCTCTCTATCTCTGTGTCTCTCTCTATCTCTGTGTCTCTCTATCTCTCTGTGTCTCTCTATCTCTGTGTCTCTCTATCTCTGTGTCTCTCTATCTCTGTGTCTCTCTCTATCTCTCTGTGTCTCTCTATCTCTGTGTCTCTCTCTATCTCTGTGTCTCTCTCTATCTCTGTGTCTCTCTCTATCTCTGTGTCTCTCTCTATCTCTGTCTGTATCTCTGCATTTTTGCTCTGTGTTTTCAAACACTTTCCAGTAACGCATTCAAAGCTTTAATAAATTACAACTAAGGTTTGTGCCTTTCCTGTAAACTCAGTTTAACATAAACAAACTTTTACAGTACATAAATGTGGGCATCGCAAACGTTTCCCCACCTGTTCTTGCTCATGTTTATAAAATGGGCTTCGGAGGTTTTTCAAGCACATTATTAAAGCACATCTGTGAGTAAGAGGGTGGCAAATTAGACACTAATTGCATTAACAGGGATTATGGCTTCCAGTTTAATTTGTTCCCTCCCTTTCACCGTTACATGAAGCACTTTGTAAACAGAGGAGGGAGGGAGGGAGGGAGGGAGGGGGGGGAGGGGGGGAGGGGGGGGGAGGGAGGGAGGGAGGGAGGGAGGGAGGGAGGGGGGGAGGGAGGGGGGGAGGGAGGGAGGAACTGTGCGGAGGGAAAACATTCAGCTGTGGTTCCTGTCTTTACGAGGCTGCGGCTCCCTCCTCGCTACAGGCTCAGCCATTCTGTGTACAACTAGTGGAAGGGGGGGTTATGCACCCCCCCCCCCCCCCCACACCCACCCTCGCCGTGGTAACGACCCGCCAATCCCAGCGGAACCTCCCACAATGCATGTGCATGGCAGCAATCTGAAGCCTGCGTTTTGTCCCATTACCCTATCACGTAATTACCGTTTCACTGGAGAGCCCCCCCCCCACCACCACCACCACCACCACCACCACCCAACCTCCCACCCACTCTGCATACAGTTAAAACAGTGGGAGTAGGCAGGGAGAGAGGGAGGGCACTAGGACCTGGTTGCCTGCTTAACGATCGGAGCTCCATCCTGTTCGCTTCAGGATTCCGAAAAAACCTGCTCACTCGCACCCGCAAACCAAACATGTAACGCACAAGCTTACACACACAGCACACGCACACGCGCACACAGCACACGCACACAGCACACACACACGTGGAGCTCTCCACCTCAACCATACACAGCTTATCCAAACAGCAGGCATACACACGCACACACAAAGGGCCTTATGAAGGAATTTATGAGGGCAACTACTGTCCGTGAACCTGCACTGAATCTGTACACTGTACACTGAAACGTGCCAAGCACTTCGTGCCACAAAGAAAACTCGGAAAATCGTTCCGCTCAACGAACTGCACACGCGTCTAAAAACGCACAGAAAACTCAGGCTGTCTACGGTGCAGACTGGAATGCTCCATCGTCTCCTGCTTCTGTTTCCACTCTCCACCCTCCCCTCGTCCATCTGCCATCCTCCTCGGACGCTCCCAGTTTCAGCGGTGGGTCCTGGCAGACGCCTCGACCCCCTGCCTGATGTAGCTTCTCCATGTACGGTATGAAAACGGCTACTTGGCAGGTTTTCTCATTTTTTTTCGATCCGTGCCTCAGCATTTGGACAACTCATTCTACTTTTCTTTGGCCAACCTCAGCCATAAAATGCGTATTGCCAAATATCTCCTCCCTTCCACCAAAGAAGTGTTTTAAGCGTGGATGATTTAGACTTCGACGCTTCTTAGAATCGTTGGTGGAAGCGGGCAGATGGAATGTTAGCACCTGTGTTAGCTTTGACATACTCAAGTCAAAACACCAGCATTGGAACCCGCATGCTTTACTCCAGTTTGACAACTTTTCAGAACGTCTTTCAAACGTCACATGACTTCCTTCTTTCAGCACGGACATCCAAAATGGCTGTTGATGACCGCATTAACGCCACGCGTTGTCAGGACACCTTTAAACATCCGTGAACTGGCTTTGTGGGACGTACCTGGACCGTAGCGAAGGTGAAAGAGCGCGACCTGATGCTTCAAATGTCCCTGTAGGAGGGTATCGCAAAATTGGGGGGGGGGGGGATCTCACCGTCAAGTGCTGGAAGAGCCACGCCCTCATAATGTTGGTGGCCACTTTCGGGAAGATCCCCCGCTTCTTGTTGTGCCGCTTCTCCTTGTCGGGGTCATCGTCGTCCCCCGTGCTGGGAGAGGCCACGCCATTGTCCAGGCAGTCACCTGTCCAAACACAAAGCAATGCATTGTGGGTGGTTGTGTTTCAATAGTTAATAACAGAGTAAGTTTAGGAATTTTTCATGCCAAATGGAATCCTTTTCAATGTTTTTTTAAGTACATAAATACTTTTATGTTAGTATGTCAAACAGGATTCTTTTGAGGTAAATTCAGGAGGTTTACCGTTGAAACGTGGAAAGCCACCATCTGGACTTTCTTTGTCCCTTTTTCCAAGGTTTGTGAAAAAGGAAAACTTTCAAATGAGTTGGTGTAGACCCTCATACGTCCAGGAGTGTTTGAAAGGTTTCAGAGGTCGTGTACCTGTACACTGACTCCATTCCAGGAGTCATTCTCAAAAGCGTCTTGTCTTGATTTTGAAAACAGTGTCCAGATGGATGACTAAGTCTGAGATCTTTTCTACAACACTTACTAATATGTATTGATTCCTCCAGTAATATTTTCTAAACTGATCATTTTCTTAGGCCTTCCACAATACAGGGAAGGTTAGGAATCAGTGCAGAATATGTGTTTTGTATCGATTGTGGCAAGAAGTCCCGCCTTCGATCTTTGTTGAATGGGTGTCTTGACTGAGGAAGGGAAGTCTGTGGTGGTCTCCAGACTACGGTATCTTATACACATTTCACACATTTGAAATACTCGCGATTCGCCCCCTCCCCGCCCCCCTATCAAGCTTTAAAAAAAAAAAACACATGAACCCTCACCCAAGCAGTATTCCTGCCATCTTTCCTTCCCCAAAGCCATTCCAAACCAAACCAGCCTAGTTATTTTCCACTTGCTGCGTTTTTGAATTCACATCAATTATTAAGGCTGATGTGTGCGGGTCAGAAATGGCTCCCACTCGGAATCCCGTCGAGTTCATTAGGAGAACTCACGCTGACCTTCGACCCGGTCAGCCAAGACATTCTGCGCTCCTCGGACAACTCTCGAGATGATCGCCAACAACTGGCTTTGTCGAGCCAACCAAAGCCATCGAAAACGACCCCGCAAAATAAAGTCATGAAATAACATTTGCGCTAACAACTGTACGCAACCAGTCATTTTATTGCACCTTTTCCGCACCTCCTCTTGCTACTTTAATGAGTTTTTTTTCTTCTTCCTCTGGCTTTTAACAGCGTACGGACAAGGTTAGAGGTATGGGCTGAGGACATAAGTGGCAGGAACTTTGTGGTCTGAACCAGCCTCATATCAGGGGGGGACTTGAGTGAGACTCTCCAGTTTAGTTCCGGCTTTTTCTCCGTTGAAACCAGAGGGCAGATTTTCTCAGAGTCCCTGAGTCTGAAAAGGTGGAAATAATCATAAAAGTGATGTTGAAGTCCATAAACAAGCTCTCAGCCTCATTAGGCAGAACCGTTAGCTCCCTAAGGCTGATTTATGCTCACACTCTCCACTCTCCACTCTGCCTTTCGCCTCTTCTTTTTCATCCTCCTTTCGCTCTTTCGCTCCGTGTGTTTTCCCTCCCTCCCTCCTCTCGCCCCCTTCTCTCTTCATCTCTTTCTCTGACTGTACAGTGCCCCCCCCCCCCACTCCACTGATTTCGGTCCAACCCGCTAATGGCTTGTGACGGGTCATCATCGCTACAACCTGTGTGCACCACAGACAGGGGTTGATGTGGGGTCAAAGAGGAGAAAAGAGGATGGTGGAAGGGGGCGATGGTGGTGGGGAGGTGGGTGGGGGGGGGGGTTGTGAAGTGCTCTGCGATGACTAGGACTGAGAGTGTCACATCTTCTTGTAGATCCACCCATGTGTGAGGGGGTGGGGGGGGGGGGCTGTGTGACAGAGAGAAAACAGAAAGAGCTGGAGAGAGGGATGAAGGATGCTCTGGAGAGAGGGATGAAGGATGCTCTGGAGAGAGGGATGAAGGATGCTCTGGAGAGAGGGATGGAGGATGCTCTGGAGAGAGGGATGAAGGATGCTCCGGAGAGAGGGATGAAGGATGCTCCGGAGAGAGGGATGAAGGATGCTCCGGAGAGAGGGATGGAGGATGCTCCGGAGAGAGGGATGGAGGATGCTCTGGAGAGAGGGATGGAGGATGTGATGGAGAGAGTGATGGAGGATGTGATGGAGAGAGGGATGAAGGATGCTCTGGAGAGAGGGATGGAGGATGCTCTGGAGAGAGTGATGGAGGATGTGATGGAGAGAGTGATGGAGGATGTGATGGAGAGAGGGATGAAGGATGCTCTGGAGAGAGGGATGAAGGATGCTCCGGAGAGAGGGATGAAGGATGCTCTGGAGAGAGTGATGGAGGATGTGATGGAGAGAGTGATGGAGGATGCTCTGGAGAGAGTGATGGAGGATGTGATGGAGAGAGTGATGGAGGATGTGATGGAGAGAGTGATGGAGGATGTGATGGAGAGAGTGATAGAGGATACTCTAGAGAGATGGATGGAGGATGCTGATGAGAAATGGACGAGTCACAGAAGGAATTGCAGTGCAACTTTGAATCCCAAGTCTTGTCAGTAGCCATGCCAGGCGAAATGTTAGTTGCTCCTTTCTCTCTCTGTCTTTCTCTCTCTCTCTATTTATCTCTCTCCTTCTCTCTCTCTCCGTCTCTTTCTCACCTTCTATCTCTCTCCTTCAGTCTTTATCTTGTTTTCTATCAATTTGGCCTCATTCCATCGTCTCTTTTTTTCAGTTCAATACTGGGGCTATCGCTCTCTCCCAACATCCAGACCCTGACCCCACCCCCAAAAAAAGGTCCACTCACACTTTTCCAAGACGTTATAAGTCAAGCTGTCAAAGCTGAGAGCAGCTGTGGGCTCCTCGGTCGCAGAATGTTTCAGAAGTGTTTGCACAAAATTTTATTGGCTGTGGTCTGGTGCCTGTGTTGGAGCGAGGACTTTTTTTGTTTGTTATTTCTCATCCACGCTTCTATCACGGACCATTGGCAGCTGGACCCACCGCTCGACAGGAGGGGGGTCATATGACCGCTGACCAATCCAACTGAGAAATGAAGTGACCTCGCCGGACAGGATGGAGGTCTTGCGGTAAGTTCAAGCGACCGAGGAGAACCAAAACCGAAGAACGAGAGATCGTCCGAAAGCGCCCGACCGTTTCTCAAACTGGGCCGTTCGACCGCTCCTTCCAAACTGTTCCTCTGACCCCCCCCCCCTTCCACACACACACCACTATGCAACCTGAGCAGAGCTGTGACTAAGCGACCACCGTAGCTATAGCGATATAGCGACGGACTCTCTTCGAAAACGTTCGCAGAGGTGTCGTCCATCCCCGCCTCCGTCGGTCTGCCTGCGTCTGATTTCATCTCCGACTGCCGTCTGTCATCAAGTTCCAGGTGGAACGCAGCCCGTCTCTTCGGTCGCTATCGGGTGTTTCCTAAAAACGTTGGGTGGACTACGTCTCAGGAGGGGAACGCAACCCGTCTCTTCCCCCCCCCCCCCCCCCAAACGCGAGGCTGCCCCGTTCGAAAGCCGTCGGTCATGCTTCGCGAACCCGACGAGCCGAGGCGGAAGACGTTCCCCTCCTGTTCCGGAAGCTTTCGAGCTCCCAGCGCAAGAAATACTGTAGCTTCGGAAACGCGTACCAACAGGAAGGGGGGGGGGGGGGGGTTGGGGGTGAAACAAGACAATCGTCATGTTTGCGTTCCGGCGAGGGGGGGGGGGGGGGGCGCTTTGTTGAGGCGGTGTGACCGTATTTGTATTTGGGAGTTCTAAGTACACAGATAACACCCAGGGGAGGCGTCCACCCATGGCGTCGCTAGACTACAAGTGTGTGCGGGAGATGACGAGTCCCTGCCTCCTTGTTTCTCTTGGCTTGCAAGTGGTCCCAGTAATAGGTGATACGCATCTGACTGAAACTGTTTGGACAGTGAGCAAGCAGGGCACAAACCCAGAGGCCTCCAGAACATAAAGCCGTCCAATAGGAAGAGAGGCCCCTTTTCCAGTCCTGCCCTCGTACAACCATTAGGAATTAGAGACGTGTGTGTGTGTGTGTGTGTGTGTGTGTGAATTTGAATGTGTGTCCGTGTGTGTGTTACCCAGCTCTGTTATTACTCTTTCCCCATGTCCAAATAAAAGAGGTGCAGAGGCAGCTACATAAATCGTCTCTCGGTCAGCTGAGAACATAATGCGCTCTTTCTTCCAGATCCTATCCCCGGTCTCAGCTTTGCCTTCACGTTTTCTGTCAACCCTCATCACTCACTCTCCCCTCTTTCTCTCTCCTGTCTCTTTTTCTTTTCAGCATCAACATCCAATCAGAACTCAGGAAAACATGACATGACCTTCGGGGGAGGTCCAATCCTCTTCGCTCGTGTCCTTCCCTCATTCCCCATGGATCAGGCAGTAGTTGATACACTTACTTCAGACCGGTTCAACCTATCTTGTTTTTTTTTGTGTTTTTTTTTTTTCCGCCAGTCGGGAAGTCCCTACCTTGCTCGCTGCTGTTGTCGCCGCTGTGGGATGTGTGGCCCCCGCTCGAGGGCCCCGGGGTCCCCGTGGACCGTATAGATGCCGCGTCATCGTGGTCTCTGCTCCACGAGATCTGGCCAGGGTGACGAAACGGCAATCAGTCAGATTTGAGTTCATAGCCAAGTCTCTGTGTCCATACATACATCCAGCCAGTCAGCAACAAGGCACAGCAGAATCAGACCACTGGACATGCTGGATATTGTAAATAGTGTAACTGTAACGATCAAACCCTTTAGCTATAAGTCACAGGCAGCGGTGTTACGACACAATGGAAATGCAAGGCAATTCCCAAATTCTGTGATACAGAGAAAACATTCGCATTTTAACATAGGACTACACATTCAATTTATTTGTATGATCCTGTTCCAAGTTGTTTCAAAATGAACAATATTTCAGCTGTTTTCCATTTTCCATTAGACAACTTTCCAGTCTGAAGTTTTACAAAACACTTCAGCTTGTTTGCACCATGGAACATCTCTAACACATCTAGAACGCATAACCAATGACAAGAACAGGCATGTAGTACATTATGATATCAGAACATAACCATGTTATAACATCTACGCAGACTAAATGTAGTTGGTCCCCCCCCAAACAAAGGCTAAATGTGGACAGCCTAAAATATTTGTGACCTCTGGTTTTGTACTTCTGGTACTTAATACTACACAATGAGTGAAACAGATTGAACCAGCTGTGCATTGCACATGGGCTCGTTCCTCCTCTCTGTTATCACGTGAGGTCAGATTGTCTTTGGCCACCCGTTGAATAATGACTTCTCTTTGGAAACATAAAAAGAAAACTGAAAAATAAATGTACATCATGCATCGAGCTGCATACCAAGGGAATGCAGTATGAGGTCTTAATGTAGAACATGTGGTCAGAACGCAAATGGTCAAAGCAGCGAACTTCAACATGAGGGTCCCCCCCCCGCCCCCCCGAAAAATTAGGAGGAATGAGAGTGTGTGTGTGTGTGTGGGGGGGGGGGGGGATAAGTGGGTGTGCAAGTACACATTCATTGTGTGTGTAAATTATAAAACAGAACCCCCACCCAGGAGAGCTAAAGAAGGTAAAGCTAGCACAGACGCAAACCCACCCCCCCCCACCCCACCCCACACACACACACACACACACCCTCCAACATGAGCCCCTACCACCACCCTTATCCAGTCTTATAGTCCCTAAACACCCCCATTTCACGGAGGTGTGGAATTATGTGTGAAAACTGCACAATGTTGGGGGGGGTGGGGGGGGGGTACGGAGTGGGGGGGTGGGAGTGGGGTGGCCCTGGGTCCTGAGTGCCCCTCCTGTTAGTGTTGGTGTCAGATCAAGGACTCTGACGGGGAGGGGGGGAGCGGAGAGTTTGTGCAACTGGTTACTGCAACAGAACACTAGAGTGCATGTCCATGGATATCAACTGGCTATTCTGTCCAATCAATTTAAATGTTGACTGCATTGACTCTCACTGTTAGAGTGGTATCAATACTGCAGCCGATTTTACAATTAAATTTGTCTGGTGCAAGTACATCCCAGTTGGCATTATTCAAATTAGATGAACGTGTGTGTGTCCTGTGCAATATTGTATGACCAATACGTCTGATAAATACGTCTGTGATGAGAATTATTTAATTATACCGCAAAATGGTACAGCGTGTTCCCAACATTGTTTTACAGTGTTGCTTTAAGAAAAGTCCATTTGCGGTTCCAAACTTATTAGCCTAGTTGTTTGAAACGGGACACCAAAGCCAGCCTTGTGCCACTTGACACTTAAGCTACTTAAATGTATACTTGTTGCTTTGGTGAATAAACAGTTAAATGGTTAACAAGTCACTGTAGCTGACCTGGCACTTTAAGGGAGAAGGGTATACGGAACACCTACAGACTTGCTGGAAGGGTGCAGCGGGGGTTTTAGAACTGGCTGGGTTGCATACTTGACTTTTCACCTCTTGTTCATTCGTGATAGCAGAGAATGTCTTTCCCAACACATGCACATCACAGAAGGATGAACACAAGGAGAAAGACACTTAGAGAGAGAAATATGCTCCGTTTAAAGGTCTGCTGTAAATGCGTTGGTTTTGCATGACGTTAGTAATATGATAAGGATGCATAATCGCAGACTACATATTTTCTTTACAGAATGAAAATAGTTTACCAGATTAACCAGTTTGAAAGCGTCAATGAAAGGTGTTGGCTTAAAAGTCAGTGTATCCATTACGCTCGGCGTAAAAGAGTCCTATTTGTCCTTTTTCGATACAGCAAACCGACATTGTCTTGCTAACAATATTCCCAATATCAGTCATATGGACAAATGTCTTCGATTTTCTATATTTATATATGTATTATTTACTGTCTGTGGAAGAATAGTTTAACCTAGGATATGACATCTTCAAAAACAAAAACAAAATTTAAAAAGAGGGGTGGGGGGGATTTTTCTTACCTGATCCAGATTTCCAGATGATCTAGTAAAATCTTCACTGTCTGATTTATTTCCATCTCTGTCATCGATCACCAGATCAATGGGCATCTTCCCTTTCAGACAGCTGATGTATCGATGACAGAAATTGTCGCAGAGCTCGTGAACCTTCAAAATAAAACAATTAATATTTAGAAATCAATCTATGATTGATCTGGCAACACAAGTGATTTAGATAGTATTTAAATTCAATTACTGTAGGACTGTCTCAGTATAGTCTGATTTGAGTCACAAAAAGTGCTTTATATATCAAAATATGATTCATTTCAAAATAACCTTTATTTTATATAGCCTATGTGTTTTACTTGGTCACTTGCTCAATAATATGGGAACTATTGAAACTAATCTTCTGGTCATTCAGCAAAGTTGATGTTAAAGTTAGACTGTAGTTTAATTGTCTACAGTTGTTATATATTATAATTTACCTTCTCAAGTTCGAGCAGATGAAACCGTAAAACTTGAATGGCCTGTATCATCTGAAAAGGAAAAATAAATGATGCTTTTAAAACATGATAGATTTGAACAACTTATGGTTGGTGGACTTGTGAATGAAGCCATTCATTACTGGAGGCGAACAAGTTTAGCAATTAAGAAAATGTGTCAAATTAAAACATATTTTGATAGTATGATTATAATATGTTAGACAAAGCAATGCTCAAAATACTTTCTTCTACCAGAAATAATACTAGCTAGGCCTACGTACCAAATTATCCAGTTCTGGATTTGACGAAAATAAAGGTTTCTCTGATCGAATCTGAAAGAAAATATTAGAAACATTTAGTTTACAAGTTCAAGTTCCAGCGTGAATATTTTTACTTTCATTCTGACGCAAAAAAACTTTCGCAATTCAGCTCAGTTGGCCCCTATCACACAACGCATGCAAATATTCCACATTAAATATCAATCAATCAATCAAAGTATTATTTAAAGTGCAAAATCACCATGGTACATAGTCTCAATACACTTTACAATAAAATCTAAATAACACCATTTAAAAAGGAGCAGCAAGTTTGGCAGTATAGACCAGGGAACAGACCTGTTTGGAGAAGACAGCTATATCTTCATTGAAGGACTCAGAGGAACATACATCCCCTCCAGCAACCCCACTCTCTCTGGGGGTGCAAGTGGCCAATTCACATTTTTCAAAAATCAGTGCTAGAAGTGGGAAAAGGGGGTGCCTAAATGAAAAGATGGAGGGATATTCAGTTTAGACAGCAGATTTAGACAGTTTGCATGCTGTGATGCCGGTATACTAATTTAAATCTATAGGTAGTGTACAGAAAATATTCAAATACTTTTCCAAACTTGACATAAACATGATTAAGATCATCGCACAAATAGTCTAACCTTATCTGTGCGTGTCTGCTAGAGAATTGGGCCCATGCGTGTCTGATAATTCACATGCATCATTTCTTTAAGGAACAAACCAACTATTTTGACTTTAAACATTTTAAAAACATTTTGGCAAAGAATTTGATGACGAGCCTCTATCTCCAAATCACAAATTAATTAAACCAACGCAATCGAAAACAATTTGACATTCTTAATGGAAAAATGTCCAATATAGTGGTTTACACTTTTAAAATGACTGCAATGGGGCAAGATCATAATACAAAAACCGAGTTACAGCCTAATTAATAGTCCACCTCAGGGCGGGACATTTATAAAATAATCAAACACACCTATATGACACATTTAAACAATAGTCTACAATCGCAACTGCAGAAGTCTTTCCCCCAGTGTGTGAAGTCATTGAGCTCTCCCTAAAACTTCATCAGTCCCATAGGTCTTTAATGCCCCTGACGAGCCTGCATTATGGAGGCAGTAAAGGAAACATACCCGTAAATGGCATCTCTGTCTCTTTTTATAGCGTCGTTGACTGAGGAGCCCAAACTGGGCGGGATGGGGTGTGTGGTGTGCGGGTACTGCTGGGAGTGGAACTGAGGCCCGGGGTTCAGGTGACCCGCCTGCAAGGCCCGTGCAGCCGCGTGAGGGTGACCAGCCTGCAGGGCCCGTGCAGCCGCGTGAGGATCCCCGTACACTCCGTCCATCCCATAATGGGGAAGGTCTTCATACTGAGACAAGGCGATATGAAAGCACAATATTTTGTGCCAAAATGACCAACTTTATTAAATAACTCCACAGGCCTATAGGCTATCACAACAGGGCTATGGGATAGTTTAAAAAAAAAATTCACTGTTGGCCACTGGAAATGTGCCACGTTTAAAATACAAGTGCTTAGTTCAATGGTAATTAACAGTCTAAATAGTCTACAACTAGTCTATTAGAAGGAAAGCATTAAACAGCATTAAACAGGTTACGAGTTAATATGCAAACAGTGATGTGCCTAAGGGCTCAAATTGGATACAACTCTGGAATGTAACTCCAATAAATAAATATAAACCTATGCAGACAAACTAAATCAATGTCTTCCATTAAACTATTATTTTTAATAAGTCGTCCTGTACAACTTAGGCTTGACTCAAAAAGTTTGTCGCCTGTTAAGTTTTTTGTTGTTGTTGCTATAAGTCCTGCAGATACAAAGATGAGTAACTAAAATGTCTTTTAAAATGCCAACGTATTATAACATATTACACGAGTTAATACTAATATTACAGTATAATGTTTTGTCACATACATACAAACAGTATGATAATTACAAAGAAAAAAGGTTAATAATCAACAAGTAGGCTTGCACAATAATACAGGCCTGCCCTCTATTTTAAGTCTATGCAGAAAGTGTTTGTGTGGTTATATAGGTCTATAAAGCTTAGTTGCGAAATACCAATTTCCATAAATGTGTATCTTCCATCAAATTAGCATCAGAATTGTACAACATGTATTTTTTAAATATATATATATTATAACAATAACCTGTAGGATTTTTACAGGCCAAGCAAATATTTACAGTCTTTTTATACTAATACTCTAAAACATGATATGCAGGGATCTGATGTTTTGTCATCTAGTTTTATTTAATAGCAACTTTCTGTCCAATGCAAAAACAGAGGAGTCTTTTATATTAGGATGAATATCAACTGTTAGGTACAACGTCGTCGTTTAAAAAATAATTTAGCTTGAACATTTGCCGTAAAAACGTGTTCAAATGCAGCCATACTTTGCAATATTGATATAATTTTAATTAATATGGTGTGGGTAAGCTTTTGATCCTTCAGTAGCATCTTTAAAAGTGACTGCTTCTGCCATATCATGGAAATATCGTTTTAGTAATGTGCTCTTTTATTTTCAAATATATCTTTATTTAATTAGTTTAAAGTTCTGTCCATACGCACCCGTTGCGCCATGGGCCTGTCACTCTAGATCCCCTCGATCTGTATCCTAAGAGGCCAGGGCTGAGAAAGAACAAACACCAAACTCCAAATGCAAGATTAACAATCCCCTCTGCTTCTCTCCAGAGAGAATGGCTGCCAGATCCTCAGCATAAGTCCTCCAGACAATAACACAGCAGCCCTGCCTTCTCTTTCTCCAGGACAGCGTTCACAGACAGCCCTACCACGGTCTGCACGACCGAAGACTGGCTTCAAAACCCTCCTCTCAGTCTCAGCCTCACTCCTCTCAGGAAGGTCTCACTCCTCAAGCCCAGCTGTCAATCAGTCTCGAGCTTGTCAAAAGGGGCTTCATTAAAGATGACTCCTTGCGCGCTTCCCTTGCTCAGATATTCACGCCGAGATGTTCAAAAACAGTCCCCATCGTCTCCCCTCGATCACTTGCAACTCTACTGGAGGTTTCTTTGATGCGAAAGCAGCCCAGTGAGATCTGAAGGAGGAGGGCTGATATTCTCTGACTTAGTTTCTCTTAAAGGAGCCGTGTCTGTGTGTCTGCGGATCCTCCATGTGCAATTGACGCGCGCGCGTGTCTGTGCGTGTCGAGCACGAGACAGAGAGAGGGGTGCAGAGAGGGGTGCACATGGGGGTGCAGACAGGGGTGCAGAGTCGACCAATTTGTGGAAACCCGGAAGTAGTGGTGGCGATAACCATAGACATGTATAATGACTATGGCGATAACTGGTCACATTTTGGAATGAGCCACATCAAATGGGCAAGCAGGTGGGGTGGGGGGTGGGGGGGGGGGGGGTGGGGGGGTCAGAAATGTAACAAAGGCATAGCCTCAATCCCAAATGATAACGATATTAAGCATGATTTATTCTGTTTACAATGCACAGATAAAATACATTGCTGAACTCTGCGGATCTGCCTAATGCATGCATGGAGTGCATGGAAAGATGGATCCAGTAGTTTGCTGTTTAAAGGAAGAGAAGCCTATCATTTCAGTCAGTGAGTCTCTCTGTTGAAGGATTTCTTGTGCAACGTTCAACAGCTGACATAAAACGGCCACATATGAAACTACAGCTACCTAAATGCAACAGAAAAACTACAATTTGGGAAACATGACCCATGTCTAATGAAAGTTGTAAAATAAATGACCTTTTAGAAAGAAAGAAAATTGTGCACAATTCCCACATATCTTCCATGGATGCATGTAAATGGCCTAATGTATGCTTGCAGGTAAAGCAGGTTTGATTTAAAGGTATAGTGTGATTACAGCCATGGGTCTTCCTTTAGAAAGGAAAAAAAGAATGGACAGATTCATAAAACATTCTTGTACAGCAACTAATGTTTTTAAATACTATCAAATATATATATAATCTTACCGCCTGTTTATTATTCAGTTATTATTGGCTGTAGTCTGACATTTAGCTTTGCCTATCAGGAATAAGCTTGACAATAACGTTTCTCAAAAGTTAGCCATTTGACCAATTTGACTTTGGTGAAAACATATTTGACCTCCTATGCAGACGTATCCAAAATGTAGGCTATTAGGTTAGAGTTCATCAATAAAAGGACTTATCAAGTGAGATCAGTTAGCATTAAACACGATAAATAACAAGGTGTCACTGCTGTACTGTACCCTGCTGCTGTTGCAAAAAAAAAAGATTTTATTTTTTATATATCATTTGATATATATTTGATATATATTTGATTTTATACATATCATGTGTGGCATGATGCATAATAAAGGTTTGCTACTCAAGTTGATTATATTGCATATCCTGTCAGGTCATGGGCCTAATTAAGACTAAATACACTATTAAACTAAATGTTTTAAAACACGTTTCATGATTTTGTGAGGTTTTGACGTTTACATTTAGATGTAGTCATTCAGCAGACGCTCTTATCCAGAGCGACTTACAGCAAGTACTGGGAAATCCCCCCCCCCTGAGGCAAGTAGGGTGAAGTGCCTTGCCCAAGGACACAACGTCATTTGGCACGGCCGGGATTCGAACCAGCAACCTTCTAGCCCGATTTCCTAACCGCTCAGCCACCTGACGCCTGTTACTTGATCACTTGCGCCATCTAGCGTTTGGCAAAGTGCAACATTATTACATTGTCATGTTTAGAATCAGAAATGAGCCACACATCTACACACGCCACACATCACATGCAATCTTGCTACTATGTATGCATAGTACTATAACTGCATACATAAACTAATACAAACACTCTCACTCGATGAAATGATTATCTCACAGTCCTGACAGGAGGAAACAGGAGGAAACCTTGTGAAAATAATGAACTTGATGAGAATAACAATAACAGATTCAGAATTTGACCAATTTGTCCAAGTCTAATGTTAACTCTTTATGGCATCCACTGTTAGGAATGTGAAGAGTGAAGTGAGGGAGGAGTACCAATAAAGATCACCTACATTGACCTATGACCTGGTGGCTTGACAGCTGAGCAGCCCCAGTATCTGTCCTGTTCTTGTTGTTTCAGGGCTGCAAATGGTCAATGTTTCTAAACCCCCAGTGAATGAGCAGCACTATTGTCAAAGTTCATTTTCTTGCTTCTGCCGTTAAAAGGGAATACATATTTGACTTGGAACTTTGATTTCGAACCCAAACACATACACTGTAACTTTTGATGTATGAATGGATGATGCATTTGTACAGATGTATCTTGTTTGTTGGGGGATGATTGATTCTGCATCACAGGATAAACTCAAATTTGTAATGAAATCTGGATCCTGCTTTACATAGATGAGACTTTGGCTCCATCTATTGCCCTAATGTAACTGCTGAAACAGAAATAGTACCATGTTTAGTAAATAGTACAAGTAAATAAACAAAATCGCCCTTTTCTGCTGAGAGAGAGACATACAGTGTGACATGCCAATTGAATATATTAGATTTGCTCAAGTTTTGGATGTAAATTTTAGGTTCCTGTTTCGAATTCTACCTTTCTAGTTGCAATGTTTAACAAGGTTCACATTACAAGCTGTACTGTCCTTAGTATACCACTGGGTGGCGCCATAAGACAGCAAATGGGTTTTACTCAAGTCTTGCGTCTTGGTGAATAAGGTGTATGATTCAACTAATACAATTGAAATATATGTATATTTATATAATGATTGAACTTATTACATTTTAAAAGCATTTTTATTCACATTTTTACTCAAGTTTGACAGTGAGTTCAAACTGGAAACAAGTTCTAGGCTTGATGCTAGCCTGGCACAAACTTTTAAAGCAAGTATTTGCTTGCTATTATTATTACTATTTGTATCCAAATATTTGATTATAAATGAAAGTGTTTCTGGATATGATTCCCCATACACTCCAGCAACGACAGATGGAGATAGTGCATCCTGAACAATGGGATCTAAAAACGGACAGTGAGATGAAACTAGACTTGCAGTTTGTCAATGTTGCACATTTGAATCTCATAAATCTAGATTTTCCTTCTTGAGTTTAAGTGGGGGGGGACTTTCACAAGCATTAGTAGCCTAATTGTGAACCAGGTGGACCTACTATAAATCCGACACACGCAGAGAACAGCTAATACAGGGACCATGTGAAAATGTGTGAAGTCCCCTTTGATTTTCGCTTCGCTCAGAAGACATGTTCCAGATCAGCTCCGGAACAGCGCTGGACTTGGACATCCCGAAAAAAAATCCTCCACAGTCTTTCTGCAGTCCTTTGGGTCTGACGTCATCGCTTCCGCAACCCCCCCCCCCCTCCACCACCCCCTCCCTCCCTCCACCACCCCCCCCCCTCCCCCTCCCCACACCCCCTTCCACCTCCAGTGTTGGTGGCGCTGCTCCTGCGCTCAGAATCCAACATGGAGTAACAGAGATGGGGCTCGTACGGGGCCATCCTCACCGACATCCACGCGCGATTAACAATTACCGCATTTCAGCACCGGACGCGGCGGGATTACATCGGTGGAGCTTTTCTGGGGGGATTTACGGACTCCTGGAGACCCGCGAATAATTTAGGGCGAAGTACTGTGAAAGGAAAGGAGAGAGAGAGTGGGGGGGGGGGGGACGAAAACAATCAACCAAAAAAAAAGATAGGAAAACTCTTATTGCTTCAGAAAAGGTGTGCATGACGAGGGGGAAGTAAAAAATGAAGACAACACACTGTGTACCCGCTGCGGGATGTTACTGTAGGTGAAACGAACAAAAAATGACAGAAGAAACACACCCAGACGAGTAAGTAGCCTGCATGGATGCGGAGAAATGCTCTTTATTCACATCTGTGCATGAAGTAACGTCCATGTGCTGCTTTGGATGCGGGGACGGAGATGACAAGTTAACAACATATACAACATAACATATTTTCTCCCAAGTTGAAAATGCTTTTGTTACAATATAGCCCCAATGTGTAGTGGACAGTGGCGCGGGGTGGCTGCCCCCCCACACTGAATGACTGCTCTTGAGAGGGAGGGAGGGAGGGAGGGAGGGAGGGAGGGAGGGAGGGAGGGAGGGAGGGAGGGAGGGAGAGGGAGAGAGAGAGGGGGGTTGAATCGGAAACATTTTGTAAAGGGATCTGCGCTGAATAGTTTCTAAAATTCACTAAATAGCCCAGAGGGATTTCATGTTGTGAAGCCATGGACCAGCTCTACATGACGGGTGATAAACGATTTATCAGTACAGGCACGTTCAAATAAGACAACGTTTGCATTGTGACATTGGGGGTTAAAACGACTTTCTTTGTGGAGGACTGATATGCCATATCCGCCATTTCTTTTCGTGAATCGCTCCAATTTGCATACTGGCCTTCATTCATAAAAATACCATCGGCAGAGCCCAACTGGAGTGTGCGTGTCACTGGGGGGACTCGGACCTGGAGCCAAATCTGTCGAGGATATTACACGAGATTCAGTTTGACAAGATTATTCCAGAAGAATTTCTAGTGTATACTACCTGTCAAATGACTGCAGTCATCAAATAAAACACAGTTCCTGCAATATATGTTTATATAGACACATACCAACAGCAGTCATTTACTTATGACATAAACACACCAAAGTAATAGTATTAGTCATAGAAGTATTAATACTACTTTGATACATACGTTGATACATTTTGGGTGCATACTTTACACTGATGTTCCTATTTATTTATTTTCTTTCTTTCAATTTAAATATCTGCCCCCAAGACCTTAAAATCAGCGATTGTAAATCCCACTTCTAGAAATCTTCAAGTGAGAATCATACCCCGTGCATATCAGAATCAGAATGGGGGTTTATTCGCTATGCAAGATTAACAAACATAGAATTCACTTTGGCAGGAATGAGCAAACATAGAACATATACAGTATGTGGCATACTAATAAAATAAAAAAATGAATACAATGTAAAATACACTACAGATATGTATATCTATTATTGTTATATTATTATTTCTAACAAATCTGCACAGATTGTGCAACTGGTTTGCATTGATCATAGCTTTATATCCCTGTTCCAGTTCTTCATACAAGCAGAGAGATTTGGCAATAGACCACAACTTGAAGGATCAGGCTGTGTCACATTGATTCATTGTTCTCTTACACCCCTTCAGGTAAACACATGAGTCATAGTGTCAGGTGTAGGGAGATGTGATAGGTTGAGTTTGTGAAAGATTTACTGGAAAGTGTTCTGAGGACTCCAAAACATAACCATTGATGGAATTAAACATGATGGAAAGGTTGGCACGTTGAATTTGGGAAAATAACTCTCCTTAACGTGTGCGCTAGAGGTTGTGTGGGAGGATTTGTGCCTCCAGACCTCATATGATATCACAAGTCTGAGTGTGTGAGTACCCTGGAGCATCATGGGAGTTACACAACAGAAGTCTTTGTGAATCCCAGATACACACTGTCTAAAACTAACACTGTTGCTATTCATCAGACTGTAAATATAGTGTGGATTTAGTTCACCCAAGCTAATCCCATTTTACAAAATCAAACTGGTTTTAACCCCAGTTTTTAACTAAGTTTTGACCATGGAGAATATAAACCTTGGTTTTTGGACAAACCAAGTGTTGTTTTGGTTTAAAAGGGCAATAGTTGATTGGAATTTCCGGACAGTTGTTTTTCCATAAGAAGAGTTTTCCTCACCAGATACCTGAGAAACTGCATCCAAACACATGAAGAAGATCAGTGGTTCAGCCAATAGCAGCTTTTTCTGAAGAAGATCAGTGGTTCAGCCAATAGCAGCTTTTTCTGAAGAAGATCAGTGGTTCAGCCAATAGCAGCTTTTTCTGAAGAAGATCAGTGGTTCAGCCAATAGCAGCTTTTTCTGAAGAAGATCAGTGGTGTGGTTCAGCCAATAGCAGCTTTTTCTGCCAGTCTGGACACAAAGACAACCCGGACTTCAAAACCACGGTAGCCTGAGCGTTCATATACAAAAGTCTCCTCTTCGTTCCCTTATTGGCACAGACAGGCATCCCATCTCTGCCCCCCACTTTTCCCTCCCAGGGCAGAAGGCGGGGCTGTGGAATGGGTAGTTTTATTGATCGGAGTGATGATGCCCCAGAAACACTGAACGCTGAGTTGTCAATAGTTCCACAGAGAGAGGGAGGTGGAGAAAAATTGAAAATGACATTGAAAAAGGTCACCGGTCCCATCCTCAGACTACCAGCCTGGTGGGTCCAGGATTCATTACGTATCAGCCCCTTTTTCTCTGTGTTTTTTAATGTATTTTTTCACCCGCAAGGGTTCAGCTGTTCTCAACATCAAGCAGAGAGGAGATGACTGTATAGTGTCGCTAAATTAGTTGTGTTTTTCTACCCCTACTTATGTTCCCAGCATCTGGAGATGGAGAGACTATTGTTATCCCCAGCTTCATGATCTGATAATTAGATTATTCTCCACACGTGTGGAAAACAAAACCTTTACATTGTGCTTTATTGAGCTTTTTGGCATCGTACCTTTACAAAAACTACTGCAACTATTAAAGTTTAAAGCGGATGTGACTGACTGAATGTCCCTACACCCTCCATGTTGTTTTTGTCCTCTCCTGCATATCAGTACCAACAAACCTATCCTAACACACTGTACATATTTATCTTGCTAAAGAGCCACAGTACTTTTTGGAGGTAAGTCCCAGGATCGTATCTGATGCCTGAACAGCATCAGGACATGGCTAATGGAGGATGGATTTTCGTTACCCCCGGCTCAATAGTGGCGGAATCACACTGGCCCGGCGTTCTGCCTCTCTATCGACTTTGCCACAGACCTGCTCACGTTTCAGATATCCGTCGACGAGGGACCGCATGCAAAGCAGCCCTCACAAGGTCACCGAGTGCCCCCCCCCCCCCCTCACCCCCCGCCCCCGCCCCTGTTTTGGTCGACTTGGTTAAGAGCACAGTTCCTCTCTGTGTGCACCAGGGAGGGGACTCGTTCGAATGTTTGGCAGAGGAGAAGTGAAAACGCCATCTGCTCGAGGCTCCCTGCTGAGATGGGGTGTGGGGGGGGGGACTGAGATCCTACCATTTTGCGTGGGGATGATGATGTCACTCGCACGTGCTGTTTCCTGTCAGTACAGACCACCTGAGGCTGCTGTGTGCAGGTCTTGGGTCTCCAGAGTAATGCTCAGAAGGGCAATGCTTAGCAAGGTAATGCTCAGCAGAGTAATGCTCAGCAGGGTAATGCTCAGCAGAGTAATGCTCAGAAGGGTAATGCTTAGCAGGGTAATGCTTAGGGTAATGCTCGACAGGGTAATGCTCAGCAGGGTAATGCTTAGCAGGGTAATGCTCGGCAGGGTAATGCTCGGCAGGATAATGCTCGGCAGGATAATGCTCGGCAGGATAATGCTCGGCAGGATAATGCTCGGCAGGATAATGCTCAGCAGGATAATGCTCAGCAGGGTAATGCACAGCAGGGTAATGCAGAGTAATGTACAGCAGGGTAATGCACATCAGGGTAATGCTCAGCAGGGTAATGTTATGTCACAGAATATACAGGATATGTTATACAGTTGGCTCACATACTAATGATGTGAGGAATTGTAAAGTTTGATGGCCACAGGTAGGAATGACTTCCTGTGGCGCTCCGTGGTCCATTTCGGGAGGATGAGTCTCCCAAAGTACTCCTTTGTCCAGCCAGCACATTGTGGAGTGGGTGGGAGGTACTGTCCAGGATGGCGTGTAGTTTGGCCAGCATCCTTCTCTCTGACACCACCGCCAGAGAGTCCAGCTCCACCCCCACAATGTCACCGGCCTTCCGAATCAGTTTGTTAAGTCTGTTGGCATCCGCCACCCTCAACCTGCTGCCCCAGCAGGCAACAGCATAGACTAGAGGATATCTCAGCAGGGTAATGCTCAGCAGAGTAATGCTCATCAGGGTAATGCTCAGCAGGGTAATGCTCAGCAGAGTAATGCTCAGCAGAGTAATGGTCAGCAGGGCAATGCTCAGCAGAGTAATGCTCAGCAGGGTAATGCTCAGCAGAGTAATGCTCAGCAGGGTAATACTCAGCAAGGTAATGCTCAGGAGGGTAATGCTCAGCAGGGCAATGCTCAGCACAGTAATGCTCAGCAGGGTAATGCTCAACAGGGTCATGCTCAGCAGGGTAATGCTCAGCAGAGTAATGCTCAGCAGAGTAATGCTCAGCAGGGCAATGCTCAGCAGGGTAATGCTCAGCAGGGTAATGCTCAGCAGAGTAATGCTCAGCAGGGTAATACTCAGCAAGGTAATGCTCAGGAGGGTAATGCTCAGCAGGGTAATGCTCAGCAGAGTAATGCTCAGCAGGGTAATGCTCAACAGGGTCATGCTCAGCAGGGTAATGCTCAGCAGAGTAATGCTCAGCAGAGTAATGCTCAGCAGGGTAATGCTCAGCAGGGTAATGCTCAACAGGGTCATGCTCAGCAGGGTAATGCTCAGCAGAGTAATGCTCAGCAGAGTAATGCTCAGCAGGGCAATGCTCAGCAGGGTAATGCTCAGCAGAGTAATGCTCAGCAGGGTAATGCTCAGCAGGGCAACGCTCAGCAGGGTAATGCTCAGCAGGGTAATGCTCAGCAGGGTAATGCACTCCTTCATACCAACAGGTGGTAAAGTTCATTCATTCATTCATTCATTTTCTTCCGTTTATTTCCATTAGGGGTCACGGGTGACTGGAGCCTATCCCAGTTACTTCCGGGCCGTAGGTAGGGTAAGGTGGTAAAGTTGTTTCTGAATAACAGTTTTCCAAAAGACAACAAACATTCGTCAGTTTTCTACCTCTGTCATTTGGGAGAGACTAGTTTGTAACTTTATCTTTGAATGACTAAATAGGATCGTTGTTTGCGTCGGTCTCTTAGTTGCAGCTCCAGATAAAGTTTTTATGAGATATTCTGCGATTGTACTTTGGGGGTTAATCAAAGACGAATGAACATTAGGTCCACATATTCATAGCATTCTTTCTACATAAGCAACTTGGTGTCTGGCACTTGATACAATGTACTTATGTCTTTATCGGAATTCCACTTTAAGGTTGAAAGGTTACATTTTGGTATCTCCTCATAATGAATACAGCGGGCAACGTTGACAAACAGCACTTTAGCTAGTCTTAATTTGGATGCAAATTTATGATATTAAACGAGTCCCAGGTTACAGATCTTTCATTACACCTGAGTTTTTCCTGGGAGTTTTTCCTTGTCTTCCTTGAGGGTTTAGGTTGGTTGAGGGGCAGTTCTATGGTGATATGTTTTACATTGCTTGTAAAAAGGGCTGAACAAATACATGTTGATTAAATCGGCCCTATGAAATGTATATTTTGGAAAGTCGGTTTTAGTGGTCCAGCTGGGATTCCTCCTCATTCTAGAGTAGTGTTTGTCTGATGAGTGTCTGGAGGATATTAATGAAAGGCATTACTGCACTTCATCTGAAATGTAACCACTAGGGATGTGGTCTGTAGCCACACATAACATGCCTCTCATTTTCCATCCAATTTCAGCTGCCAGGCACACTGTAACATCTTCATTCTGAACTTAGTGGACCTTCCATAGGAAGGTCCCCAAAGCTATAAACAAGTGCACCTAGGCTGGCCTGCTGCTTGGCTGGAGATTTGCTACACCTACGTTAGATATCGAGAGGACTGCGATAACAGGATACTACGCGTAATCAGTTTAAACATTATCGCGTCGTGTCGAAATCGTATTCCTGCTCCTCTCCTGTCTTATTTGAGTTGGTGCTCGTCGGACAGTGTGTCATTGTTCATGAATAGATCGAAGCGATGAAGTGGACCTATGGGAACTGCCCCCTTTTAACTTCAGGGCCCAGGATCTTTGTTCAAACTTCCAATCGTTGGACGTATGATGACCTGTGCGGGGGGGGGAGGAGTAACAGAGAAGGTGAAGAAGAAGGAGGGTTGGGGGGGGGGAAGAACTATCGATCACCTCTGCTCCTCTATTCTGAGCGAGGGATGACATCATCCCAGGCCTTTCACACGTACCTGCAGAGGGTTGGGTTTGTACGTTGTAAACCTTTGACCTTACCTTTATGAGCCTGACAAAGTTATGACTCCTGGCACACACTCCCGATAAGAAAGAAATCTGGAGCTGAGTAATAACCAACCCACGTCTTCTGACCTGCGTAAGCCCATCGCAGAAGCCTTGAACGTGCCCCAAGCGCTCTCCGGTTAAACAATACACACACCTTTCCTGATAGACAGTTCCGGTTCAATCGAACGCGATCCAGGCATGACTCGGAAAAAGACGCGATGGTTTTTCCGATTTTGCCAGCTCGTTTCTTGGTCTCTGCGTCTGGTGGTAGCGGTAGGACTTAGACCACGTTCTCCCCCCTTCTTGAGGGATGGGGATGGGGAACCGTGTGCTGTGTGTGCCACTGCAGGCTGCCGGCAAATGCGGAATGGCTGCCGGCCGATGACTCATGCTTCACACACATACACACTCACACACACACACTCTCCTCCTCTCTTCCTCCCCCTCTCTCTCTCTCTCTCTCTCTCTCTCTCTCTCTCTCTCTCTATTCCTCTCTCTCTTTCTCTCTCTCTCTCTCTAAGGCACACACACACACACACACACAAGCACCATCTGTTTGTCAAGGAGACTGAATCATACGGTTCGTGGGGAAGCACTCTTGAACAGCCTGGAATCAGCCAGCGCTGCCTCAGCCATGATCAGGATGATTTGGGTGTCGCGCCGTCGCGCACACAACGGCGGTCCGTCGACCGAGAACACGAGGAATTTGTGACCGTGGCCAAAGGATGTAGGAGAGATGTCCGATTACAAAAGGCAAGCCTTCGCGTTTCCCTCTTCTCCCCCCCCCCCCCCCCCTCTTCTCCCCTCGTTGCCTCTTCAGTTGTCCTCCTTCACCATGTCTTCCTGTGTCAACACGGCGACGTCCTCCGCGGGCTCTCGCTGCGTGTGGATGTTGCTGGAGGGGGGGGGGGGGGTCGCTCCTCGTGACAGGCTCGGTTAGGAGAAGGTTTTGTTTTGGCCGTGGATGAACAAGCTGACCGAGGCAGTGCCGCCTTTTGCAGGCAGCGGTTCAGGCACCTATAAAGGCTGCGTTCTCCGGGTCTTTCGATGTGTGATCGTAGGCGAGCGCCTGCACTGGCACCCGGTCTGTGTTATGAATCATCCATGTGTTTTTTTCTGCGCTCCCGTTGACTTCATAGAAAAATGGATCAATCATCCTTACTCACAAAGGCGTTCAATGTGTTTTTATTTTATTTTTTTTTCCCCCCACCTTCAGCTGTTTTAGTTCCGCTTTGGCGTGGAGTGCGTGTTCGGGGGGAAGGATTTTTAGAACCGGTACTGACATACATGCATTGTGTGTGTGTGTCAGTCATATAGATGTGGGAGAGGGGTGACCTCTGCAGAGGGAGGGGGTCCTGTCATGTCTGCTACATTCCAGGGGTGTCAACAAAACCCCAGTTTATCTTTTGGTCGGGGGTTGGGTGGGTCGTGGACTCATCATCATCCTTCGTGTGATTTGAAACGCTGTCCGGCGCGTTTTTCTTTCCACCAGAAAACCTCCCCTCTTATTGACGTGCCGCGCTAATGTGATCTGTCATGAGGCTGATCTGCACCTTGTCTTTGCGGTTCCTCCTGAAGATCGGGGGCTGTTTCTGGCTTCCTGTGTGCTGCTTGTCTCAGGGCCTGGTTGGTTTGTCTGTCAGACAACGCGTGTGTGTCTATGTGTGTGATTGTGTGTGTGTGTGTGTGTGTGTGTGTGTGTGTGCGTGTGCGTGTGCGTGGGCGTGTTGTTGAAGGGGCACCATCCCTAAGATACTTATTTTGTCTCTTTTCTTTTTTGCAAAGCCAGATGACCAGTTTACCAAGTTAGATTAGCCAAGGACACCCAGGAATTTTCAACCTGTCACAAATGTGATAAAATGGTTAACCTGGTCTAGCGAACTATCCACTGCTAAATAGTCTTGTGCGGTAGGATGCAGTATTGTAGGTGTTAAATACAATGACATGTACAAATGACATGTTGGGTTACGATGACATAAGTTCTTTGTAGAACGTCCCCTTTCGAAGTGTCCTTTCAAAGGAATTTTTGGACAGATTGCGAGGGGCTGCATTGTTAGATTAGATTAGATTCAACTTTATTGTCATTAAAACGTGTATAAATACAAAGAAAACAACACAGTTTCCAGTCAGAGGTGCAGTAGAAGCTGTTACATTTGGGAGAGGTAACGTTCTGCACCTCGGTGCCAAACTCTTCCGCTCTTCGGTTATCAAACACTGTCGTAGAAAACTCCAACACCGCTTATTATGTAGGTTGGGTTGTTTTATGGATTGTTTCCATCAGCGCTATAGTTTGTGTCCGTTGGAAGATGGCAGAAGGTGAGGGGGTGATGCAGTGAATGTTCACAGTCCATTTTCATAGCACAGATGTACAGTTGACTCACGAATCTTTTTTTTTTTTTGGTTCACAAAGTTCTTCCATCTTGCAGCCTTATGCTAAAACGTAAATTATGTTTGCGTCCGCCATTTTGTTTTGAGTGCTTTGTACTTGTTTCTCATGCATAGCTTGTTCACCGTGGTGCCTCGCTTTATGTCAGATGGAATGAATGATGACAACTTTTCTTACTGTGTCTGTGTTCCATAACAAGGATCCATCACTGGATTGACTCATTTGGAAAAAATGTAAAGTTTTGTACTTAGGATTCATGCTGATGCAAATTGGTTCTACATTTTACATTGAGTTGTTTATCAGACGCTCTTATCCAGAGTGACTTACAGTAAGTACAGGGACATTCCCCCTGAGGCAAGTAGGATTGCCCAAGTATGTTGCCCAAGGACACAACATCATGTTGACATAGCTGGGGTTCGAACCAGGAACCTTCTGATTACCAGCCTGCCACCCTAATGGACTGCGCCACACGACTCCCTCTACCTTTAAGCAAATACCTAGACAGGATAGGTCAAGACTTTGCACTCACCTGTTTCATTCATTGTTGCTAACAAACAAACATCGTCTGTGATTTGTTCACCAAACATGATTGGTGACTGACTTTGCCACTGTTACATTTACATGTATTCATTTAGCAGACGCTTTTTTCCAAAGCAACTTACAGTAAGTACAGGGACATTCTCCCTGAGGCAAGTAGGGTGAAGTGCCTTTCCCAAGGACACAACGTCACATAGCCACAGCCGGGGCTCGATCTCACAACCTTCCGATCATGAGGCCAACGCCTTAACCATTGAGCCATTTGACCCCCAGCCATCTGACCCCCACTGTTCTGTCCATCTGTCTCCCTGTTGCAGTGACAGCTACATTGTGCGAGTTAAAGCGGTGGTCATGACCCGGGATGACTCCAGCGGGGGCTGGCTGGCTCAGGATGCCGGCTGCCTCTGCAGGGTGGGCGTCTGCAAGGTTCTGTCATCGGAGCTGTTGGGTCGGAGTACCTTCCTCATCCACGGCGAGCGCCTTACAGACAAGCAGGTGAGCGGGGGGGAAGGGCGGCGGGGGGGAACATGCGAAATTCTGCAACCTGCTGAACGAAGAGCGTCCGAATTCGTTCGCAGCCGGGAGAACAGAATTCTTTGTTGAACGTAGAGACCGTCTACATGAACTCTTCCCTTTGGTCGTCTTCCGGCGATGTCCTGCCATCGTGTGTTTTCTCTCCTCGACCTTTTGACGTTGGTTTATCTGAGGCGGCTGGGCTTCACTTCCACGTCCCTTCACCTCCATCCGTTTTCTCCCAGGTGATTCTAGAATGCTTCCTGAAAAAGGATTTGCTCTACACCAAGGCCACGCCCACATTCCACCACTGGAAGGTGGACAACAGGAAGTGCGGCCTCACGTTCCAGAGCCCTGCCGACGCTCGCGCCTTCGACCGCGGTGTGCGGAAGGCAATGGAGGACCTGACGGAAGGTAAGGATATGGAGTGAGAAAACATTTCGGGGCCTGGCTTGCTCTCCAACCATGTCAATATGACTGTGTGTTTTCCTCTTGTCCATTGTTAGTTGGACCAGTGGACCAACTATTTGAAATGTTATAATTTTACCTCAGGATACTTTTTTTTTTTAAATATTAGTCATGGTAGTTAAAGATACCAGACAGAAATGGTCAGACATGTTGTTCTAGATGTCATTTATTTGGTTCTCCAGGATCCACCACCTCTTCTTCAACGATTCAGAACGAGGGGGAATTGGGTGACGATGACGTTTTCACTGTGAGTGTCAAAGATTCTTTCCTCATTTCTCGTTTTCTGGCAGAGCCGGAAAGAGTCTTTTGTTTTGTCTGGGTAGAATCGTCTGTCCGTTACAGAATTCAGGATGATTTATCTCTCAGAGATGCATTAAGCAGTTAGGTTCATCGCTGTCATTCTGCACGCGGTCACATGTTAGAGCTCATGTTGTTTCTGTGGAAAGGTCACCTTTGCCCTCTTCCCGGCTCTGCATCTTCTTTTTTTTTTTTCCGTCTAATAGTCTTGTCTTCTACTATTTGAAGTGCGTGTGACTGCATCCTCAGAAGTAAGGTCGGTGGTGGTTATTTTCGTTTTTGGGGCCCTTCGTCTGTTTGGGAAATGAAACAGCTCTTTGTTTTTGAGGAGAGATGGCTGAGATGATAGTAACAGGCGGCGGTGGGGGGGGGGCGACTCGGGTATGAGAAGGGAAGGAGGGCAGGGTGTGGGGTGGAAGCGTGTGTGTGTGTGGGGGGGGGGGGGAGGGGGGGGTGCATCCTGTAGTGTTTTGACCAGACTCTTCTCTCCCCTCCGCTGCTTGGCATTTGGTTTTGTCGCCGTCACAGGAGATGAGGAGCAGCAGGCGGGGGTCGCAAGGTCTCTTCCTGCCTCAGCGCCCCCCCCCACCCCACCCCTCCACCCATCTCCGACTCCCCCACCACCACCACCACCCCCTGTAAAACTATCATTAGCAGCTGCTTCCTAGCAAACGGCCTCTGTGATTTAACACCGGGGGAAAAGGGAGGGGTGGAAGT